>JAMPIV010003852.1:0-82500 GCA_024509875.1 Oreohelix idahoensis
ACAACGGCTCTTAGAGTTGTGCATCCACCATGACCTCTGCGTGACCAACACCTACTTTCAGACAAAACCCCAGCATAAGGTGTCATGGAGACACCCACGATCCAAGCACTGGCACCAACTTGACCTGATTCTCGTCAGAAGGCCACTCCTCAGGTCTGTGCTCTCCACGCGCTCGTACCATAGTGCAGACTGTGATACAGATCACTCCTTGGTTTGCTGCAAAATCAGAGCACAACCAAGAAAACTCTATCGTGTCAGACATGAAGGGAAACCACGCATTGATACCAGCAAGATGTCAGACCCTTTTCATGATCGCTCAATTCACTGCGACCTTCGAGAAAGTGCTCAGTAGCCCTCAGCATGGTGATACTATTACAGAGAACTGGGAGCATCTACGGAACACCATTCAAAGTACTGCACTTGCCACCTTTGGTAAGAAAACAGCAAAGTTCAACAAACTGCTCGACGCTGTGCAAATGACTACTGGCTCCAGCTCAGTGAGAGCATCCAGATCGCAGCGCAAACAGGCAACATATGCAAATGTATGACGGTATAAAGAAAGCACTTGGCCCCCATAAAAGTAAGACGGCACCGCTAAAAACCATCAGCGGAGAGAAGCTAACCGATAAGGGTAAGCAGATGGAGAGGTGGGTCGAGCACTACTCTGAGCTTTACGCTAGAGACAATACCGTTACGCCTGCAGCCCTTGGTGGTGTCAACAGTCCTCAAGACATGCGAGATGCCAAGATTGTAACACTGTATAAAAATAAAGGAGACAGAAGTGATTGCAATAACTACAGAGGCATCTCTCTTCTTAGTATTGTTGGTAAGGTTTTTGCCAAAGTCATCTTAATGCGACTACACAAGAGCTGAGCGCATTTATCCAGAGTCACAGTGTGGATTCCGAGCTGGCAGATCAACAACAGACATGATCTTCTCTCTCCGCCAGCTTCAGGAAAAATCAAGAGAGCAGAAAAGACCATTATATATCGCCTTTATAGACCTCACAAAAGCATTCGACCTGGTTAGTAGGGATGGACTCTTTAAAATCCTCCTGAAAATAGGCTGCCCTTCTAAAATGCTGGAAATGATAAAGTCATTCCATGACGGCATGAAGGGAACAGTCCAATATGCTGGAAGCACGTCACAGCCCTTTGATATACGAAGTGGCGTTAAACAAGGCTGTGTTCTGGCTCCGACCCTCTTCGGAATCTTCTTTGCCTTACTCTTGAAACATGCATTCAGAGATGCAACTGAAGGAATATGCCTTCACACTAGGTCAGATGGCCGTCTGTTTAATCTTTCAAGGCTGAAGGCAAAAACAAAAATCAGAAGGGTCACTATAAGAGACTTGTTGTTCGCTGATGATGCTGCAGTCGTCACTCAAAGCCAACAGGAGCTTCAGAGCTTGATGAATCGCTTCACTAAAGCATGCAAGGACTTTGGCCTCACAATAAGTCTAAAGAAAACGAATGTGCTGAGTCAGGATGTGGGTGCTGCACCAGTTATCACTATCGATAACTATGAATTGGCAGTGGTGCACCACTTCACATACCTAGGGTCTACCATCAATGACAAACTCTCACTGGATACAGAAATCGACAGCCGCATTGGCAAAGCTGCAGCTACCTTTGCCCGCCTCACATCGCGTGTTTGGGGAAACTCTAAACTCACAATGAAGACCAAAGCTGCGGTATATAATGCTTGCGTCACCAGCACACTCCTATATGGCAGCGAGACCTGGACGACCTATGCTAAGCAAGAAAGAAGGCTCAATACCTTCCATTTGCGGTGTCTACGCCGCATCCTCGGCATCTCGTGGAAAGATAAAGCGACAAATGTCGAGGTGTTGTCACGTGCTGGCCTTCAAAGTATGTATACGCTTCTTAGACAACGCAGACTTCGCTGGCTTGGCCATGTTCGCCGCATGGAAGATGGTCGCATCCCAAAAGATATCTTCTACGGACAATTAGCAGATGGCAAGAGAACAGTTGGGCGACCACAGCTGAGGTTCAAAGATGTGTGCAAGAGAGATATGAGGGCACTTTACATGGATCCAGCAACATGGGAGGATGAAGCTGCCGATCGCACTAAGTGGCGATGCTGTTTACGGCGCCACCTCAGATTGGGCGAAGAGAGGCTCACACAAGAAGCAGAGGTGAGGAGAAAACGTCGAAAGGAGCACCAGGAAAATAAGCAGCTGAGGGCTGTCACCTCAGGGGCACATTCCCATAGTTAGTTATGACTGAAGGGGCTATTATTATTATTATTATTATTATCATTCCGTCCGGCCTTAGCTTTACTGTAGAACATAATTTATACAGCACAAAACAGCTTTCCTTCTACGCATCACACAATGAGATTTACACACACAATTACTTCCATTAACCACTAGTAATTAATATTATACATATTATGACTTAATTCTCTTGCCCAAAATCTCAGATTCAACAGGCTTTTAATAAACCCATGCAGTCTACTTCACTGGCAAGTGGCGAAGGAGCTGGGGTAGAATCTGATTCTGTCCTCTGACGAATTTGATTCTGGCGGTTCAAGAGAAATATTCCTTTGTTGTTGTTGTTGTTTTGATGAGTTGATGGGTGGAGATCAGGCACTTCACATCTGTTTATTGTTGCCTCTTCTCGTTCCATCTTGGTCTACCCTGTTCAACCTGAAAGTTGGTTATAATTGGGGTATTTAGTGTCATTTTATTTACTATTTTTGTATTCAATTTAAATAACTATTGTCTTTTGCAGTTGCTGAGTTATTTATATTAGTATTTGTCAATTTTATATTCTCTTTTGTATTGTTTATAGATAACTATTGTCCTTTACATTTGGTTTTAATTTGTATCTGATCTTTTTGAGTTCTTTTTTTAAATATACCTTGCTATCTTTCCTTGTCCTATGAATATTTAGTTTTTTGTTACTGCTTTGTTTGTTCTGGCTGCTTAATTTCTATTTAGTTGGATGTTTTTCCTGAAATTCTAAACTTATGTGTTCCTTTGTTTTATGTATATATCTTTTAAGTATTGATTGGGCATCTCTTGAGGCATCTATACTTAAAACCTTATCACCTGTTAGGTCTATATTGTGATTTCTATAGTAAGTTTTTAATTCAAGCCTTTGTTGTTCATACTTTTTACAGTGGATCAGGTAGTGGTCTATGTCATTCTCTTTCTGACAATCTTGGCAGTGTGGTTCTTCTACCATAAAGTATGCTGCACCGAGACGGAGACGCCACAGTTTTTTGTTCGATGGTATCTTTAATTCTTCTCTGACCTGGCATGTCCTTGTTGGTTCTTTCAGCAGTTTGAACGCGTGTCTGCCTTTTTTACTTTTCTTCCATGTTGTCTTCCATTCCTCGTTTATAGTTATCTTCACTTGGCTCTTGATCTCTGACCTTCCCAGTCCTGCTTTTATATTGTTTTTACTTGTTCTTCCAATCTTAGCGTTCTGGTCTGCCAACTCGTTGCCAGCAATACCTATGTGTGCTGGAACCCACACTAGCCTCACCCTACATCCTCTGTTCTCTAGTAATGTATTAATTGCTAGAATTTCTTCCTTTACGTCTGGCCGGCTACATTTACCTGGGTGTTCTAGTGCTTGTAGGGATGATAGTGAGTCTGTAAATACCGTAATAGCTTCTGGTGGGTTATCTTCGATTATTTCTAAACTTTTAAGAATTGCTACAATCTCTGCGGTAAAAATCGACGCCCCTGTGAGAAGTTAATGTGATTGCATTTACAACAGGCCCCTAGTCTTTAAATTTGCATTTATTTACGTTTTTCAGGGAAAGATTATGGTGGGATTTTTATCTCATTCGTTTTTTTTATTTCTCTTTGTATAATAATAGAGTTTGGACTTTTTGTGTAGATTAAGAATTACGGTTTCTAGCAAAGATGGTAGTTTTAACTTTTAGACTGGCAACTTTTAGACTGGCAGTGTAACAGCGCGCTGTTTCATTGAGAAATCAGATAGAGGGGGAGTTTTAAGCGCGTGGTTCATGGAAGATTTTTCAGCTTGTGTAAGTTCTAACATAGATCATGACCGCAGAGCGTTGGTTGGTTCATAGATCGACCCGCTTAAGAACAAAGCCTAGCTATGACTCACGCGTAGCGTGGTCTGGGGTAATAAATAAGCGGGGTTCCCTGGCAGAAGTGGGAGATTTTTTGAACTTCTACGCCTTGGGAAAGAACTGCCACAGAGCCGACTTGCTCTTTCATGAGTTACCCTCTTATCTAAATTATTATCAGAGTGCATTCATTCTTTTTTATGAGATAATGAAAGCTTAAAGATGGTAGATGTTAAATACTATAATTTTGAGACACGATGCACGTAATTTCATTGTGATTTTCGAGGATTTGGAGAGAGGGGTACCGAAGCACGTGCTGCGTGTCTTTTTTTAGTGGGGGTGAATCTGATAACGGAAGGAGAGGGGAGATAACGAGGCATGCATTGTAAAATAGGATTTCAGTTCCTTTAGAGATTTTAATGTACATTGTTATCAGAATCGGGTGTAAATAATATTCCCGACACGTGGGTGAAGATTTCTCAATATTTGAGTTATAATATTAGCGAATAATACGCTAGGGTTTTGGTGTGTATTTAATTGTTCAAGTGTGTGTAAATTACCAGCGGACTAATTTGTGTAACGCTGTGGTAATAGAACGAGTGGCTTTAAATGTTAGAGCATGGGAAATTGTGTATTTTTCTCTGTGTGGGTAAAACCTACATTTTGAAGTCAGCAGTTACGGGTATAGTTGGGATTTTTAATTAGTCCCTTATTTAATAGACATATGTTTATACTGATGAATTCATGGAGACGGGAGATTATTGTCTCGGGTGAAGTCTATTGTATTTGGGTAGCCAGGTAAACACATCGATCATTGTTAAATAGTAGGGCCAGGAATTTACTGGCAACAGGTTCATTCAGTGGTTAGAATGTTGTGACGGGCTAACCTAAGCTGAGTCTGGAGATTAGAGTGTCGATAGGACAGTATTTGAGGGAAAGTAGAGGGTAGGCATGTTTACTAACCGCTGAAGCGATACTAGAGCATGGGAGCTGTATGGAAGATTTGAAAACTTAAGTGTTCGAGATTGGAAAACTAAAGGTTAGAGATTTGAGACTTAAGTGGTTGAAGAGTTGGGATTTAAGTGTTGAAGAGTGAGAGTTAAGGGAGTTAAGTGTTAAGGATATGGGAAATTTGTTGTGCGATATATATTTGTTATTGTTTTGTCCACAGCAGATATTTTCCAGGCGTGGCAGCTAGGGCTATAGTAGTCCTTCAGCGGCTAGAAGTTCGCCGGTCTTCTCAGGAGAAGAAGAGTCGGCAGAGCCAGGAAAGAAAGTGGAGTAGTGACAAGGGGTTCACTGGTGCAAACGTTTTGTACCCAAGAGAGCAAGGAGCTGGAAGCACAGACTTCTTCAGCAAGAACAAGAGGTTCTTAATAAAATTCGGAGCTATTCACGCTCAGATAAAGCACACACTGAACCTAGGCGCAGGGCCTAGAGGTGTCGTGATTGGTCGGTCATAATAACACCGACGGCCCAGACCCAAGAGATGGGTAACGGGGCCTGTGATTTTTCCAGAATCGTCCTTTGGTAGTGCAGAAGAGTCCAAGTCGAGAAACCAGAATGCCAATTCAAGTTAGCAGCTACAACGGCAGTCAGAGGAAAGAGGGTAAAAATACCTCTGAGCTGCAATAGAGGGAGAGAAGGAGAGTAGTGGAGGAGTCGCTTTTTCTGTAGGAACTAGGAGTGTCAGACAGACACTGAACATAACACTAGAACTCAGCAAGTCATCTGTAAGTTGTGTCGGAGGTGATAGAAGGGTTCTGGTCGTGGACTTTGTGATAGTCAGAGAATATTTAGCCTTGTGATAGTCAGAGAATATTTAGCCTATAGTGGAGCAGCGGTGTAGGCGCGTCATTTGTGTAGAACCACGTCTGCAGACAGACGGACAGTAGGAGTTAGGGCGTGTTTACATGATATCAGGTTGATTAGGAGAAAGACGGATCTGGTGTTCGATATCCTCCTTCACATGTTGTTGTATTACTTACCTTTCTTCCTTACAGGTTGAGGGGAGGGCGACTGTGGGGTTACCTTACCTAATCACTTGAAATTAATTGTTATGTTCTTTCCAGGTGTATGAACACGCATGTTTATTCTATTTTTGTAGTATGTTATATGAATTTTTTGTGTGGTGTAAATAAAATCCATTGTAAATTTCCGGCTGGATCAGTCACTTACTTCAACCTATATGTTGTCTGTAAGTGGTGTCTGTGGTGTTAAGTATTAAACCTTATCCCAGTCTTGGTAGCTAGAGGTAGTGAGGTTATCGCAAAACATTACGTCACTTAGTGGCAAGGGAGAGTCAATTTCGGTTCTCGACCCTTGACGCCAATAGCCTCATCTCCCACAGTCACTGTTATTTTCTTCTGAAATCTATCTTCTTAGTCTTTCTTTCCACTAGGGTCTAGTCTATTTAGGTAGGCAACCTCTAGTCTTAAATCCATTTCGTGACAAAGTGGGTGCTATCGTCCGGTGAATCATCTTTGTTACGTTCAATTCTGTGATCTTGACAAAGTGGCGGCGTTCGTCCGGTAGATCATCTTTGTTGGGATCAATTCTGTGATCGTGTCAAGATTCATAGATTGTTTCTATAGGAAAGTTCTGGGAAATAGATTCTTTATAATATCCCCTAGACTAGAGCTATATATAAACTGATCCAGCTAATAGTTTTTTTCCACAGGAAGTTTCTCCACAGGGTGCAGTCAGATTGTAGCTGTAGTTAGTTGATGACTAGAGGTAACTGATGGCTGACTGAATTTTTCTTAACAGGAAGGTAAATTCGGGTTTTTAGGTAGCTGCTTAATGAAAATTTTTTCAGGTAGTTCTTCAGATTGGTGCTAGTCTGAGTTCGGGTTTTGGGACATTGGTTACACAGGGAGTAGTGCCCAGAAGGTAACAGTAAATTTTTCGTGTTCTTTTTTGTCATTTCCCCTCGTTGTGAGTTACTGCTGATTTGTCAGGTAAGATGGCTGAATTGGTCAAGCTACTTACTGCATGGAAGGACGCAGCTAAAAGCATGGGGATGAATGAGGCCGAGACTAGGGCTTACATTATGAGGGAACAGGACCGGCAGACGGAGAGAGAGAAAAGGGAAGCGGAGAAAGAAGAGAGGGCCCGACTGGCAGAGATGGACCTGCGTAAATTGGAAGCGGAGAAAGAAGAGAGGGCCCGACTGGCAGAGATGGACCTGCGTAAATTGGAAGCGGAGAAAGAAGAGAAGGCCCGACAGGCAGAGGAGAGAAAGGCAGAAAGGGAGGCGAAGGAAAAGGCCACAGAAGCAGAGAGACAGCATGAACTTGCCCTGCGTTCACTGGAACTGCAGTACCGATCTTCGGAAGGCAGTTCGGCTAACGGAGATTCTCCCGGAGCAGGGACGACAGACACCTCAGGAAACGGAGGGCCCCGGATGGCAGCCATGAATTTTCCAATGGACTCTTTCCCTAACGGGAATGAGAAAATTGACATATTCCTGGAAAAATTTGAACGAATGGCAAAAGCGTACGGGTTGGATGAGAGTTTGTGGTGCCTCAAATTATCTCAGTCGTTGAAAAACCAGGCCTACGACATCTATAGTAAGATGCTCAGTGATGAACAAAATAACTTTGAGGCCCTTCGTAACGCACTGTTACAACGCTTTCAGTGGACTCCCCGTAAGTGCCAAGCTATGTTCAGGGAGAGCAGGCCGGAGAAAGGAGAGAGTTTTCCCCATTTTGCAGAAAGGCTGAGGAATTATCTCACTCGTTGGAGAGAATTGTCGGGTCTGGCAAAAACGTTTGAAGGACTCGAAGAGCTTGTCATGTGCGAACAAGTGAAAGCAAACATGTCTCCTGACTTGAGGAGGTATCTGGCAGAGCAGGGCGCCCAGCAAATGGACCAGATCATTCTTTTTGCTGAAAGGTTCCAGACGGCACAGGCCGAAGTACTGGGCCAGAAACGAAAACACCCAGACCTGCCAGCACTGGACCAAGGAGCATCGGCATCGCAGTCGTTTTCGTCTTCTGCTCATCAGCAGCAGGGGCCGTCTCGCAAGGAGCCCCATCCCATTCATAACCTGCGGCCCCAACCGCATAACAGAGCACAGGCGACAACGTCTCATGAACCTGCTAGAAACAGGGGAGAAAACAACAGGTACTGTCGCAATTGCCGTACTACCTCTCACTGGACTTCTCGGTGTGTAAACAAACCACCCACTCACCATACAGCGTGTTTAAGGGCGGTGAGAGTGAAAAAAGGGAACAATTGGGAACCTTTCAAAGCAGAGAAGTGTTTCTCTAACAGTGGACCAGCAGTAGTGAATGGGACTGCTACCACTTGTTTATTTGACAGCGGGCTTACTTACCCGAGTATAGTCGCCCGACATTTGGTACAACCAGGCCAAATGACTAAGGAAAAGGTTGATATTGGTGGAGTTTTGAGGGGAGGGACCTCACAGCGTCTGCAGATAGCCAATATTAAGGTGGAGAGCAGGTTTTACGTGGCACAATCAAAGCTGCTGTAATGGAACAGCCAGCTTATGACTTCATCTTGGGGGCCCCATATATAGTTTTGGGAAACCCCCCAGTCCCGATCCTTGCTGGTGCAAGGGGGCCTACTACAGGCCAGAGAAGTGAAAAGGGAATGTCCCGGATTCACGGAGCCCCACGAGAGCTCAACCAGCCACGCCTTGAGATGGAGAGGTTAAATACCTCCAAGGTTAGTGGAATGGTTTTTGCAGAGGCGTATCCCTCTGACAGCCCTGTTAAGCCGAAGGGCCAAACAGCGGCGACGCCTTTGATTTTGGAAATACCTTCGTTGTCGTCGGGAATTAGGCCCCCGATGGTATTACCTCCTGAGAGCGAGGAACATACTGACAAGAGTGGTAGAACGTATGTACACGACCAGCGCAATCTTCATAGGGCAGAAGACAGCGAATCGAGCGAACATATGTTTCCAACCAGCCCTGGAGCCCCATCCGACCAGCACTTTACTCAGACGGAGGAGGACAGTGATCTGAGAAACCGTTTGCCTATAAACGGAGATGGGCCCCATCCCGCTGCTAGCTCGCTAACAGAAAGCGGCTCTTGCAAAGAGGCAAGAAGCAAAAACGTACCACCAAATGCGTTCTGCTTAGTAGGGGAAACGGATGTCGCTGAGGTCAGGCGCAACCCAGTGAGAACCCCTGGTGGGAGAGTAGAGAAAGGAGCAATCTCTACGCAACCTCTAGGCAAACCAGAGGGGAGTGAAGCGATCGGAGAATTTATGCTGGAAGCACCAGATAGTTCGCACCTTCATCGCCATATACCTGCGGTCTCAAACCCGCCGAGGTGCAGCAAGGTAGTCGCCATCGTCAGGCAGCCACAAAGCCAGTTGGTCAGGGCAGCCGACCAAGACAGCTTTTTTACGGACATAGCCAAGGAAGGTTCAGACCCACCATTGGATGGCACAGGTCCGAAGAAAGATCAACTCTTCCACCGGAGCATGGGAGTTGGTAGAAGAAGAAGAAGGAGGAAACGTAGAAGAAGAAAGTCGCAGGACAACCATGGGAGTTGTAGTCGCCAGGCGGAAACAACCAGTCGTGACCATGAGACTTCAGGACTGACAGTCAGATCTGTAGACTTGTATAGGTGCCAGTCTGGAAATACAAGATCACATTATATTAGATCGTGTACCACGAACTTGAAGAGGGGGGTAATGTGAGAAGTTAATGTGATTGCATTTACAACAGGCCCCTAGTCTTTAAATTTGCATTTATTTACGTTTTTCAGGGAAAGATTATGGTGGGATTTTTATCTCATTCGTTTTTTTTATTTCTCTTTGTATAATAATAGAGTTTGGACTTTTTGTGTAGATTAAGAATTACGGTTTCTAGCAAAGATGGTAGTTTTAACTTTTAGACTGGCACCAGCGCGCTGTTTCATTGAGATAATTCGTTCATGGAAGATTTTCCAGTGTAACATAATGGCAGAGCATTTTCGGTTCTTCTCAGTGAGCGCGCTATAATTTTTAGTAAGGGTGAAATCAGATGGGGGTAGAGGGGGAGTTTTAAGCGCGTGGAAACAGGTCAGCAACGGAATTTTTCAGCTTGATCGTAAGTTCTAAAATTAGATCATGACCGCAGGCAATTCCTGGCCCGTTGGTTGGTTCATAGATCGACCCGCTTAAGAACAAAGCCTAGCTATGACTCACGCGTAGCGTGGTCTGGGGTAATAAATAAGCGGGGTTCCCTGGCAGAAGTGGGAGATTTTTTGAACTTCTACGCCTTGGGAAAGAACTGCCACAGAGCCGACTTGCTCTTTCGAGAGAAATTTGTGCTGGTAAATATGAAGTTAATTAAGCTTTAATAGTTTATAAGATTTTTGCAGAGTTGTTTCTAGGAGGTAAAGTTAATTCATAGAAGTGGAGCCTTCAATGCTAAATTTTTAATTGAATATAACTGACAGCGCAATTAGGTAATTTGTGAAAAGGTAGTAGGGAATTTTGATAGTTTCCTCAGAGTAGCTGTTTGTATAAATTGGAATATTACTGTTATTTGTCAGAAGACAGGGGATCTAATTCTTCCTGGATTTGTGATTTTAAATGGTGCAGCGTAAAACACGCTCGCGGAATTAAATTAATTTTAGTTCGTAACGGACATGCCATGAGTTACCCTCTTATCTACATTATTATCAGAGTGCATTCATTCTTTTTATGAGATAATGAAAGCTTAAAGATGGTAGATGTTAAATACTATAATTTTGAGACACGATGCACGTAATTTCATTGTGATTTTCGAGGATTTGGAGAGAGGGGTACCGAAGCACGTGCTGCGTGTCTTTTTTTAGTGGGGGTGAATCTGATAACGGAAGGAGAGGGGAGATAACGAGGCATGCATTGTAAAATAGGATTTCAGTTCCTTTAGAGATTTTAATGTACATTGTTATCAGAATCGGGTGTAAATAATATTCCCGACACGTGGGTGAAGATTTCTCAATATTTGAGTTATAATATTAGCGAATAATACGCTAGGGTTTTGGTGTGTATTTAATTGTTCAAGTGTGTGTAAATTACCAGCGGACTAATTTGTGTAACGCTGTGGTAATAGAACGAGTGGCTTTAAATGTTAGAGCATGGGAAATTGTGTATTTTTCTCTGTGTGGGTAAAACCTACATTTTGAAGTCAGCAGTTACGGGTCTAGTTGGGATTTTTAATTAGTCCCTTATTTAATAGACATATGTTTATACTGATGAATTCATGGAGACGGGAGATTATTGTCTCGGGTGAAGTCTATTGTATTTGGGTAGCCAGGTAAACACATCGATCATTGTTAAATAGTAGGGCCAGGAATTTACTGGCAACAGGTTCATTCAGTGGTTAGAATGTTGTGACGGGCTAACCTAAGCTGAGTCTGGAGATTAGAGTGTCGATAGGACAGTATTTGAGGGAAAGTGGGGGTAGGCATGTTTACTAATCGCTGAAGCGATACTAGAGCATGGGAGCTGTATGGAAGATTTGAAAACTTAAGTGTTCGAGATTGGAAACTAAAGGTTAGAGATTTGAGACTTAAGTGGTTGAAGAGTTGGGATTTAAGTGTTGAAGAGTGAGAGTTAAGGGAGTTAAGTGTTAAGGATATGGGAAATTTGTTGTGCGATATATATTTGTTATTGTTTTGTCCACAGCAGATATTTTCCAGGCGTGGCAGCTAGGGCTATAGTAGTCCTTCAGCGGCTAGAAGTTCGCCGGTCTTCTCAGGAGAAGAAGAGTCGGCAGAGCCAGGAAAGAAAGTGGAGTAGTGACAAGGGGTTCACTGGTGCAAACGTTTTGTACCCAAGACAGCAAGGAGCTGGAAGCACAGACTTCTTCAGCAAGAACAAGAGGTTCTTAATAAAATTCGGAGCTATTCACGCTCAGATAAAGCACACACTGAACCTAGGCGCAGGGCCTAGAGGTGTCGTGATTGGTCGGTCATAATAACACCGACGGCCCAGACCCAAGAGATGGGTAACGGGGCCTGTGATTTTTCCAGAATCGTCCTTTGGTAGTGCAGAAGAGTCCAAGTCGAGAAACCAGAATGCCAATTCAAGTTAGCAGCTACAACGGCAGTCAGAGGAAAGAGGGTAAAAATACCTCTGAGCTGCAATAGAGGGAGAGAAGGAGAGTAGTGGAGGAGTCGCTTTTTCTGTAGGAACTAGGAGTGTCAGACAGACACTGAACATAACACTAGAACTCAGCAAGTCATCTGTAAGTTGTGTCGGAGGTGATAGAAGGGTTCTGGTCGTGGACTTTGTGATAGTCAGAGAATATTTAGCCTTGTGATAGTCAGAGAATATTTAGCCTATAGTGGAGCAGCGGTGTAGGCGCGTCATTTGTGTAGAACCACGTCTGCAGACAGACGGACAGTAGGAGTTAGGGCGTGTTTACATGATATCAGGTTGATTAGGAGAAAGACGGATCTGGTGTTCGATATCCTCCTTCACATGTTGTTGTATTACTTACCTTTCTTCCTTACAGGTTGAGGGGAGGGCGACTGTGGGGTTACCTTACCTAATCACTTGAAATTAATTGTTATGTTCTTTCCAGGTGTATGAACACGCATGTTTATTCTATTTTTGTAGTATGTTATATGAATTTTTTGTGTGGTGTAAATAAAATCCATTGTAAATTTCCGGCTGGATCAGTCACTTACTTCAACCTATATGTTGTCTGTAAGTGGTGTCTGTGGTGTTAAGTATTAAACCTTATCCCAGTCTTGGTAGCTAGAGGTAGTGAGGTTATCGCAAAACATTACGTCACTTAGTGGCAAGGGAGAGTCAATTTCGGTTCTCGACCCTTGACGCCAATAGCCTCATCTCCCACAGTCACTGTTATTTTCTTCTGAAATCTATCTTCTTAGTCTTTCTTTCCACTAGGGTCTAGTCTATTTAGGTAGGCAACCTCTAGTCTTAAATCCATTTCGTGACAGCCCCTTCAGTTACACTGTAGCTCTTTTTAATTCCCAATTGCGGTATTACAACTCCGGCACCTAGTTGCCCACTATCACCCTTGGATCCATCAGTGTAGACGGCCAGACTTTGTTTAGTTAATTGATCTATGAACTTTCTACTTATCATTTTGGCTTCCTTATCTTCTATGTTTTGTTTGATCTTTTTAGTCAGTGAGTAGTCTATGATTGGTGTTTTTAGTTCCCAGGGTGGTATTTTGCTTCTGTATTTATTACTATTTTCAATTGTGTTTGATAGTTCTTTGAACTGTGTTAGGTCTTCTATAGTTCTCCACCCTGTTGGATATCTGTCTTTATTTAAGGGTACGTCCCATACACTTGGTTGGTTTTTGACAAATGCTTTATGAGCTGAGTGTGTCACTTCTTGTGCTACTTTATTCCAATAATTTAATCTTAGTTCTTTTCGTCTTAGACCAAGGGGAGGTATGCCAAGAGCTACTTCTAGCGCTTCTACTGGTGTCGATACAAATGCACCTGTAATGGTTCTCATTGCTGCATTTTGAATTCTGTCCAGTTTTGCTTTGTTAGAAGCTGCAGCTGAGTCATAGACTATGCTGGCATAATCCAGTTTCCCCCTGATGAAAGATTTGTAGAACATAAGCATTATTTTATTGCTGGCCCCCCATCCATTACCTTTTACAAACCTTAGTATATTTAGGGGTCCCCTACAGCTTTCTACCAGATTGTCTATATGTTTATTATAATTTAGTTGTTTATCTAAAGTTACGCCCAAAAATCTTGTTGTTGAGGAGGTACATATTTTCTGTCCTTTAATGGTTATATTGATTTTGTTATTTTTTTTTAAATTTCCTTTTCTGAAAATCATACCTACTGTTTTGTTTACATTAATTTGGAAGCCCCAACTATTCATCCACTCTGAAACTTTGTCTATTTGATTTTGACGTTTTTTGTAAACATGGTCCAGTATTAGATTTATCTTTTATTGCATTAGTTACTTCTTCTTCTGTTATATCAGCATCTAAATAGTTTGTTTCATCTATCTGGTCTGGTAGTTCTTTTGAAAACTGTATCCTAAGTCTTTCTCTTCTCTCATTTCTTCCTGTTCAAGGCTACATTTTGCACTAACTTTATAGAAATACTCGGCAAGGGCATTAGCTTTTTCTTTATCTGTTTCTGCTCTCTTTGGTAGTTTGATTGTTGGCATTATTGTTTTCTTATTGTTCCCTTTGATTGCCTTAAGCTTCTTCCATACTTCTTTAATTTGAGTGCTAGGTTTAAGTGACTGACAAAATTCCTTCCAGTTAGTTTCTTTGGCTTTAAATATTATTCTGTTAGATTCATTCTTAATAAGTTTATACTCATCATAGTTTCCTTCTGTTCTGTTATTTCTATATTTTTGTAAGGCCCTTTTTCTTCTCTCATGAATTTCTGCACAGCTTTTATTCCACCAGGCAACTGGTTCTTTATTCCAATGAGTTTTTCTTTTCTTAGTAATGTTATTTATTGGTTTAAGGTGCTGTGGCATATTTTTATTTGGTATATATTTTATTGCTATTTTAAGAATTTCATTGGTCAGTGTTTCCGCCCACAAGTCAGTATCATCTGATTCCACGTCTTTATATTCCATCCCCTCCAGCTCTGATTGGAAAGCTTCCCAGTTTGCTTTTTTATAGTTGAACGTCGGTTTCTCTGGTTCTGGGTTTGGAATGACTTTTTCATGCATGGTTATTACAATGGGCAGATGATCTGAGTTTGTGTCTTGTAACACTTCCCAATTTATATTCCAAATTTGTTCCCCCTTTTTATTACAGATAGCGGGCGAACGGAAGACAAGCGATTCCATTGGCTGGTTGAGTTTATGTGTACCAAAATTTCTGTAAAACCACCACTTTCTGCCCGATCTGTCGATCTTACAAAACTTCGATAATTTATTGTTCCGGTGTTTCCCAACCGATTCCTTCCATCCAGGTCTTGTTTAAATCGGCCAATTAGGCGCTACCATTTAAATAAGCTAACCTTTTTCTGCCTCCCTTGTAGCGTTTGCAATCACAGTTGAAACCGGGGAAAACAGCCTTCGCTCTAAGTTATTACTGCATGTAATCACTCATAACTTCTGTGTCCATGCTTCTACAACTTAAACCCATGTATCAAATGAAAGTTTAAGATTCCTGTTATATTATTGTGCTCACTGTTCCGAGGGACATACCCTATCCTTTGATCTGAAGTCACAAATACACATTACCGTTTGCACAGATTTCATCCAGATATCCTGCAGCCTACGGTTCTGTGACGGGTTTTCAGCTCGTGCAGCGATTGGTCGAAAACATTTGTTGACATATTTTGATATAGGTAGGCAAGGTAGGCTCTCGTTAATTGCCCTTAGATATTGGTTCAGGACTACGCTACAGGTAGGGATGTTTCAAATTCAAAAAATACAAGGGGATTGACATAAGTCTTGGGCATGACCATGAAGGAGTCACAGGAGGAAGATTAAACCTGGCACATTTAAAGTTCATCATATTTGCACTGAATGTATGAAAAACGCGTTTGTTTCTTCAATGGGTTTTCCCGCTACGGTGCACGGCGCAATGTACCCTATTGACCGGATCTGCTGCTCCAAAGATTTGACAAAACAATGGAAAAGAAGGAGGCCAGAGCTGTGATACAATTTCTGATGTTTCAGGGAAAAACACCAACAGAAATACACAGGGAGATGGAACCAGTGTTTCGTGTTTCTTGTCCTTCATATACTTCGGTAAAAAACTGGTGTCAACAGTTTAAGTGCGGCCGCTCAAATGTTGCTGATCTGCCAAGATCTTGTAGACCAGCCTCAGAGTGCAACGATAAAAATACAACAAGAGTGAAGAAAATCATTGACCAGGATCGAAAAATGACAATTGTGGAGATAGCTAGTAGAGTAAAACTAAATGAAAGAACAGTTTATAGAATTTTACACAACAGACTGAACAAGAGTTCCGCGACTGTTGACACGTGAACAGAAGCAAATGAGGGTAAATTGCTGTCAACAGTTGCTCAAAAAGTGTCAGTCAAAAAATCTTTTGGAGACCATGGTGACAGTAGATGAGACTTGGGTACACCATTATGACCCCGAATCCAAAATTGCCAGCATGCAATGGAAAACCCCGGGCTCCCCAACACCTGTCAAGCCGAGAGCGCAGAAATCTGCAGGAAAAGTGATGCTGACTGTTTTTTGGGACGGCAAAGGTGTCCTTTTGAAAGATTATCTGCCTCGTTGCAACACAGTTAATGGACAGTACTATGCAGATCTTCTCACCAAACTAAGAAAGGTTGTGACCAGGAAACGAGGGATAACGCGCACTCAAAATCTTTCTTTGCTTCAAGACAACGTGCCCTCTCACAAAGCACGGCTTGTGCAGTTAGCAGCCAACGATTTGAATATTGAAATTCTTCCACACCCACCATATTCTCCAGATTTGGCTCCATCAGACTTTTTTCTATTCCCAAATCTTTAAAAAACAGCTAAAAGGAAATCATTTTTACAGCGATGAAGAGGTTATACTGGCATGTGATGGCTGGTTTAGTTTGAAAAATATGGTGTTCTACTCCCTAGTTCTTTTCAAGGTCAAGCAGAGATGGCAGAAGTGTGTCAATTCAGACAGTGGCTATATTGAAAAGGAATAAACACTGAACAAAATTTCAGCTCTCTGTGACATGTCGTCCTTCATGGTCAGGCCCAAGATTTATGTCAATCCCCTTGTACCTTCACGTGTTTCAAAATATTAAATTTAATATCCGCGCTTGGGACCTCAAGACGCAGCAACAGAGACCGCAGTCAGCGACTCGTAGCTTGACTGCCTGCGTCAGGACCAGCGAACCAGAGCTGGTCAAGACCGCACTCCACCTCCACGTGGTGGTCCTGGAAACAGTCTGCAGCTGTGCAGGCTGGCTGAGCGAGTGTGGATCGAAATGGGAAGGCAAACCCGGTCCTAAAAAATGCCGTGCAGAAGTCGGATGTGTCGACCGAAAGGTGCAGATATCACAGCTACGTTGTAAACAGACACAACGCAACCACCGTCCTTTTCAGGGCGAACGAAGAAGAAGAAGAAGAAGATATCCGCGCTTGACCTCTTCATATCGTTGAGTCAGACTTCCGCCGACATCTTGTGCTATCTTCACAAACAAATGTTGTGCACTGATACTGCCCCAATGCTGACGTCTGCAAATCTTGAGTGTCCAGACAGATTTATCTGTAATCTCGATACAGAACGGACATTATCTCCCGTCTTGTGCAAACATAGGGATAGTCACTATCCACCTGGGGTCAAATGTTGGACGGTCACGTTCAAAAGGATCAATAGAGATGACCGTCTCTATCAAATG
The DNA here is from genome assembly GCA_024509875.1 of Oreohelix idahoensis. Classification (NCBI taxonomy): domain Eukaryota; kingdom Metazoa; phylum Mollusca; class Gastropoda; order Stylommatophora; family Oreohelicidae; genus Oreohelix; species Oreohelix idahoensis. Next base: position 17,355 of record JAMPIV010003852.1, read on the forward strand.
TGGCCAGACGAATGAAGCGAAAACTTATCAGTCGCTGATCGGTCAAATTACATGGCGTTATTACAGTTCTGTCTGGGATCGGCTCAAAGCAAACATGTGAAAATTAAAGATAGTCCCGTGGTCGATACTACCGTAGGGGTGTGCAATGTTAGAGACTTCTCCCTACTAGATCCAGCATAGAGAGTAAATAATGGTGCCTAAAATATGCCACATAATAATGACAGGGCAGAGAATAATAAGAAAATATCACTCGCACGGGAATGTAATGCAATCCTGCCAGAGTGGACTTGAGATCGCACATCAATATCGTCATATCACGAGGCTGGTAACCTTATAGTGAAAAATAAATTGCTGAGGAAAACACCGGGAGAAGTGCACGTGGGCTTTCCCATAGGTTTCCTACAAGGGGGTCATCTGTAGTTGATACGCCATGCTCCGCAAGAAGTGAAAAAGTAATTGATGAATGAGTATACATATTATACATTCTTTTGTGTTGCTATCATTGTGGCGTCTCAACATTTTATAGAAGCATATTGTCAGAATCAAAAGCTGGAACAGATAAATGCATTTACATATTTAGGATGCATAGTAACACCAGATGGCAGAACAAGCAAAGACATCAATAACAGAATGAATAAAGACAGAACAACCTTTGCCAGTTTAAACAACATGTGGAAATCTTCTCAGTACTAAGATTATACGAGAGTTGCGCACTTTATGTACTTCTTTGCGGAATGCAGAAAAGGAAATGTCCAAATTGCCCTCTCTCCACAAAAACTGCTAAGGAAAATTCTTCAAATCTTTTGGCCGAACACCATTAGCAACCAAGAACCGCGTACTCGAAGCAAAAAAAAAAAAAAAAATATACACACCATCATTGCGGGCAGATGCTAATTTTTCGATCATGCTGGAACTGGGTTGGCCATGTCCTCAGAAGAGACCCCAACGCCATCACAAGAACAGATATGCTATGGACCTCAGAAGAAAGGCGAAAAAGAGGCAGACCAAAAACAACCTGGCAGAGAACCGTGGAGGCCGAGATACACGAACCAGAGTTGGAGCACTGCACAAAGGATGGTAACCGACCAATCAAAGTGGAGACGTTTGTTGCTACTCTACAAGACGCCTCTAGGCGCGATGACCACAGATTGCTTTGTCAGTCAGGGGCTAAGGATCCAAAGAAGAAGATGCCGTATAGTCAGAATGTTGCTGTATAAGTAGCCAGGCTTCTTTCTACTTTCTCTCATTTTCCCCACCATGCCTCCCCCTCCCAAACTTCGGTCTATATAAACATTTATATGGCTTCTGCTCAAGGTGAATGAAAATAAACAGAAATCCCGTTCAACCTCTGATGGGTTATAATTAGGATATTCGAGTATATTGTTTTCAATTTCAAATAATATGAACAACTGCCGACATGAGAAAGTGGCATCACATTTGAAAATAGGGATACTCACAATTGTGCTTAGGCTTATACGTTAAATAATAAAATAAAAAAATAAAAAACAAACAAACAAACAAAATCAAGAAGAAACTATGAACAAGAATAATATTAAAGTGGAGGGGTGTAAAGGCGTGGTGGTTCTAGTTATATAACGGACTTTACCAGATATTTAATTGACTTTCATCTGTCTAAAGTCACATGCATTGTAAGAACAGCATTAGACCTTCACATTCCCAGCCACTATATATTAACATGTGTTCGTGTTAAATATTGTTTGACTATATTATGCAGTTCCCTAGGTCTGTCTATTCTCAACACCTCCTCTATATTTATAGGTAAGTTGGATGCCTGCAAATAATCCAATATTGGTATTCTCATTTGGTCATACCTCTTACACTTTAACAAGAAATGTTCTATATTATCGTCTTGAAGACATCCTGCACAGTAAGGTTCTTCTATTCTGAAATAGCCTTTTCCCAGCTGTAGTCTGAGAAGTTTCTTATTACTGGGAATTTTCAATTCCCTAGATATCTGACATTTTCTTGTTGGAGCCCTGAACATCTTATATGCATGTCTTCCTTTCAGATTTTTATCCCACTCTGCTTTCCATTCATCTGTTATTAAATCTTTAATTAAGCTCGTAATTTCTGATTTACTCATCCCTACATTTATTAGATTTTTATCAGATCTACCTTTCTTGGCTTCTTTATCTGCCTTTTCATTTCCTTCTATGCCAACATGTGAAGGTATCCAAGCAATTAATACTGAACATCCTCTGGAATATAAGTATGTAGTAGCCAGAAAAATCTCCTCTGCTATATCAGGTCTACTACATTCTCGTAAGTTTCTAAGTGCTTTAATTGTTGAAAGAGAGTCAGTTAAAACTGTTAATTTTTTGGGAGGGTTATTAGAGAATATTTCTAGTGCTTTTAGTATTGCCACCATCTCTGCAGTGAAAATGGATGTATTTTCCGTGATGCTATATTCTTTTGCCATTTTTCATATTGGAATATATATTCCTATCATCAATTTGCCATCCTCTCCCTTGGATCCATCTGTGTACACAGTAATGCTGTCTTTTGATATTTGTTGTATATATTTATTGGCTGTGTTTTTAATATTTTCGATATTATTTGTTTTCTTAAGTATTCCTGCTAGGTGGTAGTCCGTGTCTGGTTTCTTGATCTCCCAGGGTGGAATCACTGGCTTGTATTCACAACTGTTATTAATTGATGTAATTAATGTACCCAGATGGACAATTTCCTCCATACACTTCCATCCTGTAGGGTATCTAGTGGTATTCATTGGCTTGGCCTGAGTTGTTAGTTGGCATCTGGTAAAAGCTGTATGTGCTGGGTGAGACTTATCCAACATAACTCTGTTCATGTAATTTAGTCTTAACTCCTTTCTCCGTAATTCCAAGGGTATGATTCCTAAAGCCACTTCTATAGCTCCCATTGATGTTGATCTGATTGCACCTGCTATTGTACATAAAGCCTGATGCTGAATTATGTCTAATTTAATCTTGTTACTGTGTGCAGCAGAGTCATATATTATACTCCCATAATCATTTTTCCTCTAATAAAAGATTTATAAAAAGTGAGCATTGTCTTAGTGCTTGCACCCCATCCATTACCTTTCAAATATCTTAATAAGTTAGTCAATCATCTGCAAGACTCCACTAGTTTATCTATGTGTTTATTCCAGTTCAGCTGTTGGTCCAATATCATTCCTAGATATCGAGTGGTTTGAACTGTTTTAATGTTTTGCCCTTGGATATTTATATCTATAATTTTATTTTTTACAACCCTACCTTTACTGAAGATCATTCCCAATGTTTTATTTGAATTCAGCTGAAAACCCCATTTTGTCATCCATTTACATACTTTATTTATTTGCTTCTGTAGATCCTTATATAATTTTGGCAGATGTCTCCCAGTCCTCCATATAGCAACATCATCTGCAAACTGTGACAATTTATTTGTTATATCATTAAATTCCTCACCTAAATCATTTACCATTATTGTAAAAATTGAAGGAGACATTACTGATCCTTGGGGTATTCCATTTTGTTGTTCATACAGTTCTGATCTATCATTGTTTACCTGAACAGTGAAATATATTTCTTGCAGAAAATTCTCTAAATAATTATACATTTTGCCGGTTACTCCTATCTTCTTTATTTTAAAGAGAGCACCCTCTCTCCAGCATTCATCATAAGCCCTAGCTATATCTAAAAATACTACCACAGTTCTTTCTTTCTTTTGAAATCCCGATTTTACTTCATGTTCCAATTTAATTATCTGATCTATAGTGCATCTGTTCTTCCTAAATCCTGACTGAGTTTGATTACATAAATTATTCTTTTCCAAATAAAACTTTAATCTTTTATTTACTATGGTTTCTAATATTTTACCTAGATGGGAAGTTAAAGAAATTGGCCTGTATGAACTGGCATCATGGGCATCTTTTTCTGGTTTTAGTATTGGAATAATTACTGCTGTTTTCCATGTTTTGGGAATTTTTCCTGTATTCCAAATTTTGTTAAAAAGGGATGTTATAATTTCTATGGTACTTTTTGGTATGTGTTTCAAGATTTCATAGCTCAAGATGTCAATCTGCTCAAGGTGACGTGAGGTTTGTAGGAATGCGTGGAGAAGGCAACAGATGAAGTCCTGAAAAAGATATTCACGCCCTTGAAAACACCGGATCAGAAAAGTAACGTCGTGGCGGACCACACAAACAAATTGCAGTAGGCGCGGAACGCTTATTGCGTCGGTATACTGCAGTGGCGTATTCTCTATGTGTGCTGTGCGTGCTGCGCACACCTATGCGCGAAGGAAAATAAAAATTTAATTTATTATTCTATAAAATATTTCTCCTCTAAGTTCTGCTTTCGGACCGCACGCATCAGGATAACGGATTTTCCAGCATAGAATCTACGAGTACATCTTGTTTGAGTTTCACAGACGCGTTTTATAGTGCAGTTTTTAATTGGTTGTAGCAATCGCCCGACGTTTCTCGGGTAATTCCGTCACAATGCGTGCTGGACCGTTCGGATTCACGTCTAAAGACTGGTTTGTGTGAACCGGGGTCATGGGCAGATACGTCAATACAATGCGAACATGCGTGCGGTGGCCTAGCAGCTCTCGAGTTGTAAAAATCGGCTGTGTCTGTCCAGTGTTTTTTGTGATTAATTATTGTTAGTTGCCGGGAATGCAGATTATTACAGTGACAGTGAGTTTTAAGTTGTAAGTTAATTAGTATTTCGGAGATAATTGACATATACCCCTAATAACTATCGTTGCGTAATTGAATATAGATGGTTTTTAAATTAAGAGGGGAAGAAGTTAAATAGTAGGCGTACATATTCATTTTAAGTAGCAGCACGCCTAGCTCGCATTACCAGGATACGCCACTGGTATACTGGTGAAAACAGTTTTTATTCACCAAGTATCATGTGCTTATGCACGCCTGATGAAACACTAAAAAATTGATTTAAAAAGCGTGACCTTTACGGAAGGAAAAGCAAAAATAACCCCTATATAAAATCCAGTTTGTCCTAGATATAGTGAATCGAGGAAGTTGAGGGGAATTGCAGTAAGACGTGGACAATGGATGGGTTTGAAAAAAAATCGAAAAAAGGTGATTCGTCTTACGAGGACAAAAGAATAAGAAAGTAGTCTACGTTACGGCCACAAGGCCTTCGTCAGGAAAAGAAAGAAAGTGAAGGCTAGATAGGAGACATAAGAACTTAAAAGAATATAATAATAAATATAAAAAAATAAATAAATTAATAAATAAAACCTAGGTACTTCCCTGAAGGCGAAGCATCTAAATCTTATCACGCTTGGTTGAAAAAGGGAAGTGACTCTTGACCCCGGATGTACACAATACATACTAAGAAACTAAAAAGTAAAAAAACGAAAAAAATACGAAAAAATACCCAAAAGTAATAAAAGTGGGAACTGGAAATAGAAGAGGAAAAATTATGGAGGAATAGAAGAATAGGATAAGAGTGGAAAGAGTCAAAATAGAGCAAGAGAGGAAAGGGTGACCTAAGACAAAGGTGTGGAAAGTGTTGAGACCGGCTGGTTTTAGACACCCCATGCGGTGGATAAGACGGTTCTCAAGCTGTTCTCGGCTGGCAGTGTCAGAGGAGCAGGATCGGATCGCAGTGACCTGGATGTCGATGGGACCATGGTGGTCAGGACCATTGAAGTGTGTGGCAACTGGTGTGGACTTTTGCTGAGAGATGTCATTTAAGTGCTGGCTGAATCTGTCCCCAAGTCGTTTGCCTGTTTGGCCAATATAGGTTTTGCAGCAACGTTTACATATGATCGTATAAATGACATTACGCGATTCACATGTGAAGCTACTGGTGATGGTGTACGTAGCCTTAGGAAAGGACACCTTCTGGGTTGAGATGACATACTTGCACGTGTTGCATCGTGTCCGACCACAGGGTAGTGTGCCAAAGTGAGTGGCATTCTTCTTTGGGAGACGGCTGTGAACAAGAAGATCCTTCAAGTTCTTGTCACGTCTATATGCCACCAAAGGTGCTTCACCGAATACTTCTTGGATCGCAGGCTCTGCTTGGAGGATAGGAAGGTGGCGGAAAAGGATCTGTTTGACAGCAGTACTGTGAGGGTGATGGGTCAAGATTAATTTGACTCTATCTGAAGTGGATTTATAGTGAGGTATGAGGGCCTCCTGACGAGAGATGGGGAGCACACGTTGGAGAGCAGAGGTGAGAACATGTTCCGGATAAAGTCTGCTACGGAAGAAATCCAACATCTCATTGGCTCGGAAGTGGAAGTCATCGTCGTCTTGGCACAACCGGCGGAGGCGGAGAAGTTGTGAAAAAGGAAGGGAGTCACGACAGGCCCGAGGATGAGAAGAGGTATACAGGAGGTAGCTGTGGGCATCTGTTGGCTTGTAGTATACTGAGGTATTAAGGCCGGAGGGCGTGATAGAAATAGTAATGTCAAGAAGTTGACAGATACTGTGGAGACGAGGGATGTGAAAGTGGTTGACAAAGTCGATGAAGCGATATAAATCAGTCTCAGACATATCTGTGAGACCTATGCCATCATCGATATATCTGCGGTAAAACCCGGGGAAAGGACCGGAGTATTGTTGCCATATCTGATGCTCCAAGTGGCCCATGAACAGGCAGGCATAGCTAGGACCCACCTTCGTTCCCATGGCAACACCACTAATTTGGTCAAAAAACTGACCATTGAATTCAAAGGAATTCAGTTGAAGGACCAGTTCAGCAAGACGGAGAAGAGTGACAGTGGATATAGAAGGGCAAATGCGTTGGTCAAGAAAAAACCGAAGAGCTCGGAGACCATCAGAGTGGGGAATAGAGGTGTACAGAGAACAGACGTCTAACAAGAAAAGACGGTAGGAGCGGTCTGCTGAGAGTCGGATAGAGGAGAAAGTTGTAAGAGCATGATTGGTGTCTTTGACAAAGGAGGGAAGATTCTCAACGATAGGCTGGAAAATGCTATCGAGGAAGTCAGAAATGTGTTCAGTAGGACAGGAACAGGCTGAGACAATAGGTCTGCCAGGGTTATCGATCTTGTGAATTTTGGGGAGCATGTAGAATACAGGCTTGCCCAAAGAGCTGTCATGAATCCTAAGAGGAGAAGCTTCGGGAGGAAGAGCATTACTGGTGATGAGCTGTTTAATAGTGTTGTGTACAATGCGATTGTTCGAGACAGTCGCATCGCTGGTCCTGGGCCTGTAAAAAGAGCCATTGGTCAGCTGGTTTTTACCTTCACTGAGGTATAAGTCCTTCTGCCAGACGACAATGGCTCCTCCCTTGTCAGCCGGTTTGATGACAATGTCGTCTCTACGGCGAAGAAGGGAGAGAGCGCGGGACTCTGCCGAAGTGAGATTGGAATAATGCAATCTACGAGGGCGGAGCTGCTGAATGTCATGGATGGTGTTCTTGATATACAGGTCCATGGCATGAGAGGCCCCAGGTTTAGGTGTAAAGGGGGGTTTAGTAGAGTCAGAAAAGCGTGCGAAGATGTCGGATTCAGCCTGAGACTGCGGAGTGCTGTCTTCCTTTCTAAAATGGAACTTCAGCCTCATGCGACGGTGAAACCGATGAACATCCTGGAGGAGATTGTATTGGTCTTGGGTCGGACGAAGGGGAACAAATTTTAGGCCCTTACTAAGAACAGAGCGCTCTACCTCAGAGAGGGGTAGATCTGGGGGGATGCAGACTACCTGAGTGCATGATGGAGTGGAGGATGGAGGGGTATCTTTGGGGGTAGGGATAAGATGGGATAGTTTATGGTGTTTGGACGTGGAAAGGAATTCATGCAGCTGCCGGTTCAGTGTGTGGATAGTGGTGCGTATCATAGAGTAGAAAGGGAAGTTGTTGGAGGTGAGGCAACGTAAGTGAAGCAGAAGCTGGGTCTGTTGGGCACTGAGGTCTGATAAAAGGCGGGAGTGACTGGCGGCCAGTACGCGCATACGTTGAAAGCCACATCTGGTCTCAATTCGTTGTAGGAGCGACACTGAGGGAGGCTATCATTTAAAAATCAAAATCCAAGTGATATCAAACAATCACATCCCTTGACAACTAGAACTCAATGTAAATATTCTCCCTTGTTCCGAACATGCTCAAATGCCAACTTGCGTCTGTTGAATGAAGCAGTGGTCAACCGAATAATGTAGCTTTCACCGCTGTCATCCATGTGAGCCTCAGACTCCGGATGTTCATTCCGTGGACTTTTACCTCAGTGAAGGTAAAAACCAGCTGACCAATGGCTCTTTTTACAGGCCCAGGACCAGCGATGCGACTGTCTCGAACAATCGCATTGTACACAACACTATTAAACAGCTCATCACCAGTAATGCTCTTCCTCCCGAAGCTTCTCCTCTTAGGATTCATGACAGCTCTTTGGGCAAGCCTGTATTCTACATGCTCCCCAAAATTCACAAGATCGATAACCCTGGCAGACCTATTGTCTCAGCCTGTTCCTGTCCTACTGAACACATTTCTGACTTCCTCGATAGCATTTTCCAGCCTATCGTTGAGAATCTTCCCTCCTTTGTCAAAGACACCAATCATGCTCTTACAACTTTCTCCTCTATCCGACTCTCAGCAGACCGCTCCTACCGTCTTTTCTTGTTAGACGTCTGTTCTCTGTACACCTCTATTCCCCACTCTGATGGTCTCCGAGCTCTTCGGTTTTTTCTTGACCAACGCATTTGCCCTTCTATATCCACTGTCACTCTTCTCCGTCTTGCTGAACTGGTCCTTCAACTGAATTCCTTTGAATTCAATGGTCAGTTTTTTGACCAAATTAGTGGTGTTGCCATGGGAACGAAGGTGGGTCCTAGCTATGCCTGCCTGTTCATGGGCCACTTGGAGCATCAGATATGGCAACAATACTCCGGTCCTTTCCCCGGGTTTTACCGCAGATATATCGATGATGGCATAGGTCTCACAGGTATGTCTGAGACTGATTTATATCGCTTCATCGACTTTGTCAACCACTTTCACATCCCTCGTCTCCACAGTATCTGTCAACTTCCTTGACATTACTATTTCTATCACGCCCTCCGGCCTTAATACCTCAGTATACTACAAGCCAACAGATGCCCACAGCTACCTCCTGTATACCTCTTCTCATCCTCGGGCCTGTCGTGACTCCCTTCCTTTTTCACAACTTCTCCGCCTCCGCCGTTTGTGCCAAGACGACCATAACTTCCACTTCCGAGCCAATGAGATGTTGGATTTCTTCCGTAGCAGACTTTATCCGGAACATGTTCTCACCTCTGCTCTCCAACGTGGGCTCCCCATCTCTCGTCAGGAGGCCCTCATACCTCACTATAAATCCACTTCAGATAGCGTCAAATTAATCTTGACCCATCACCCTCATAGTACTGCTGTCAAACAGATCCTTTTCCGCCACCTTCCTATCCTCCAAGCAGAGCCTGCGATCCAAGAAGTATTCGGTGAAGCACCTTTGGTGGCATATAGACGTGACAAGAACTTGAAGAATCTTCTTGTTCACAGCTGTCTCCCAAAGGAGAATGCCACTCACTTTGGCACACTACCCTGTGGTCGGACACGATGCAACACGTGCAAGTATGTCATCTCAACCCAGAAGGTGTCCTTTCCTAAGGCTACGTATACCATCACCAGTAGCTTCACATGTGAATCGCGTAATGTCATTTATACGATCATATGTAAACGTTGCTGCAAAACCTATATTGGCCAAACAGGCAAACGACTTGGGGACAGATTCTGCCAGCACTTAAATGACATCTCTCAGCAAAAGTCCACACCAGTTGCCACACACTTCAATGGTCCTGACCACCATGGTCCCATCGACATCCTGGTCACTGCGATCCGATCCTGCTCCTCTGACACTGCCAGCCGAGAACAGCTTGAGAACCGTCTTATCCACCGCATGGGGTGTCTAAAACCAGCCGGTCTCAACACTTTCCACACCTTTGTCTGAGGTCACCCTTTCCTCTCTTGCTCTATTTTGACTCTTTCCACTCTTATCCTATTCTTCTATTTTTATGCCATCCTCCATAATTTTTCCTCTTCTATTTCCAGTCCCCACTTTTATTACTTTTGGGTATTTTTTCGTTTTTTTTACTTTTTAGTTTCTTAGTATGTATTGTGTACATCCGGGGTCAAGAATCACTTCCCTTTTTCAACCACGCGTGATAAGATTTAGATGCTTCGCCTTCAGGGAAGTACCTAGGTTTTATTAATTAATTAATTTATTTTTTTATATTTATTATTATATTCTTTTAAGTTCTTATGGCTCCTATCTAGCCTTCACTTTCTTTCTTTTCCTGACGAAGGCCTTGTGGCCGTAACGTAGACTACATTTCTTTGTCTTTTGTCCTCGTAAGACGAATCACCTGTTTTCGATTTTTTTTCAAACCCATCCATAGATATAGTGAACAAGGATATGCGTAGCGATGTTTTGAAATTCTAATTTTGTCACAGCCAGGGTTCGGTTTACGGAAATTCACAGCTCGAGAAAGTGCATCGAAGAAAAGAAAAACAAGCTTTCAATACTTATAGACTTGGTAAGACTGTAAGGAGCGACACTGAGGGAGGCTATCATTTAAAAATCAAAATCTAAGTGATATCAAACAATCACATCCCTTGACAACTAGAACTCAATGTAAATATTCTCCCTTGTTTCGAACATGCTCAAATGCCAACTTGCGTCTGTTGAATGAAGCAGTGGTCAACCGAATAATGTAGCTTTCACCGCTGTCATCCATGCGAGCCTCAGACTCCGGATGTTCATCCCGTGTCAAAGCGATTTCATTTGTTGCTGTTTCCGTAACTAATTTGTTGTTGTTTTTTTTTTTAACATAGACAGGGTGTCGGCCCTGTGCTAACCCCCCCCCCTCCCCCCTCCCAAATCTGGAGGATCAGGGTGCCAGCTATAGTCTGACCCCTATCCGTGCAGACCAGTCCAGCTTAGTAGAACCTACCAGGAGTTAAACTCTCGCTGGCCAGCACTGGGGGTTGTCAGGGTGCTCAAGCTACCTTTCCGATTCAGTCACTTTGCCTTGAGTTTTTTTTTACTACGTGTGTTTTTGTTACTTATACTTTAAAAATGGCTCTGCACTTTGTCGTGCTTACTTGCTTGGTTGAAGCTAAAAGATGGGAAGAAATGGACAGAAAAAAACTGAGTACAGATGAAATGGTGCTGTCCTCAGTGCATGAGACAGAAATTGCGCATCGCGATTGTCTGCCATGATTTCTTGACCTGATTCCTTGCTAGTTATGTTAATAACTCGAATTTTAATGGCGAAACAACAGAATGTGAAGTTCAGAGACTAGTTAAACTTAAAATTTACTCTAAAGACCTAGATGCAAAGTTCTTTCAGGATGACCATTATTACTTATTGTGCTTGTGAATGAAGACAAGACTCCGCCTTCTCAACCTGCTAATCCATATTCACTAACAGCATTTTATAAAACGTTTAGAAGTGTTTGAAGTGCAGCATTCCCGAATTTACAGCCTAAGCTTAAGATTTTCCTCACACTGCCCATTTTAAATGCATCTTATGAACGCTCATATAGCGATCTGAAAAGGGCACACACAAAAAATCATTTCAGATCCTCATTAACGCAAAAAAATTTAAATTTTGGAGTCAGTTTTGTACACTAACAGATAGCCATTGAAATAAAAACAGTGTGATGTGCCTGATAGAAGCGTTTATTGGAAAAAAAAAACAAAAACAAGGCAAGCAGGGCCGTAGATACGGGGGAGGTTTTGGCGGTTCAACCCCCCCCCCCCCCCCCTGGGGGGAATTAAGCTGTACATGTACCAAAATAGTGCATTAAAAATATTTTTTTTGTATTAAGCCCCTCCCCCTTAATAAATTCCTTACGGCCCCGAAGGCAAGGAAAATATTTGAGAAACTGCGAGCTTACACATTTCAGCAACAACATGAGCAAGTCACCCAAAGCTTAAAATCAAGATAGTCCGATTGCGTGGCTCTGAGATGTGGAAAGCAAACAACAAAAACGTTCTTCAAGAAGTTACAGTTTTTTATATATAGGTGCTTGCGCTGAGTAGATGGAGTGAAATGGTATGACAAGATCACGAAAGGGGAATATGGAAATAACCAGGTGAATACCAATGAAATACAATGATTTCTTTCAAAGCCTTTTGGATTCACGAGGCAAATAACGAAATTTTTTTTTGAATAATGAAGGAGAAAGAAAACTAAATCAAGAGCTTCGCAAGGGCAAAGTGTGGGAAGATCCTGGTTATAAAGACATCATACGGAAACTCAAGCAGTTCTCTCCATTCGCATTTTTTTTTTTTTTGGTACCTCAAACTACACAAGTCTGATACGTCCTTTTTAGGACGAGACACAGCGGAGACATCCTTCGAACTAACCAAGTTTTCAGATAAGTTGAAATTTTTTATCTATCTTCAGTATTAGTAGTTAATTTTAGGTAGTCGATAGCTAAAAGGGAGAAATTAAAAATAATAGAAATTAAATAGCGCCACGTGGCAATCGCTTGTGCGCGATCAGGGCAGCCATTTTGATAGACATAATTAAAGTGGTGATTTCCTTTAGGCCTAGGCTATAGTTTGAAGTAAGTATTAGCAGTCAATATTAAGTATAAGGGAACTGTTTAACTATTGATATTAATATAATCTAGAGATTGTAGTGAGGAAAGATAAAACTCAAAGATTAGGAGCCTATTAATAATAGCCTAATATCCAACCATCAAATATAATTTAAGTAGGCCTAAAGCAAATATATTAAAATCACCGGAAAAAAAAAAATTTCAAAACTTGTTGGAGACAATGGCACCATTAACCAGGAAACAGTCAGGGGAAGGCAAAGCCAATGAAAAGAACAAAACACCAAACCAGACGGAAAAAAACAGGACCACGAACACTGAAATCAGAGACACAGAAACCAAGGACAGGATAGAGGAAATAAGGGAAAAAAGGGAAGAAGGCCCAGAAGTAAAAACAACAAAGGAAGGCAAAACGTGGGCAGAAGCAGTAAAAAACCAAGGTAGGGGCACCAGACACGACAAATTAGAAAAGAATAATCAGGGCCACATAGAAGAAAATATTAACCAAAAAAATAGCAATGAAAGCACAGAAAACCCCAAAGAAGACTCGAGACACAAAGAAACCCAGACAGCTTCCAAAAATACAGATGTAGTAAACATATGTCACTTAAAGATAACGCAAGTAGCTGGTGAGGCTGTCAAGATCAAGGCACTTGAAGAAGACAAAATCATAACCATCCTTGAACCTGTGTTAGGCAAAAAGGCGATAGCCAAAATTACAAAAACCCATTTCGGCTTAATCATTACTCCAAATCAGAGTGACACAATAAAAGAGATGCTAGAGGAACTCAAAGTAGAAGCTAAAACAGTGACTATGGCACACGACATAAAAGTGAAGATAGAGTTAACAAAAGAGACCAGTAGATGTGTGTTAAAAGGGATAAACACTAACCTGTCAAGCGAGGAAGTTATGAACACCCTCGCAAAACATAACCCAGACATAAAGCTGGTACACGTGGACAGAATAATAATAATAATAATAATAATAGCCCCTTCAGTCATAACTGACTATGGGAATGCGCCCCTGAGGTGACAGCCCTCAACTGCTTATTTTCCTGGTGCTCCTTTCGACGTTTTCTCCTCACCTCTGCTTCTTGTGTGAGCCTCTCTTCGCCCAATCTGAGGTGGCGCCGTAAATAGCATCGCCACTTAGTGCGATCGGCAGCTTCATCCTCCCATGTTGCTGGATCCATGTCCAGTGCCCTCATATCTCTCTCTTGCACACATCTTTGAACCTCAGCTGTGGTCGCCCAACTGTTCTCTTGCCATCTGCTAATTGTCCGTAGAAGATATCTTTTGGGATGCGACCATCTTCCATGCGGCGAACATGGCCAAGCCAGCGAAGTCTGCGTTGTCTAAGAAGCGTATACATACTTTGAAGGCCAGCACGTGACAACACCTCGACATTTGTCACTTTATCTTTCCACGAGATGCCGAGGATGCGGCGTAGACACCGCAAATGGAAGGTATTGAGCCTTCTTTCTTGCTTAGCATAGGTCGTCCAGGTCTCGCTGCCATATAGGAGTGTGCTGGTGACGCAGGCATTATATACCGCAGCTTTGGTCTTCATTGTGAGTTTAGAGTTTCCCCAAACACGCGATGTGAGGCGGGCAAAGGTAGCTGCAGCTTTGCCAATGCGGCTGTCGATTTCTGTATCCAGTGAGAGTTTGTCATTGATGGTAGACCCCAGGTATGTGAAGTGGTGCACCACTGCCAATTCATAGTTATCGATAGTGATAACTGGTGCAGCACCCACATCCTGACTCAGCACATTCGTTTTCTTTAGACTTATTGTGAGGCCAAAGTCCTTGCATGCTTTAGTGAAGCGATTCATCAAGCTCTGAAGCTCCTGTTGGCTTTGAGTGACGACTGCAGCATCGTCAGCGAACAACAAGTCTCTTATAGTGACCCTTCTGATTTTTGTTTTTGCCTTCAGCCTTGAAAGATTAAACAGACGGCCATCTGACCTAGTGTGAAGGCATATTCCTTCAGTTGCATCTCTGAATGCATGTTTCAAGAGAAAGGCAAAGAAGATTCCGAAGAGGGTCGGAGCCAGAACACAGCCTTGTTTAACGCCACTTCGTATATCAAAGGGCTGTGACGTGCTTCCAGCATATTGGACTGTTCCCTTCATGCCGTCATGGAATGACTTTATCATTTCCAGCATTTTAGGAGGGCAGCCTATTTTCAGGAGGATTTTAAAGAGTCCATCCCTACTAACCAGGTCGAATGCTTTTGTGAGGTCTATAAAGGCGATATATAATGGTCTTTTCTGCTCTCTTGATTTTTCCTGAAGCTGGCGGAGAGAGAAGATCATGTCTGTTGTTGATCTGCCAGCTCGGAATCCACACTGTGACTCTGGATATATGCGCTCAGCTAACTTGTGTAGTCGCATTAAGATGACTTTGGCAAAAACCTTACCAACAATACTAAGAAGAGAGATGCCTCTGTAGTTATTGCAATCACTTCTGTCTCCTTTATTTTTATACAGTGTTACAATCTTGGCATCTCGCATGTCTTGAGGAATAGTTGTCTCTTCCCAGCACTGGCATAGCATCCTATGCAGGGGATGTAATAGCGTGCTCTTACAGCATTTGATTAAATCAGGAGGAATCCCATCACTGCCTGGTGCTTTGCCAGAGGCCAAGCTATCAATGGCCTTGCTGAGTTCCTCTAATGTTGGTTCGGCATCCAGCTCCTCCATAGTTGGCAGACTGTTGACACCATCAAGGGCTGCAGGCGTAACGGTATTGTCTCTAGCGTAAAGCTCAGAGTAGTGCTCGACCCACCTCTCCATCTGCTTACCCTTATCGGTTAGCTTCTCTCCGCTGATGGTTTTGAGCGGTGCCGTCTTACTTTTATGGGGGCCAAGTGCTTTCTTTATACCGTCATACATTTGTCTAATGTTGCCGGTTTGCGCTGCGATCTGGATGCTCTCACTGAGCTGGAGCCAGTAGTCACTTGCACAGCGTCGAGCAGTTTGTTGAACTTTGCTTCTCGTAGCCCTCAGGATCTGTAGGGTTCTGGCACTCGGTGAACGTTTGTATTCATTCATAGCACTGCGCTTAGCTTCAATGACAGGTGCCATCACATCTGATGAAGCATCAAACCAGTCATTTGACTTGGCTGTTTTCTTACCAAAGGTGGCAAGTGCAGTACTTTGAATGGTGTTCCGTAGATGCTCCCAGTTCTCTGTAATAGTATCACCATGCTGAGGGCTACTGAGCACTTTCTCGAAGGTCGCAGTGAATTGAGCGATCATGAAAGGGTCTGACATCTTGCTGGTATCAATGCGTGGTTTCCCTTCATGTCTGACATGATAGAGTTTTCTTGGTTGTGCTCTGATTTTGCAGCAAACCAAGGAGTGATCTGTATCACAGTCTGCACTATGGTACGAGCGCGTGGAGAGCACAGACCTGAGGAGTGGCCTTCTGACGAGAATCAGGTCAAGTTGGTGCCAGTGCTTGGATCGTGGGTGTCTCCATGACACCTTATGCTGGGGGTTTTGTCTGAAAGTAGGTGTTGGTCACGCAGAGGTCATGGTGGACGCACAACTCTAAGAGCCGTTGTCCATTTTCATTCATCTTGCCAATACCAAACCTGCCCAGACATGAAGGCCATGAAACATTATCGGCACCCACTCTAGCGTTAAAGTCACCAAGGAGAACAAGCTGTTCTTGCCTAGGTATGCTTTTGATAATTGCTGTTAGATTCTCATAGAACTCATCTTTAGCTTCTGAGGCAGAGTACAGAGTAGGAGCATACACACTGACAAGGGTGATGGGACCTGTGCTAGTTTGCAGGCGGAGCGTTAACAGGCGTTCTGATCCATTCTCGCCTGGTTCAACCATTTTAGTTAGCGATTTTTTTTTTTGACCGCAAAACCTACTCCGTGTTCTCTAGCTTTATTAAGATCTTTCCCTTGCCAATAAAATGTGTAGTCCTTCTCGCTCACCGTTCCAGAGCCCGCCAGGCGCGTTTCCTGAAGTGCAGCTATATCCACCTGAAGTCGTTTAAGCTCATCATTAATTATGGCTGTCTTCCTTACATCGTTTACATCCTGTAGGTTTTCGGATAGTCCAGTCAACATAGTCCGGACGTTCCAGCATCCCAATCTGAGAGTTTGCTTATTTCTATTTTTTCGATAATTGCTTGGTGCAAAATTTTTCTGTCCACAGTTCGGGTTTGACCCTAATCCCCATGCACCCAATGGGGAAAGCAGACAGTGGCGGGACAACACCTTATTGACTGGGGGCTGCCCAGCTTGAAGCGGGCGGTAGCTGTCCAGTGAGATCCTAGAATCTCTCCCACTGTCGGAAGTAGCCCCTGGCGCCATGCCCTACAGAATAATGGTGAAAGGGAATATTGTAACCCCAGTGGTTATAATAACGGCAGAAGGGAGGGAAACCCCTAAAACGCTACTATTGGGGAAAACCAAGAAGAACACCGAAGCTTACATTCCCCCTGTGCTACAGTGCTCCAACTGTCAGAAATTCGGCCACGGAAGGAACAATTGTAAGGGAAGAACAGTTTGTAGATACTGCTCCAGTAATCACCCCTCTACACAGTGTGAAAAGGCAAAGGCAGATACCGACTACAAAAAGGCGAATGGAAACAGAAAGTGTATCAATTGTAAAGGGAACCACAGTGCCAGGTTTCAGGGCTGTCCAGTGTACCAGCAAACAAAACAAGCACTAAAAGAATCCATCTTAACAAGAAAACCATTTAAAACAGTAATGAAAGAAATAAAAGAAAACACAAAAAACACAAACAGTAAAGTTGCGGAAGAAATCAAGTCTCTTAAAGAAGAAATTAAAACTATTAAAACGCAGCAGTCAAAAGAACAGAAAATAACTAACAAAACAAAAGAAAACAGCCAGCCAGACATTTCAGCTACAACACTGGAAAATGTGAATTCACTGAAAAGTGCAGAGGCATTGCTTCAAGAAGTGAAAGCCATACAGTACCAAATCTCAAAGGATGTAGCTAAACTGACGGTACTGAAAGAAGAAAATGAAATAATACTAGTCAAACTGTCTGAATAAAAAGAAGAAACTGAAATAATACTAAAAAGAATGGAAACTGAAAGGCAGGAGATTAACATAGGGAAAGAAGGGAATGTAGCATTGGATGTAAATAGGAAAGTGGTCAACCTAGAAGAAACTATCAAAGGGCACGTTGAGGCACTTTTGCCATACGTAGTGGAAAAAGTTATGGAAACAATGACTAGTCTAAATAAGGTTTTTCTTGAGAACTTGATTGATAATTGGTCCACGAGTGCAGGAAATACAGAATAAGAGCAAATTGATAGTTAACCAAAATAAAAGGGATACTAGATGATGTTAAAATTCAATTTAGAAAGATTTAGAATTATACAGTGGAATTGTAGGGGTATCAAAAAGAATTTTACACTCCTACTAGCAAATTCAGGAGGAACTACTGATATATATGCACTACAAGAGACCCTTTTAAACCCTAATAGTAGATATGGTTGTAAGGGCTTTAAGATACTTAGACACGATAGGAAAGAAGGTAGAGGAGGTGGTGTCGCAGTCTTAGTTAGCGAAAAATTTAAAATTATAGACTGGGAAGTATTTAATACAATCAATATAGAAGGTATCCAGGTTACTATAGCAGCTGAACCAAACAATCTAACAATCCTAAATGTATATGCTAAAGATGGCACAATTAAAGATGAAGAAATACTAGCCATAAGCACCAGACTAGGCCCCAAAACAATCATAGTAGGCGATTTTAATTCCCATCATTATGCTTGGGGTGGACAACATGCAGATAATGCAGGAAAGAGCCTACTTGACTTCATAGAAAACAATGAACTACTAATACTAAATGATGGAACTGCAACTAGAATTAATCCACAAGCTAAAAGGGCAGACTCAGCATTAGACATAAGTATAGCAACTAACAACCTAGCGAATGTAAATTGGGAAGTGTTACAAGACACAAACTCAGACCATCTGCCCATTATAGTAACCATGCATGAAAATGTCATTCCAAACCCAGAACCAGAGAAACCGACTTTCAACTATAAAAAAGCAAACTGGGAAGCTTTCCAATCAGAGCTGGAGGTGATGGAATATAAAGACATGGAATCAGATAATACTGACTTGTGGGCAGAAACACTGACCAATGAAATTCTGAAAATAGCAATAAAATATATACCAAATAAAAATATGCCACAGCACCTTAAACCAATAAATAACATTAAAAAGAAAAACTCAGTGGAATAAAGAACCAGTTGCCTGGTGGAATAAAACCTGTGCAGAAATTCATGAGAGAAGAAAAAGGGCCTTACAAAAATATAGAAATAACAGAACAGAAGAAAACTATGAAGAGTATAAACATATTAGGAATGAATCTAACAGAACAGTATTTAAAGCCAAAGAAACTAATTAGAAGGAGTTTTGTGAGTCACTTAAACCTAGCACTCAAATTAAAGAAGTATGAAAAAAGCTTAAGGCAATCAAAGGGAACAATAAGAAAACAATAATGCCAACAATCAAACTACCAAAGAGAGCAGAAACAGATAAAGAAAAAGCTAATGCCCTAGCTGAGTATTTCTATAAAGTCAGTGCAAAAAGTAGTCTTAGACAGGAAGAAATGACAGAAGAGAAAGACTTAAGATACAGTTTTCAAAAGAACTACCAGACCAGATAGATGAAACAAGTTATTTAGATGCTGATATAACAGAGGAAGAAGTAACTAGTGCAATAAATGAGAAATCTAATACTGCCTCAGGACATGATATACTTAGTTATGAAATCCTTAAGAAAGTACCCAAAAAAACTATAAACAAAATAACTTCCCTATGTGATGCTACACTGTAATTCTGTCTTTCAACCGGCCCGATCCTGTTCTTTTATTTTGAATTTTCACCATTTTATTTCTTCTCATTTGAATATATATCGTGTTTGGTATTTTTGAGGAGGTAAATTAAATGGGTTCGTTTATGACGGTAGATTTATTTTACACTCGACCAGTTTTACTTTCTTCTGATCACGCGATTTTTTTCGGTGTTTACGGAAATCGCCATTTCATGCACGCAAGTCAGAACCACGCGGCCGTCACATAACGTGACGCAATCTTCGGACACGCGGTTTGCGTTGTTTTCAAATCTGATTGGCGCAGCTCATAGTTATGTTTATTTTTCTAAGCGTTTCCATTGGCCCGAGTGCGTAGATTAATGAACACGCGGGGGTGGCCCCGGTGTGTATAAATAGCCAGTTAGACAGGGGCCAAGTTCTCTATCGTAAGAAATAAGTGCCTGCCGTATGACTGCGTATTTATCGTCTCCATTGCGGGGAACAACAGCGATAATTGGTATGTAGTAGTTTTATTATCGTTTTTACTTATTAGTGGGTTTTTGAGAATTTCGCCCGTAGTTAATTTCTTCGGGGACATTAACTTTTAAGTTCTAAATGATAGTGCCATCCATTATCATCTTTGAAGAACGATGTAAATGCAACAGTGTGCTTATTCTTTCTATGATTTTGGCAGTAGATAGGAGCGTGGGAAGTTATGAGATGCACGTGTGCTCATATTTGTAGTATGTTATGTAAAACCGCCATTTATTCCTGTGCATTTACAAATGTAATTTTATTGGGAATCGATTGTGTGTACTAAATTTTATTTTATTGTACCTTAAATGTAAGAAATGCAGTCGGAGAGTAAAGATGTATGTTATAAGTGAATTATACTGCTTAGACGAGTAAACTATTCCTATAGCGAGATTTCATTTAATTCTGGAGTAAGTGGGAAACCTCATGGGTAACGTTAAAGGAATTCCCTAGTTTGAATGTTTGGACACGTGGGTAGCCACGCGTAACAAATAGATAAGAGGCAGACAGGTCGGGAGGTTTCTGTTTACTTACCTGGCAGATTATAGTTGAGAGAGAGAGGGGGAAGGAGTGAGAATGAAGAGACACGTGAGTAGGAATATTTTATGTATCGTTTTTTTCAGAACGAGAGAAGGGGAGAGGGAGGAAAGAGATTTTAGTGCCACGTGGGTAATATTATTTTTTTGTATTGTTGTACATGACGAGTGAGCCACGTGGGTAATATTATTTTTTGTATTGTTGTACATGACGAGTGAAGTACTGAGTAAGGGAGTTATAAAGATTAATGGGTTAGAGATGCGTTATGTTGGAGTTGTTATACAATAGACGCATTTCCTTTTAATTTCAGTGAGTCACGGCGAAACAGTGGGGGAGCATAATTTTGTCAAATAAAATTATCCACGGCAAAAAGACATATCTCAGGGTCAGAGTACTCGAGTTATCGTCAGGAGCAAAAGAAGATAACCTAAACGGTCTATTGCAGTGAAGTTCAATTCTTCAGCTAGACTGGTTTCAATTGCGTACCGCCGGAAATCAAGGCTGTGTTTTTTTCCTCTAACTCCGGAGCGGGTTAAAAGAGGGAAGCTATTCAGCAGCAGAGAAGTTTGTCGACAGTTAATCAAGTACCTCATGCTTGACGCCAGAACTTCATCATCATCCTCCCCAGATTCAGGAACAGGTGAGAGGGTTACCATACCTGGGTCTTGAAGGTAACGAGAGTAGAGCGTAACGGAGACGCCGCATCATCAGTCGTCGAGTATTAGAGAGACACTGAGATCAAGGAGAGAGGGAGAGAGAGAGAGAGAGAGGAGGGAGAAAATAGACAGGACCAGTAGGGTCTGTTCAGTATCCACTCGAAGGATAGACACTGAGCCATTGTGTTACTCCAAGTCTATTATTTTAGCATCTCCAGTGGTGTTAGATAGCGGCGCATATCGCCTACCTAGTTGGAAGCGGTATAGAAGTTTCGTTGAGGAAGAGTCAACAGGACCGAGACAGTAGAATCTTAAGTGTATTAGAGAGTGGAGGCTAAAGTTGACAGCCAAACCAAAGTAGAGTTGTTTATAATCACTAATCATTTTATTGTTCCTCAGCAGGGTGACAGAAAGAGTGAATGTGATTTGGGGGTTGGGTTTTTTTCAGTTTCTATTTAATTTCATTGTTACGGGTTTTTTCCAGGCCATGCAACAGTGCACGCTATTTTTTTTTGTAATTTGATGTATGATGACTTTAAACGATTTCTGTGCGTAAATAAATTTATCTATAATATATTTACTGGATCAGCTTCTACACTCTATACTTACTCTATGTTGTCTGTATAGTGGTGTCTGTGGTCGTTTTATACACCTTATCTCCTTTTATTTAAAGTAAGTCAGAGGAGGGTGAGATTATAGCCTTTCTGAAGTCACGAAGCGGCAAGGGCGAGTCAACACCTGGTTCTATCCCTTGAGCCAATAGTCTCATCTGTCCACAGGCATGTCATTTTCCATCTAAATTCTATCTTCTCAGACTTTCTCATACTAGGGTCTTGTTTTCATTCAGGCAAACTCTAAAAACTTAAAACCACTTCGTGACACCCTATATAACAAAATCTGGAGCTCAGGAAAGATACCAAAAGCATGGAAAGTAGCTATGATAGTACCCATCCTAAAACCCAATAAGGAAGCCCATGATGTAAGTTCATATAGGTCTATCTCCTTAACATCACAACTAGGTAAAATACTGGAAACTGTTGTGAATAAAAGAGTTAAATTCTACCTAGAAAAAAATCAGTTATATAGCCCAAACCAGTCAGGGTTTAGAGCAGTCAGAAGTACAGTAGACCAGCTTGTAAGATTAGAACACGATGTAAAACTAGGGTTCAAGAGGAAAGAGAAAATAGTGGCAGTCTTTCTAGATGTAGCTAGAGCATATGATGAATGCTGGCGAGATGGAGCTCTTTACAAAATGAAAAAGATTGGCATTACTGGTAAAACCTTTAGGTATCTTGAAAACTTTTTACAGGACAGGTATTTTGCTGTACAGGTGAATAATGATAGGTCAGAAATATATAAACAACAGAATGGGATTCCTCAAGGATCAGTGATTTCTCCTAAAATTTTCACTATAGCTGTAAATGATTTAGCAGATGGATTTATTGTCATAAAGAATGCAGTATCACAATTTGCAGATAACTGTGCCATTTGGCGATCTGGGAAAAACTTGAACCATGTTTTTCAAAAACTTCAAAAACAAATAGACAAAGTTTCAGAGTGGATGAAAAGTTGGGGCTTCCAAATTAATGTAAACAAAACAGTAGGTATGATATTCAGCAAAGGAAATCTAAAAAAAAAATAACAAAATCAATATAACCATTAACGGTCAGAAAATATGTACATCCTTAACAACAAGATTTCTTGGCGTAACTTTAGATAAACAACTCAATTATAATAAACATATAGACAATTTAGTAGAAAGCTTTAGGGGACCCCTAAATATACTAAGGATAATAAAAGGTAATGAATGGGAGGCCCGCAATAAAATAATGCTTTTGTTCTACAAGTCTTTCATCAGGGGGAAACTGGAGTATGCCAGCATAGTCTATGACTCAGCTGCAGCGTCTAACAAAGCAAAACTGGACAGGATTCAAAATGCAGCAATGAGAACCATTACAGGTGCATTTATATCAACACCAGTAGAAGCGCTAGAAGTAGCTCTTGGCATACCTCCCCTTGGTCTAAGACGAAAAGAACTGAGATTAAATTATTGGAGTAAAGTAGCACAAGAAGTGACCGACCCAGCACACAAAGCATTTGTCAAAAATCAACCAAGTGTATGGGACGTACCCTTAAATAAAGATAGATATCCAACAGGGTGGAGAACTATAGAAGACCTAACGCAGTTCAAAGAACTATCAAAAACAATTGCAAATAGTAATAAATACAGAAGCAAAATACCACCCTGGGAACTAAAAACACCAATCATAGACTACTCACTGACTAAAAAGATAAAACAAAACATAGAAGACAAGGAAGCCAAAATGATAAGTAGAAAGTTCATAGATCAACTAACTAAACAAAGTCTGGCCATCTACATTGATGGATCCAAGGGTGATAGTGGGCAACTAGGTGCCGGAGTTGTAATACCACAATGGGGAATTAAAAAGAGCTACAGTGTAACTGAAGGGGCTTCGATTTTTACCGCAGAGATGGTAGCAATTCTTAAAAGCTTAGAAATAATCGAAGATAACCCACCAGAAGCTGTTACGGTATTTACAGACTCACTATCATTACTACAAGCACTAGAACACCCAGGTAAATGTAGCCGACCAGACATAAAGGAAGAAATTCTAGCAATTAATACATCACTAGGGAACAAAGGATGTAGGGTGAGGCTAGTGTGGGTTCCAGCACACATAGGTATTGCTGGCAACGAGTTGGCAGACCAGAATGCCAAGAATGGAAGAACAAGCAAAAACAATATAAAAGCAGAACAGGGAAGGTCAGAGATCAAGAGCCAAGTGAAGATAACTATAAACAAGGAATGGAAGATAACATGGAAGAAAAGTAGAAAAGGCAGACACGCGTTCAAACTGTTGAATGAACCAACGAGGACGTGCCAGGTCAGAGAAGAATTAAAGATGCCATCGAACAAAAAACTGTGGCGTCTCCGTCTCGGTGCAGCATACTTTATGGTAGAAGAACCACACTGCCAAGAATGTCAGGAAGAGAATGACATAGAACCCTACCTGATCAACTGTAAAAAGTATGAACAACAAAGGCTTGAATTAAAAACTTACTACAGAAATCACAATACAGACTTAACAGGTGATAAGGTTTTAAGTATAGATGCCTCAAGAGATGCCCAATCAATACTTAAAAGATATATACATAAAACAAAGGAAAACATATAAAGTTAGAACTGCAAGGAAAACATCCAACTAAATAGAAATTAAGCAGCAAAAACTAACAAAGAACTAACAAAAAACTTGTAACTACTCAAGGTAAGACAACAAGGTATTAAAAAAAAGGGCAACATCTCAAAAAGAAAAAATACTAATACAAATTAAAACCAAATGTAAAGGGCAATAGTTATCTATAAACAATACAAAAGACAAAATAAAATTGACAAATACAAATTAAAAAAAAAAATCATAAACTGCAAAAGATTCCCGCACTTCAAAGGGGGGACTTATGTGATGCTGCACTGTAATCCTGTCCTTCAACAGGCCCAATTCTGTTGTTCTATTTTGGATTTTTACCATTCTTCTTGTCTTTGTAACTATATGTGTTTGCCATGTTTCTTCTCATTTGAATATATATCGTGTTTGGTATTTTTATGTAGGCAATTAAATGGGTGCTTTTTGCGACGGTAGGTTTATTTTACACTCGACCAGTTTTTACTTTCTTCTGAATTTCTGCGGTCACGTAGATTTTGTTGTTTACGTATATCGCCATTTCATACACGCACGTCAGGAACACGCGGCCATCACATAACGTGACGCAATTTTTGAAACGCGGGTCTGCGTGTTTTCAAATCGATTTGCATAGGTCGCTAGTTATGTTACTTTTTCTAGCGTTTCCATTGGTCCGAGTGAAAGCTTAGGATAGGCGTGGGAGGAAATCCGCGGGGGCGTTTCTCTTGTATATAATGAGATAGAAAACTGCGGGCAAGTCTCTGTGAAGAAATATTGCCTGCCGGACGACTACGTATTTTATCGTCTCCAATTTTTTGCGGGAACAACAGCGGTAATTGGTATGTAGGAATTTTATTATCGTTTTACTTATTAGAGGGTTCTTTAAGAAATTCGCCCGTAAGTAAAGTTCTTCTGGGACATTAACTTTTAAGTTTTAAATGGTAGCGCCATCCATTATTATCTTTGAAGAACGATGTAAATGTGAAAGTGTGTATAAGTCTTTCTAGGATTTTGGCAGTAGATAGGAGTGTGTGAAGTTATGAGATACACGTGTGCTCATAGTTGTAGAATGTTATGTAAAACCACCATTTATTTATGTGTAATTACAAATGTAATTGTATTTTGAACTCCATTGTGTATACGTTAATTTTTCTGAGCCTTAAAGGTGGATAATGCAGTCGGGGGTTACAGATTATGTTATCAGTGAATTATACTGCTTAGAGGAGTAAATTATTCCTATAGCACGAGGTAATTTAAATTGAGGCTTAAGTAGGACACCTCATGTGTAAATGTTAAAAGGTAATGGGAATTTCAGACAAAGGATTTCCCTAGTTGAAATGTTTGGACACGTGGTTAGCCATGCGTAACAAAAAAAGATAAGAGACAGACAGGTCGGGAGGTTTGTTTACCTACTTGGCAGATTTAAGTTGAGGGAAGGAGTGAGATTGAAGAGACACGTGGGATAGTAATATCGTTTTCCAGAACGAGAGAAGGGGAGTAGGAGGAGTGAGATTTAAGTGCCACGTGGGTAATATTATTTTTTGTATTGTTGTACATGACGAGTGAAGTATTGAGTAGGGGAGTTACGTTAGAGATGCGTTATGTTGGAGTTGTTATACATTAGACGCATCTTCTTTTATTTCAGCGAGTCACGGCAAAACAGTGGCGGAGCATAATTTGCTAAGACAAATTATCCACGGCAAAAATAAATATCTCAGGGGGCAGAGGACTCGAGTTATCGGCAGAAGCAAAAGAAAAATAACCTATGGTCTCTGGTAGTGAAGTCCCTATGCTTCAGCTGAAACGGGGTTTATTTATCATACAGCCCAGAGCTCATCGCTATTATAGTCCCCAACAACGGCACGTGGCCGGGAGACAGGTATAAGGGTATACAGCCTGAAATCAAGGCTGTGTTTTTCCTCTAAATCCGGAGCGGGTTAAAAGTGGAAGGTTATAGAAGCCATTCAGCAGCAGAGAAGTTTCTGCAGGGGATTAAGTACATCAGCATCAATAACATATTCAGGAGCAGGTGATATGGTTACAATACCTGGGTCTTGAAAGTAACGAGAGAAAAGCGTAACGGAGACGCCGCATCATCAGTCGTCGAGTATTAGAGAGACACTGAGACCGAGAGAGAGAGAGGGTGGAGAAAGGAGGGAGAAAATAGACAGGACCAGTAGGGTCTGTTCATCATCCATTTGAAGGATAGACACTTAGCCATCGTTGTAAGCCAAGTCTATTATTTTAGCATTCCCAGTGGTGTTAGTTAGCGGCTCATATCGCATACCAAGTTGGAAGCTGTGTAGACGTTCGTTGAGGAAGAGTCAGCAGGACTGAGACAGTAGAATCTTATTTGTGTTAGAGAGTGGAGGCTAAAGTTGACAGCCCCCACTGTAGTTGTTTTTGATGTTATTGTATGGTTGTTATGTTACCTAGTGTACTGTATGAGATCAGCTGTGAAGGCTCCTGAGATAAAAGTTTATGTAAATTACAGAAGGCCTTTCTGCTACCACTTACGACCTCAAACAGACTTATTAGACTATTATGAATGTTAGCTACGTTAAAAGTCTAGGGTACTGAAATGTAATGTGTAGTTAATATAATATACAGACACACACATGTAATCAATAAGTCTAATAATAATAATAATAATAAACTCTACAATACACTGAACTAACTCTGGCTGTTATAGTTTAAGTTTTAACAATTTTTTTAATTTATTAGTTCTGAACCAATTTTTATTTTGGTCAGAACATATGAAATGATATGGATTTATCAATGAAATTCACATATATATGGCATAATCAAATATATTTTGTGTACATAGGTATATTATTAGAATGGTTAATATTACTGATATCTATAATGTCTTGGGAAGAACTAGCACTGGATGTTTAGTTGGGGTGGCGTCATCACGCCCAATCTGTGACTACCAAAATCATTGTCCGTTGACTTATAGACTGAAGTTAAATGTTATATTTCTCAAGAGTTCTTTCTTTATTTGATGGTGGAATAGTTGTGAATCTCCAGCAGGCCAGGTTTTCACTTATCTCGCCTGTGATGATCTGGTATAGGATTCTTGTGGCCCACTCCTCTCCGTAGCTGGAGTAAAATGTTAGGCTGCACAGACACCCGTTTGTGTATTTTTACAAAAGCATTTGGCACCACTTTAGTGCCAAAACAGAAACTTCTGAAACAAAATTTGTGCCATGTGTCAGTACTCTATCCACTGCGCCACTCTTATACACAACACCACACAACAACATTACACAGACTGGGTCAGATCTCTCTGACCAACATAGCACATCTCACCCAGTTGTTTTCAAATAGTACCAGTTCCCCAAGACTGCATTGCATCTGAGATATGTTCAATAGTTTCCTCTTTCATTCAATAAGATGGGTGATATGTTCCCACTGATCTCAATAATAGATCCGCCTTCCATAGTCTTAGTTAGGTTTCCATATATTATTTGTTTGTCTCTAGGCCCTGGACTGCGGCTGGGGACCTAGAGCAAGCACTTACTTGTCGTAATCATTTTTCATGATATGGCAGTATCAATCACTCAAAATATTAAAATAAACAAGATAAATGCTTTTATCCTTACCACAATTCAGAATTGAGAACACAGTTACTTAATACTAGCAAAACTCAGCTGAGCTGCTGGCTAGAGTATGGCGTCCCACTGAATTTTATGTATTATTTCCTGTAAAACACCACTAGCAGTTAAGAACTGTGTTACAGGACAGACTTCTATCGAATGGCACAAATGTGCGTCTCTATCTCGCTAATATAAAAATGCGTTGGCCAATCAGATCGGAAGACTAAGCTTTTCAATTTAAATTTTGAAAATAAAGTCAAAAGTACATCTCAATTTTTCAAATGTACGTCGGTCACATTTTGGCTTTTCCCCAATTTCACTTGTTGTTTTGGACTAACTACATGTAAAAACTGCACAAACCTGCCTCCTAAGTTATTTTTAGCCACTATCTCCCGACTTTACCCCGCTAGTTCATTGCAGTTTGATTTTTGCATTTTTCTGTCTCAAGGACGCAAAAATGTGACTTTTAGTGAAGTATGCACAAAAAACTGTTCGCTAGTCTGATTGGAACAATACGGTCTTTCGTCAATATCTTCCGTGTTATCTGTCCGTTTGTATAATTAAAAGTATATTATTTGTCAGCTTAAGATGGGCTATCCAACTAGCTAGGTTTTATTTTCATAACTTTATTATTAAAGAAAAACCTACTTTTCTCAAGGTTAGTTTTTGAATCTTGTTTTGAACCTTTGGGTATGGCAGTTACCGCTATATTCGAACAAAACAACTAATTACGGTAAAACGTCTAAGATACGACTGTTTCTAACAAAAGCTAAGGTCTTTTTTTGTCCATTTCCTTACATTGTGTCAACGAGTGGCGTAATTTTTTTTCCTTTAAACTACAAATTGCGTCTTTTTGCCTTTCTAGATTCAAACACGTGTTCAGACCGTCATAATGATTTTTATCTCCGTTTCCCTCCCGTCTAAAAGGGTACCGTTTCATCTGCATGTCTAACTAGTTAGTTTCAATGGCGGTAGGAAACGCTGGCATAGGCGAGCATGTATCCTCGTATCATTTTATCCCTACATGGTATCTTACCCGTTATCTTTATAATTGGAGCTATTTTAACGTTGTATCACGGTAAATTCATCACACATCTCCCCACTTGAGAACATGCACTAATGCAAGTTCCAAAACCTGTGATACACATAGATAAAATTAATCTCACGCCTGCCAACTACTCTAATTTTGATCACAGGGGTGCCTACTGAGGAAATCTGCACCGATATTCAATGACCCCGGGATATATTCAATAATAAACTGATAAGGTTGCAACAATAAAGACCATCTTAACAATCTTGCATTTTCATACTTGGCCTGAGATAAGAACACTAGGGGCTGATGATCCGTCTGGACCACAAAAGTCCTACCATACAGATAGATTTGGAACTTTTTTATTGCCCAGATTAACGCTAAACATTCTTTTTTGCTTGTGGAATATGCTTGCTCCGCTTTATTCAATTTGCGGCTTGCATAAGCGACTGGGTTCAGTTCCCCATTGGGTGAAGAGGACCTTTGCAACAGAGCCGCCCCCAGGCCTACATTACTTGCATCTGTTCTCACCACAAAGTCCTGTGTCAAATCAGGCAATTTGAGAATAGGCTTGCTAGTGAGTTTTTCCTTTAACTCTTGGAATGCCAATTCACATTGCGCAGACCAAACAATTTTATCTGGATTTCCCTTGCGAGTCAGATCAGTCAGAGGAGCACATATAGAGTTAAAATTTTTGATATATTTTTGGTAAAACCCACATAACGACACGAATGATCGCACGTCTTTTTTTGTTTGTGGTCTAGGTGCTCTCTGCAGTTTTTCCAAGTTCTTGGGGTCAGGGGTCATGTTACCCTGATATACAGTGTGTCCCAAGAATTCCAACTCTTTGCATCCAATACAACATTTTGTTGGTCTAGCAGTTAAGTTCGCTTCCCTAAGCCTATCAAATAACATATTCAGAGAGTTAATGTGTTCTTCAAATGTCTCTGTGGCGACGAGAATATCATCCATGAAATTCGTGATGCATGGGTTATTCAGGGGATCCAACAATTTGCGCATCATCCTAGAAAATACACTCGGAGCATTTTTCAATCCGAATGGTAGCATGTTGAATTCATAATGTCCTTCCGAGGTGCTAAAAGCTAAATAAGGTCTAACTTCAGGCTTCACTGGAATCTGGTAATAGCCTTTACTAAGATCCACCTTCGAAAAGTATTTTGCCTTGTTCAATCTGGCAAATAACTGTTTTGTGTCTGGTAATGGATCCACTTGTCCTTCTGTGACAGCATTCAGTTTCCTGTAATCTATGCACAGTCTATGTTCCCCAGACGGTTTCCTCAACAAAACTACACTGGAGCTAAAAGAAGATTCACTGTGTGAAATAATCCCCTCTTTCAACAAATAATCTATTTCTTCTTTCAATGCCTTCTCCTTCGCGAACGGAACAGAATAGGCTCTCATACAGATTGGGTTTGAGTCTACCAGCTTCATGTCATACTGTAGCAAATTTGTATGTCCTGGTTTATCTGTTAATACATCTGTATGTTCCTCCAGAACCTGTTGAACTCTCTCCCTCTGATTTTTAGTCAGGTGCTTACTGACTTTTACTTGTGCGGCTGTCTCACAGGGATGTAATGGGTATTCATGTGAGGTGAGTGGTTCCTTTTTCATTTTAGTGGCGATAGCCAAGGTCAGTAAGGGGGTGCTTTCCTGGAGTGGTCTGTCCAGATACTTCTTTAAAAGGTTTACATGATATACCTTCTCCTTCCCCTTTTTGTCAATTTTATAGTTTGTTCTAGACACCTTCTCTAGAACCGTATATGGACCTTGCCATCCAATTTGTAACTTATTCTGGCTGCCGGGTAGTAGAAGAAGCACCTTCTCTCCCACAGCTAATTCTCTGTCCTTTGCTTTCCTATTAAAATACGCTGCATGTTTCTTCCTGGCTTGTCTCAAATTATCATTTGCCAGTTTCCATCCAGCTTTCAGAC
The DNA here is from genome assembly GCA_024509875.1 of Oreohelix idahoensis. NCBI lineage: Eukaryota > Metazoa > Mollusca > Gastropoda > Stylommatophora > Oreohelicidae > Oreohelix > Oreohelix idahoensis. The sequence continues at coordinate 48,241 of JAMPIV010003852.1, forward strand.
AAGTGGTCAGCTCGTTCACATATTGATATGATGAGGTAACAGTCTCTTCTGCTTTCTCATCTGTCCAGGTCCTTAATAATGTTACATATAGACTTTTAAATTTTCATACTTATTTTTCATGGCACCCGTCGGGCCATGTCCATTAGAAGCATTATATTGAGGACTTTTCTTCCTAGAATCATCACTCACAAATCGACCACTACCAATTTTTTTCTTGGGTTTGTCCTCCCACTTTAGATTACTTGTGAGAGATCTTCGCTCTCGTTTAGTTTCCTCCAGTTTATATAATTCTGACCGAGGGATTGTCAGCTTATTCTGGGGTAAAATTACTCTTTGTACTCGTCGCATAGTGGCCATGTTAATGCATTTAAGTGAAGACTGGGTGTGAAAAGGGGGCTCCCTTTCCACTTTGTCTACCTGATTATAATTATTTTTCCTTCCAGGCCTAAGTTTGCCCCGTGGCGTTTCTAGGTCCTGCACATTTTGTCCCTTTGTGGGTGTTCCCTCATGAAATACGCCACATGCTTCTACAAAGTTCTCAATATCGACATTTACGTCGGGCCAATAGTATTTTACAGCAACTTTTTGGCAGATGGTACCTACTTTCTCATGGTCACCATCTTTTCCAACATGTAAGCTCCTTATTAAATTTGCCCTATATACCTTGGGAAGAACCAACTGTCCGTGACCAGTGGATCTAGTTCCTGTCTTCCTGTATAGCAATTTGTTCTTCATAAAGTACTCTCCCTTGCTTGGAGGTGTGTGGCATTTGGGCAATTTTTTTAAAACATGGCTTGAGTGTCCTATCCTCAGCCTGCGCCTTCCTCATCTCCTCTGGATGAGCATTTATAGGTTCACCTTCTTCCTCCTTTTTCTGTGACCTGGTCTGCACTGTCGCCATGATCACAGGTCTCTCGGGATTCCCCAAGAAGACGTACCTACACCCCAATATCAGAGGGTACATTGGTTCATCTATCACTGCTGCTCTGATTTCTCCTTCCACATAGCGAGTTTTCACCGTTATTCTTGCGATGGGAAGTGTCATGAGTGGTATGTCCTTAGTCGCCCCTTGTATTTCCACTGTTTCTGTGGTATACTGACTTGGGTCCACTAGGCTAGACTTCACAACTGAATCATAATCCAAACCTGTATCATATAGGCACCTTGTTTTGACCCCATTACAAATAACATCCTAACAAACTGGGGGGTGATAAGGTTCCTGCTGTCCATTAGGATTAACCTTTAATCTTTGGGTCCCCGATTTCTTTGCAGCAATGTTTGAAGGTTTCCTTTTACAAAATTCGGTGTTATGGTTGTCTTTCTTACACCATTTGCACCATCTCTTTCCTTGGTTAAACGGTTTTCTTTCATTATATTTTTGGTCATTGAACTGTGAGTTTCTGTCACGATAATCATTTCGTGGCCTATCAAAGTTTGTCCTGCCTTTATTACCTTGTTCTCTGGTATCAAATTTACTAAATTGTTGTGGAGCTTTAAAATTTTCTATGTGCTTCTTTTTAGTGCCACTTACCTCTGCTTGGGCTGCCTGATACCTCTCAGCGACATTTAAAACCTCCCCCAACCTCTCTGCACCTTGTTCCATGAGAAATTTTCTCAGGTCTGGAGCCATGGACTCTCTTAATTGCTCTATCATGATCGTCTCTTTAAGATCTTGGGTCTTCCCCAGAGCAGTCCATTTCTCCAAATAGGTTTCCAGTCTGGCAGAGAATTGGTGGTATGTCTCCCCAGACAACAGTTTGGCATTTCTAAACTTCTTACGATAGAATTCACCATTCTTTTCATATCTCAATAACAAAGCCTGCTTTAGCATGTCATAATTGTCTTGGTCGTCTCTATTCATCTTAGCAAAGACTTCATAAGAAGTACCTCTAAGTCCTTGTGATAACTTAAGACTCCACCTCTCTCTCTCTAACCCATACGTAGTAGCTAATAATTCGAATCTACTGAGGTACCCCTCGATGTCATCGTCTTTCTCAACAAAATGGTCTAAATGAAACCCCATAGCTGAGGTTGAGGCTCCCTGACTAGGCGTAGCATCTGAGGCAAAAGGGCTGGCACCATTTTCAGGAGCATGGCCTTGTAATTCCAGCTCCCTTAGTCGTAATTCGTGCTCCCTTTGCAATCTCCTATCTTCTGCTTCCCTTTCGGCAGTCAATCTCTTATCTCCTGCCTCTTTTTCGGCAGTCAATCTCTTTTCTTCTGCCTCCCTTTCGGCAGTCAATCTCTTTTCTTCTGCCTCCCTTTCGGCAGTCAATCTCTTTTCTTCTGCCTCCCTTTCGGCCTTTTTTTCTTCTAATTGGAGCCTCTTAATCTCCCTATCTGCCTCCAATGCTTTAGCCTCTTTGTCAGCCTCAATCTGCAACCTCTTAAGTTCTTTATCACCCTCAATTTGTAACCTCTTCTCTTCAGCTAACCTCCTATCTTCCCTTTCTATATACTTGTCACATTCTGAAGTTACATACTGAATTAAAACCTGATCCTCCATGTTCATCTCCTTCGCCGTCAGCACAGCAGCCGATCTAAATTTTGCTAGATCTGCCATACTTTAACATACAAATTAACAATGACCAAGGTAATTTCAAGTATATAATGACTAAGGTAATTCTAAGTATATAATGACTAAGGTAATTCTAAGTATATAATTACCAAGGTAATATATTAATTAATTAATCAACTAATTACCACTGGCTGTGAAGATTCATCAACTTTTATTTTCCACTTTTTATTTTAAGGGACACTTTAAAATTTATACAACTCTGTCCCCACTAGTTTAATTCCCACACCAGGATATCCTACTATCTTTGATAAACTTAATTCCCGGACAAGACCCCAATATTTGTAGTGGTTTTTGATGTTATTGTATGGTTGTTATGTTACCTAGTGTACTGTATGAGGTCAGCTGTGAAGGCTCCTGAGATAAAAGTTTATGTGAATTACAGAAGGCCTTTCTGCTACCACTTACGACCTCAAACAGACTTATTAGACTATTATGAATGTTAGCTACGTTAAAAGTCTAGGGTACTGAAATGTAATGTGTAGTTAATATAATATACAGACACACACATGTAATCAATAAGTCTAATAATAATAATAATAATAATAATAAACTCTACAATACACTGAACTAACTCTGGCTGTTATAGTTTAAGTTTTAACAATTTTTTAAATTTATTAGTTCCGAACCAATTTTTATTTTGGTCAGAACATATGAAATGATATGGATTTATCAATGAAATTCACATATATATGGCATAATCAAATATATTTTGTGTGCATAGGTATATTATTAGAATGGTTAATATTACTGATATCTATAATATCTTGGGAAGAACTAGCACTGGATGTTTAGTTGGGGTGGCGTCATCACGCCCAATCTGTGACTACCAAAATCATTGTCCATTGACTTATAGACCGAAGTTAAATGTTATATCTTTCTTTATTTGATGGTGGAATAGTTGTGAATCTCCAGCAGGCCAGGTTTTCACTTATCTTGCCTGTGACGATCTGGTATAGGATTCTTGTGGCACACTCCTCTCCGTAGCTGGAGTAAAATGTTAGGCTGCACAGACACCCGTTTGTGTACTTTTACAAAAGCATTTGGCACCACTTTAGTGCCAAAACAGAAACTTCTGAAACAAAATTTGTGCCATGTGTCAGTACTCTATCCACTGCGCCACTCTTATACACAACCCTACACAACAACATTACACAGACTGGGTCAGATCTCTCTGACCAACATAGCACATCTCACCCAGTTGTTTTCAAATAGTACCAGTTCCCCAAGACTGCATTGCATCTTAGATATGTTCAATAGTTTCCTCTTTCATTCAATAAGATGGGTGATATGTTCCCACTGATCTCAATAATAGATCCGCCTTCCATAGTCTTAGTTAGGTTTCCATATATTATTTGTTTGTCTCTAGGCCCTGGACTGCGGCTGGGGACCTAGAGCAAGCACTTACTTGTCGTAATCATTTTTCATGATATGGCAGTATCAATCACTCAAAATATTAAAATAAACAAGATAAATGCTTTTATCCTTACCACAATTCAGAATTGAGAACACAGTTACTTAATACTAGCAAAACTCAGCTGAGCTGCTGGCTAGAGTATGGCGTCCCACTGAATTTTATGTATTATTTCCTGTAAAACACCACTAGCAGTTAAGAACTGTGTTACAGGACAGACTTCTATCGAATGGCACAAATGTGCGTCTCTATCTCGCTAATATAAAAATGCGTTGGCCAATCAGATCGGAAGACTAAGCTTTTCAATTTAAATTTTGAAAATAAAGTCAAAAGTACATCTCAATTTTTCAAATGTACGTCGGTCACATTTTGGCTTTTCCCCAATTTCACTTGTTGTTTTGGACTAACTACATGTAAAAACTGCACAAACCTGCCTCCTAAGTTATTTTTAGCCACTATCTCCCGACTTTACCCCGCTAGTTCATTGCAGTTTGATTTTTGCATTTTTCTGTCTCAAGGACGCAAAAATGTGACTTTTAGTGAAGTATGCACAAAAAACTGTTCGCTAGTCTGATTGGAACAATACGGTCTTTCGTCAATATCTTCCGTGTTATCTGTCCGTTTGTATAATTAAAAGTATATTATTTGTCAGCTTAAGATGGGCTATCCAACTAGCTAGGTTTTATTTTCATAACTTTATTATTAAAGAAAAACCTACTTTTCTCAAGGTTAGTTTTTGAATCTTGTTTTGAACCTTTGGGTATGGCAGTTACCGCTATATTCGAACAAAACAACTAATTACGGTAAAACGTCTAAGATACGACTGTTTCTAACAAGAGCTAAGGTCTTTTTTTGTCCATTTCCTTACATTGTGTCAAGGAGTGGCGTAATGTTTTCCTTTAAACTACAAATTGCGTCTTTTTGCCTTTCTAGATTCAAACACGTGTTCAGACCGTCATAATGATTTTTATCTCCGTTTCCCTCCCGTCTAAAAGGGTACCGTTTCGTCTGCATGTCTAACTAGTTAGTTTCTATGGCGGTAGGAAACGCTGGCATAGGCGAGCATGTATCCTCGTATCATTTTATCCCTACATGGTATCTTACCCGTTATCTTTATAATTGGAGCTATTTTAACGTTGTATCACGATAAATTCATCACACCCACAATAGTAGAGTTATTTAAATCACTAATTATTTTATTGTTCCTCAGCAGGGTGACAGAAAGAGTGAATGTGATTTGGGGTTTTTTCTAGTGTCTATCAATTTGATTGTTACTTTGTTTTCAGGCCGTGCAACAGTGCATGCTAATTTTTTGATTGATATACGATGAACTTTAATGATTTCTGTGTGTAAATAAATTTATCTATCATATATATATATATATATATATATATATATATATATATATATATATATATATATATATATATATATATATATATACTGGATCAGCTTCTACACTCTATACTTACTCTATGTTATCTGTATAGTGGTGTCTGTGGTCGTTTTATACACTTTATCTCCTTGTGTTTAAAGGTAGTCAGAGGAGGGTGTGATTATAGCCATTCTGAAGTCACGAAGCGGCAAGGGGAGAGTCAAATCTTCGTTCTAGCCCTTGAGCCAATAGTCTCATCTGTCCACAGGCATGTCAATTTTCATCTAAATTCTATCTTCTCAGACTTTCTCATACTAGAGTCTTGCTTTCATTCAGGCAAACTCTATAAACTTAAATCCACTTCGTGACAAACATGAAGAAGGAAAAACAATGCCCTCTCAAATTTATAAAGGACAAGCAAGGCGAATTGCTTACTGCCCCGAAGGAAGTAATGGAAAGATGGAAAGAATATTTCTCAGAACTCCTTGATGGTGACCAAGGTCAAGCATCAGAAATGATAACCACTAGCACAGAAGAGGAAACCAATGGTGATGAAGATGACATAATGATGGAAGAACTGAAGGCAGCACTGGAGAAAATTAAGATGGGCAAAGCAGCAGGGCATGATGGTATAACACCAAAAATGGTTAAGTACATGGCAGCATCAGGTGACCTATTACTCTTAAAGGTCCTACAGGCAGCTTGGTGCAACAAGACCTTACCAAAGGATTTGGAGATTGCCATCATAACACCAATTTTCAAAAAGGGTGACAATCCGAGCAAACCAAAGTACTCAAGACCTGATCTTCACACTCAGACTGCTGAGCGAAAAGGCATTTGAATATGAGAGTGAGATCAATCTTTGTTTCATAGATCTGGAAAAGGCGTTTGACAGGGTCCCCTGTAGCAAACTTTGGGACTGTTTGGCAAGGAAGAACATTCCAGCACCTCTGATTCATGCTATACAGAGCTTCTACAAGTCTTGCAGAAATTATGTGAGGACAGCAAACCATACGTCAGAAGAGTTCAGGACCACCACTTGTGTAAGACAAGGTGATATCCTGTCACCTTATCTTTTCATACTCCTCATGGGCGATGTTATCAAGGCATGTAAGGAGAGAACAAGAAAGTTTTCAGTGGGTACTGGAAAATAAGACAGGTCTGTATTTCAGAGCTGGCATTTGCTGATGATGTTGTCCTGATCGCTAAATCAGAGGCACATCTCCAATCCAACCTGCAAGTCTGGAAGGAAGAGCTGGAGAAGAGAGGGATGGTCATAAGCAGTTCTAAAACAAAATCCATGGTGATAACACGAGAAGAAAGAAGACACCAGATTAAGCTGGGAGAACAGGTCTTGGAGGAGGTCGACCACTTTAAATACCTTGGAGCTATTATAGACCGAAAGGGAGGCATCAAAGAAGAGTTGGCAACTCGAAAAGCAGCAGCTGGGAAACTTTTTCAGGCCATAAATCGAGGATTTCTCAGAAAGAGAGAGGTTCGTAAGAAAACGAAGATGGGTGTATACCGCTAAACCTATGTCCCAGTCTTGACATATGGATGCGAGTCATGGGCAATGACTACAACCCACAAAAGCCAGATCCAATCCAAAACCTCAGAAATCTGAGGAAGGTGGTTGAAGTAACAAGAAGAGACATGGACAGCTACCAGACGATACGCCAAGGCCTAAATTCCCACCCCCTGCAGACCCAAGTAGAACAGTCCCAACAAAGATGGTTTGGCCATGTCTGCAGAATGGGAGTTGATCGGCTACCAAGACAAGCATGGGAAACAAAGAGCCAGGGATCCAGCTCCCAGGATGACCTAGAATCCGCTGAGGAGGACAACATTAGACAATCTTTGAAGGACTGAGGACTAGAATGGAACCAGGCCAGGAGGAAGACAGCCATAGGATAGTCTGGCGCTCTCTCTTCCAAACCTCTACACCTCACGGTAGAAGGGGAACGACTAAGTAAGTACATCGACGAATGAACAGGAAAAATATAAACCAGCCCATACCTAATTTTCTGAGCTCCGTAGAAATATGTCTAAAGACCGATGAAGAAAAATGACGTGCACTACTCAGTAGCATGGTATTTTTGGGACCAGGTTAGCCTTCCCTCTTCGATCCCTACTCTCTCAGCCAGACTGCAGTGATACAGCCTGTTTCCAGGACACCACTTGGAGGTGGAGTAGGGTCTTGGTCAGCTTTGCTTCGCTGACCCTGACGCAAGCAGTCTAGCTATGGGTCGCTAACTGCATTCCTCACTGTTGACGCGTAAGAGAGTCAAGTGGTCTTTTTGCACATTGTCGCACGCTTTGCAAATATCCGTGATATAAGTGACTTGTTTTAAATGCTCCCCAGTAGTTCATGGAACAAGAAATTCCCGGTGGAGAAAACAGTGGGTCGTCATGACATTATAGTTTGCCCCATTCTTATTTTAATGAGTGTAAACTTTCCTTCTACTGAGCCGATCACTGAGAAGGCGTCGTCGTCAGCGGGATCCCATATAAGAAGACATGATGCTAAAAATGCATTTGTAAAGAGATGCTTTGGTGAAAAGATTTGAAAGTAGAAATGAACGGAATAAGGAAGATATGGAACAAATTGGAAGTGATGGAACAGGACTTGGCATAGGGTAAAGAAGGGTAAAGGATCCCATTACACGCCCATTGAGGCATATTGGGAATATGGTGTTGGCCAATATTTTCTTGACCGTCGGCACACTAGTGGTCTTGTGGTCAGCATTACGCCGGCCGCCTTAACTTTCCCAGAATTACTCTGGTACCCAATTCATGCGGCTGGGTCGACCCCGGAGCCTTTTGTGGTCTAAAAATCGCACCCCAGCTGGGGGTTGGACCACCGAGCTAGGAAGCCAGTATACTAACCCCTGCGCTACCGCGGCTCCTCAGGACTTCGCATCAGTGTGTTAAATGCCTATGCTCCTTAGGGTACTGAAGAGCAATAATGATGGTGAAAGAGATGTTTTAATTGACTTTCAGTATGTCACTTTCTGAGAATATCTTAACCTTCAGTCGTTTCTGTCAACTCTTAACAATAACAACAACAACAACAAATTTTCAATAATTTCTCTTCCGTGTTCAAGTATTATTAGAAGCAGAAACTTAGTCATTTTAAATTTCTGTCTATCAATGTTTTAACTATTATTTTACATGCGGGCAGCTGATGAAAAGACCTAGACAAGAGCCATTGAAAGAAGAGATGAGAAGAAGATGCTGAAGGTGGATAGGACACACATTGGAAAAACCTGTTGTTAGCATTGCTAGGTAGTCCTCGTTCTGGAATCTCCAGGTTAACAGAGGTAGAGCAACACAAAACACAAGGAGAAAAGAACTGGAGACAGAAACGAATGGGAGTCATGAAAAGACCTTGAGCTGATGGCACAAGACAGGAAGACTCGTCATAAGTTTGTTAAGGCCTATGCTCTTTGGTGACCTGAATGGTGATGATAATCATGATGGTGATTACATGGACGCATTATTAGGCTTTCAGCGATTAGTATGACTTTTCATTTTTTTCGTGCAATAATCTGAGCTGCTAAATAGCTTGCCTTTTTTAGCCTTTTCGCTGATAGTAACTGTTATTATTGATCATAATCCACAACACTGCACTCCGGGCAAACTCATAGGTGCTCATTCTCCCTCTGCAAATTGTCGTAGATTTGTGATAGGTGATTAAGACTTAGTTTGGTCCATTCTGAATAGACATAGAAATAAGTGATATCTCAGTGGGAGGTGATAAAATAGAAATAGATTTCACGAGTGAGGTGGAGGAAATATAGTAGATTCTGTCTCTGACACTCGAGAAGCTTCTCTCAGTCAGCCTATCATCTACAACAGAGTTAGATTAGTCAGAAAAATCTAATATAATATATATTAATATATATATATATATATATATATATATATATATATATATATATATATATATATATATATATATATATATATATATATAAATATATATATATATATATATATATATATATATATATATATATATATATATATATATATGACTGATACATCGTTGTATTCTGTTGCAGTTTAATACACCACATTGATAAGTATGTTTTGTGGCTATCGCATTGATAAAGGCATTTCTTTGTTGTGATGTTCCTGCGTTCATAGAGTCATACTGGACACGTAGATGGAAGGTCAACTCGTTCCGACACAGTGCTGACGTTGAGTGAGTGTGTAGGTGTAAAGGACGCGAATGTGTGTATAGTTCTGTTGAGTTGACAAGTCACTCACTCAATCATAAGCAGAAGTCAGTAAGGACAGACCACTGATGACGTTTCATACATTTATTAATGGACATACACTTCGACCTCACAGGTACAGTCATTTGAACACGTTGGCACAACAATCATCGTATACTTGAAAAAAATGGGTGACAATATCAGATGTATAGTTATGTGGTACATCAATATAAAGGAACGATAGAAGGGAGAAGGGAAACACTCAATCTCCTGGTTGTCTATCGTCTCATGTTCTAACTGACTGATCGCGTCAGTTAAGGTGGATACATACAACATCAACAATAATGGTTCACTGACCGAACCTTCTCCTGGCTAAGATTCTCAAGCCGAAAGTTCATCCAATGGTTATGACGACCATGTTAAACCACAGTAATGGGTTTTTATATTAGCTAGCTCCCTGTACCATCATCAGGTAGTAAGACATTTTCTGTTCTCCGATGATAGTCTTACAATGGCGGGAATCAAAAATGGATCCTCCTCTGTGAGCTTCGCTCACCTGGGATGGAGAAGTATGAAGCAGACTTACTTCGATATATAATCATAAATGTCCTCATTGCCTCTATCTATATCTGCTATCAATAAGCTGGTTACTAGAGTAATCTGGTGCTGCTAAATTACATGTCATCTTCATCTGTGGTCAGCAATCCGAGATGCACGATAATACATCTCTCGTTTCGGCTTAGCAACAAAGTTCAGCAAAAAAGGGTTTTGTTTTACCTTGGTTTAGAAAACACATACAGGCGAATAACGCACGTCATTCCTAGGCATTAATAATGAATATAGGAGAATCTCTGATAATACCATTATACAGAGACACCATCTCTTTCCTAGAATAGATCACAAATCACTCTTTAAACTTTCTAAATAACCAGCCCTAGACACGACGACATGACAGCCTTTTCGTTCTATCCTAGAACGGTGCATGCCTTACAACGCCTTTCACCCCCAGAGTTCAGCTCACAAAATAGTCCGACATAGAAATACAAAGATACAAAGATATAAGAGCCAATCACCTTAATTAGTTAAGGAATACATATAAATTCAGGTCATAAACATTTTAAGCAAGACCAATCTGTTTCTGGCCATACCTGACGCAAAAATGACATAAACCGTATTTATACGCCAGATGGTAATACAAGAAAAGATAACCCATGTAATCGAATCTAACATCGACCGATCCGGGTTCTGTCCCCTTACTCTCAGAATCATAGATTCTCAATTAAATACTTTTCATCAGACAAATAGCCATTACTTTACATTTGTATGCCTACCTACCGTAATCTGTGCGTCACAGACTAATATGTGCGCAACAATGACCTCACATACCCACACACATAAGTGATGACAATAGACGCACAAACGTGAAAACTCTGACAATGAAAAATATAGATATTTGGGAACGAACTGACCGCCACACTGATTAAGTTTAATTGAATTTTTAATTATCGTAATAAAATTCCATCACAACACATAAAATTACATCAAACATATACAAATAGTCATAAAGTCAATGAATTGCTACAAGAATGATAGACCCATTGGTATGATCTTTTCCCCCGATGTATAGCCCACAGTCCTGTTAGAAGAAAAGTGATAGCCACAAAGAGTCTCGGATACATATGATTTAGTCTAAGATTTCCCTTTAAAGGTATGAACAGACTTGGATACTCGGATCTATCCTAAGGACAATATTGTTAGCAACAAAACTTGCATAAGAAATTTAAGACAGCAAAATGGGTGCCAAAATACAACAATAAAGGAATCACTCAGTCCTGCATTCACTCTATGCAGTCAGCCGTGATCACGTGCTTTCGTTCGTACTTAAGCTTTGGTAGCAACTTCTGGACAAACAATTTTTAGGACATGAACATACAGAATCTCCAGGGTTAGACATTGGCCAAGGGAACCCCAGCTCCAAAAAAGATAGGTTGAATTCGCTTCTTCAGGGAACGTTTCCTTGGTATTTCTTATTTAGGGATATCTGGTTCTGTCACATAAAAATTGTCTACGCACGAACGTTAACAGCGAGCAAAGTGTCAATAGCTTAGATTTCTAGTAACTAGGAATGTCAGGTAACTGCCTTCTCTCAGTATAGGACTTTATTTGGTCACACCCCATACTAGTCACAACTCCGTCGGAATGTTTATTGATAGTATTTTACTTGCCACAAGGGCTGAAATGTACTTGAGGTTTTTCTCAGGAAGAATTTAATCTGGCTCGGTAGGCGCAGTTATTCAATTTGTCTTAAAGTTTGTGAAAAATGGGTACTCTGTCGTTCTGGATGCAACCACAGTGCCAGACAGATTTTACTTTGTACACCCACACGTCTTTAATTAAAAGAATGTTTAGTTCTTCACAGATATTTCTCATCAGTACTTAAACGCTGGCAAAGTTGGGTCACCCCAGTTTCACTGAATAAAGAGAGAACAACATATAAAATACTTATACATACTATTCCTCGGTTATAACTTACATTATAAACTGCAAGCGTAGAACTTGTCTTATCGTTTAAAATCCCGTGAAATAAGTTATATTAATAAAATCAATCATCATGAATTAGAAATACATACGTATTTCGTCAATACTCAATGATGAATCAGGGCAGTTATAAGTTAGTTTTAAAATATTCTCGACTGAGTATTTAGCAGTTAAATTAAATTTATTTATAGCTGCATGAGTTTAAGCTAGAAATTATCATTTATTCTGCTTTCCACTGAAACACGTCACTAGAGAAGGTAACAGACTTATAAATTAATTTCTCTGCACAAAAATCTAACTGGTAAAATGAAATAAGCGATTTATCACTAGATCACTCAACACAATTAGATATATAATAATTTTACCTCCACACAGAACTACAGATGATCGCACAAACTTAGAATGATACGCTTATATTTATTGGTAGTCTAGAAGCTCGGCAAAATTCCCGAAACAAACTCAGATTCGCTATACAGCTTATTATCTTTAGCACGAAACAACCTGTCTACTGCAAATTTGGAGAACAGAATGAAGTCAAATTTAACTTCTGGTAGGATATATGAAACCCAGACAAAGGGTCCCACATTATTTCGAAAATCCGGAATAGCCTCCCCTTCTCGTCTGACACTTCACATTTCCTCAGACACCAGTCATAACTGCCAGACGCGTCTTAACACCTCCGTCTAACTATTCTCATCCCTGGGCACTGCACGGGGGCGCCGTTCACACCTCACGCCAAGAACTCAGCCGAAGAAACGCTGTGTCAGGTGAAAATGTAGACGATATGTCTGCCATCATGTCTAACTAGACGTATTTCTCGCACCATTCGCTCACATCCCGGGACTGACACATCATGCAATAAATGCGCTCCCAGTATGAGAAAAGAAACGGTAAAGTCAGAATGGGAAAATATATTTATGTCGCAAACGAACGAATGCGAAAAACAGGAAAAGGATAAAAGAGCGATAATGCAGTAGAGGACACGGGTAGAAAAGAAAAGAATATAGAACATTTATTGACCATAAATCTCTATGCAACACAAATGTCGAAGTGTATGAATGCTAATTGTTCTTATTGCGCACTGGTTGTATACACGCTAGATGCATCCTCTCATAAGTCCATCTTTGCTGATCTTTAGTTCGATGTCAAATTCCAGCAATCATAGCCTCGATGAATCCATTGCCGTGTCATTCTATAATAGGCGATCATTAATTGTCCTCAGTATCTCTCCTTTATCCATATCCAATGCACCTTTTATTGGTGCTCTCGAAGCTAGTTTGTCTGCTCTTTCATTGCTGCGTGCCCCAGCATGACCAGGACAGTAGATTCGCACCAGTTTCTGAAGATTTGAGGCTTCTATAGAAATTTTCTATTCATGCCAGAGCAGTAGTATAGTGCGGTGTTTTCGACCCCCTTTTGTGGTGGTGGCGCGTGACTTTTATATAAGGAAAAATATTAGATCAATAATGGCAGTAGGTGGGTTGTATTTTAAGTGTTGTTATGTTTCTTTATTCATACAACATATATACTATATATATATATATATATATATATATATATATATATATATATATATATATATATATATATATATATATATATATATATATATAGTTAAACAATATAGATAAATATAAAAATAGATAAGTTCGATCAGGTTGGTCAGGGGCGATAAGTAGGTATGTTGTAGTTAATTATTGTCGTTAGCTGTTCGGGGGTATTGTATTTGGCTGGCGGGGGTGATGACGCATGGGCGTGTGTTGGCATGTAGGTACTGATGAGAATATAAGGGTGAGAGGAAAAAAAAAACCATGTAAGTTTTCGTTAGTTGTTCGGTGGGGTTTTAATGGGGAGGGCGGGTGGTATTGCTTTTTGTTTTGTGGGTTGGTGTGTAGCGGGGACCGCCGGAGTAAAACAATGTATAAACACACACACACACACACACATATATATATATATATATATATATATATATATATATATATATATATATATATATATATACGTACGAGGGGCGTTCAGAAAGTAATGCACCACATCGTTTTTCTCAGGAGCTGTTTATTCAAAAAGCATGAAATTTATACACAATATACATGGATATGTCATGTAAACATCGGTATTATTCAACATAATCCCCATCAACTTGTACGGCTTTATGCCAGCGCGAAACAAGTGCATGTATTCCTAGCCCGTACCAGATTTTGTCTTGATCATGTAGCCATTTCTTCGCTGCATGAATCACTCCTTCATCATCTTCAAACCTTGTCCCACGGAGTGCATCTTTAAGTGGACCAAATAGATGAAAATCAGAGGGTGCCAAATCGGGACTATGGGGTAGTACAGTCCAACCAATTTGGTGATTGCTTCCCGTGTTGCCAGACTTGTGTGAGGTCGCGCATTGTCGTGAAGGAGAAGCAGGTCTGCTGGATTCTTGTGCGGCCGAACTCTGCGAAAACGCTGATTGATTTTTTTTCAATGTCTTAATGTAAGCTTGCAAATTGATTGTCTCTCCTCTTGGCATAACGTCCACAAGAATCACACCTTCAATGTCCCAAAAGACAGTGATCATGACCTTTCCAGCTGAAGGAATTGTCTTGAATTTCTTTCTTCGTGGTGATTGCGGATGATGCCACTCCATTGACTGTCTTTTTGTCTCAGGTTCAAAAGGATGTGCCCAGGTTTCGTCACCTGTAACGATCTTAGCCAAAAAGTTCTCTCCATCAGCATTGAAACGCTCCAACAATTCAGAAGAAATTGCTTTCCTTTGCAATCGGTGGTCATTTGTGAGACTTCGAGGAACCCATCTTGCGCAAACCTTAGAAAATCCGAGAGTTTTTATAACTGCATTTGCACTACCAATGCTGACTGACAGCTGTAAGGTCAATTGTTGAGTAGTGATTCGCCTATCAGTAAGAATAATGCCCTCAGCGCATTTCAACATTTCTGCGTTGGTGGCTGTTGCAGGACGTCCACAGCGCGGCCGATCAAGGAGCTCCGTATCTCCACTTCCTGATTCTTTGATTCTCTGAACCCAGCAACTGACTGTACTCCTGTCGACTGCAAAACTTCCATACACATCACACAGACGCTTATGAATGTTCACAACAGTTTCCTTCTCTGCAACGAGAAATTCTATCACAATTCGCTGCTTATAACGCAAGTTGCTAACACGCTCCATTTCAACGGTTTAGGGCAGCCGTATAATTTTGCCGGTTGCGGTGCAATTTGGTCCACACAATTGGCACATGCCATATTTGAAGTGTGCAAAATTTCATGCTTCTATCTTCATTATTAGCTGAGAAAAACGATGTGGTGCATTACTTTCTGAACGCCCCTCGTATATATATATATATATATATATATATATATATATATATATATATATATATATATATATATATATATGTATATATATATATATATATATATATATATATATATATATATATATATATATATATATATATATATATATATATACGAGGGAAGGTCAAAAAGTAATGCCTCCTATTTTTTTTCGTATGTAAATACTGCATCGGTGTGCAATTTGTAAATTTAGCAGGATTTCTCTAACACTCTTCTGCACTGTACAGCATTACCAACCTGTTTCAGTAACAGGTGACACCACTGTAACAGTTTAAAAATGGCTGCTAAAGACGTTCGGTTAAAACAACGTTATGTCATAGAATTCTTCAATGCTGAAGGCAAGACTCCAATTTGCATCCACGAACGTTTCAAGAATGTTTTTGGAGATTCAATAGTGGATGTTAGCACTGTCCGACTTTGGGTACATCGTTGTGACGAAGCTGAAGTAGAATCCAAGAGGCAGTCAATGGAATGGCATCACACAACATCGCCGACAAGAAAGAAGTTCAAAAGTTTATCATCTGTAGGGAAAGTTATGGCCTCCGTGTTTTGGGATGAGAAGGGTGTGATTCTTCTCGACTTTTTGGAACAGGGAAACACGGTGAATGCAGACTGTTACATTGAAACTTTGAAGAAGCTTAGAGGTCGTCTTCGGCGACTTTACCCATTAAAAGATCAGAGAACTGCACTACTGTTGCACGATAATCCCATGCCACACACCGCTAAACACACCATTGATGCGATTGCAGAATTTGGCTGGACATTATTACCACATCCCTCTTCCAGTCCCGATCTTGCACCTTCTGACTTCCATCTGTTTGGACCACTGATCTTCGCGGACATCACTTTGACGACACCGTGCTGACAGTGAGTTAGTTTAGGAAAAAGGACACAAATTACGGTCTAGAAGCTTCCTCATCATCCTGGTGAACACTCCTGGTGCGTTATTCAATCCGAACGGCATCACATTAAACGTGTAATGTCCTTCACTAGTGCTGAAAGCTAACAAAGGTTTAATTTTCTCCTTGACTGGTATTTGATAATAACCTTTACTGAGGTCAATCTTGGAGAAAATCTTTGCTTTGCTGAGCTTGGTGAACAACTCAGAAACAGTTTGGAGAGGTTCGGGCTGGAATTCCGTTACAGCGTTTAGCAGCCGGTAATCTATACATAGCCGAACTTCCTTATTGGGCTTCTGCAACAGCACTACACTCGAACTGTAAGGAGATGTAGATTCACTGATAATTCTTGCCTGACGCGGCTTGTCTATTTCTCCGCGAAGTGCATCAGCTTTAGCGTACGGGATGGGGTAAACTCTGGTTCGAACAGGGGTCTCGTTTGTTAATTTCATATCAAATTCGATGAGATTTGTTCGACCAGGTACATCCGTTAAGACTGCACTGTACTGTTTTAGTAGAGCCCTGGTTTCTGTTTGTTGTTCTGGTGAGAGATTGTCGCTGAACTTGACATCTTTAAAGGATTCTGTGGGTTGCAATGGATACTCCATGCAACCATCATCATCTTCCTCGTCTTCCGTTGCTTTGGTGACAGCCAGGAGATGCTCGGAGGATGGCACCGGTCTTTCCAAATATTTCTTAAGCAGATTTATGTGGAAGACCTTCTCCTTTCCTTTGATGGAGATCTTGTAATTGGTACGTGAGATCTTTTTAAGGACGGTAAACGGCCCTTGCCATCCGATGCGAAGTTTATTGCTTCCGGTTGGAAGTAGCAACATAACTTTCTCCCCTGGTTATAGTTATCTCTCTTTTGCAGCTTTGTTGTATCTTTTAGCATGTTTAGCGCGGGCTTTCTTAAGGTTGGTAGTAGCTAGATCCCATCCTAGCTTTACCTTTCCTTGAGCTCAGATACATACAGGTTCGCGGCTTCTCCTTCTAATCCTGAGTCCTTCGCCTCCTGTCTCAAAATGGATCTTATCCTAATTCTCTCTGCCATGCCAAAGAACTGGATGCTTCTAAGACTAGAGAATAGTAAGAAAGAACAAGAAGGGAAAAAAAAACTCAAAGCCGCTACGAGAAAAAAAAAAAACACAAAGTATAACTTTATTTGTGTTACCTCCTACCTGTACTGTGTTAACTTATCGCTGCTATTATTGTCACTTAAGACTCTTAACGCAAGCGACTATGCCACTAAAAATGATAAGTTACACTGGAAAAAATTCACTTTTACTAAAGTAGAGAAAATTTTATATTAAACAATTTAAAAAGAAAAAAAATAATTTTCCCTAAATTTTTAATTCTCCGTCACAAAACTCGCCCCTGAAGTCAATTTATGAGAAGAGACGTGTTAACTAGACTTAAAAAAGTCAGAACAAGGCGTCTTTAGCTAAGCTCAACTCTTTTTAACTTCAAAAAATCTTTAGTGACTGTAAAACCAATCACGCAATCCCAGCAAATCTTATAAAGAAAAAAATTTAATTTTCTCTGCCAGAGGATAATTTAGCTAGCCGAATTTATGATTATCCGTACTTTCTACTGCTGTGGAAAGAAAACAACCTGTAAATATGCTGTGTAGACGACCCAAATACTAAAAGGCGTTGTCTAGGGGTGTAATTAATTTTATTTCCCTAAATCACAAAGACAGATCATTCACACTCTATCTAGTTAGACCCAGACTTAGATCAGACTCAAAATATGTTTATCCCGGCTATGCGATTGCCTCAAATATAGCTCAAGATCCCAGGACCAGCCCACAAATATTGTCGTAAATTTATTTTGAGAGAAAGAGTCTTAGAAATATTGGTGCTATTTAGAGTGAAGAATAATGGTGAAAAGCTCAGTGATAGAAATTGTAGAGAGTAAAATAGTTGCTTCACAGAGTGCTGGAGGAGAGTAAGGACAGACTTATTTACGACAAATCGTTCCTCTCAATCTTCTCTTCACTCTCCTGGTCAAACAATTATTTGCCAGTTTCCAGACACACATATGCGCTCACACCGATTTGGTGCTTCAAACACACAGACGCATGTGAATACAAACTATATTAAACAAATAGGGGAAAGTTTGGGCTTTGGGTATTCCAACACAGTCAAATGTAAGTTTATGATGTTTATTATCCTTTAAAAAAACAATCACAACAACTATCAATTGTTACAGAAAAATATCGAAAGTACAGAAAATACAAATAACAAGGTGGGGGGGGGGGAGGTGAAGAAGATTGGTATCAACTAAGCCCTTCCCGCTTGTATTAGACAAAGATAAACCCAGTCCAAAGATAGATAGTTATCAGGAACATAGGTAATGTAACCAACAGTGAAGTTAATTACTCTGAAAGAGGTGTCACAATATTAGGTATGGGTGGTAGAAAAAATCATGTTCTTCCCCAATTGATCTTCCCTTTACTAAGCAAATGATAAAAAAAAGGGGGGGGGGGTGTTAAACAGAGTTAACCAATTATCCCACTTAAAGTAACAATGCAGGGTATACAGAAAAATGTATTACCCGGTAAGCAAGTTAACAAATGGTTTGCAAAAAGATTAAATTTCCTGTCATTCATGCACGCGCGTGAGGATCCACACTCATATACTCATACACACTTACCGATTGCAGCATCAGACAATCCATAGAATTATATAATGTCATGCTAATGTCATAAGTTCCGCCTCGTTCACGGGTTATCCTGTGTTTCGCCAGAAAAACTAATTTGGTTCTATTCAGCACTCCTGCCCAACACAAGCTTGGATAAACAAGCACCGTCGCTTGAAAAGATGGTCAAACAGATTATGCGATAAAATATTGTCGCTGACCGTCTAATAACCTGGCGTAACTTACAAGTCTTTGTGATGCGTAAATGCGACACAATAAGATAAGAATTATTCCCGTAGCAAATACTGCCATAGGGGAATGGCGTGTTAGACACTTTCTCAATGCTATGTCCTGCATAAAGAGTAAAATGTATGAAAGGGCAAAATGAAATGCCAAATAACAAGTGAATAATGAAGAAATATGAAGAAAAGAAGTTTACTGCCGGAGGGCTGAAGGTGTGTGAGATCACATAAAAGGACAAGGACAGACATTTCGTCACACACTGCATTGGTTTAATTAAGGCAAGGGTTCCCAACCTGGGTTACGTCCACCTCCTCCCCCCTCCCCCCAGGAGGTACGAAAACCTCATCAAGGGGGTTTAGGAAAATTCGGCAAATAAGTGTATTATGCTACTGAAATATTCACAAATGTGTGTCCTTTCGAAATTGGCTCTCGTCTAGCAGCAAGGCGATGGCGCCGTTCGGATGGACCCTGGTTCGATTTCCCGATAAGCCAATCTATAATGTTTTTTACTGTTTTCTGGTGGCTTCTTCTTTCTTGCGTGCGTCACTTGCCTACTGTTTACCTATACTCTTTTATTTGTTTATTTATATTGACATATTCCAAAAGTAGAAGTGTTATTGAGAAAAAGTTGTTGACTGGCGAGAGAACGACGAGGGGACGAAGGAAATGGAGAGAGCAAAGTTTCGTATTATTAGGATTACTAAGCAAGGCATTAATTAATTCATTCATGCATTCATTCATTACTCTTCAGCTCCCCAAGGAACTCAGGCCTTCAACAACGTATGCCAAGTCTTTTTGTCCCATGCCATCAGCTCAAGGTCTTACCATTTCTTCACCACTCCTTTCAGGTCTGACTCCAGTTCTCCTCTCTGTGTATTCTTTTGTCTCCCTCTACATCATTACCCTGGGGATTCCAGAATAAGGACTGCCCTGCAATGTGTGTGTCTTATCCATCCCCAGCGTCTCCTTCTCATCTAATAATGCTGTTGCATAACGGTTTCTCTCTCTCTTATTTGGTTTTGATTTAGTTTAGTTCTTGTTGTACAAAGTATAGTTAAAGTTCATACATCATGCTGACAACACGAATGGACACGGGTATGGTCATCACAGGACATAACTGGCCGAAGAACACAAGACATCTTCTAGAGGGTCCACGATACGTTTCACTTAACATTTATTCAACTCAGGAACAATGGCATAGTTGGAGAATCTTGCATGACGTCTCCTCAAAATATATATGTGCATAGTCAGTCCATAATATATAGGCATTCATAGTAGTTAGACATCAATATACATCGTCTCAATTATTCAGTCCTGGTCTCTGTACCAAGATGTGCGTGTCAGGCAACGACACCCAAGAAATGTGGACCAGAAACGTGAATATAAAATACTTGAGTTATATTTCTCTGTAAGAGGTGGAACTTTTGTATAAGTTCAGGACCATCTTAGAAAACATAGTGGTGGCCTTCGAAGTTAATTTATGTCACTTAAAAATATAATATTCCTCCACAATTCTGGGAGCTCGAAAAACACGTCTTACTTGGACGACTTGAAGTACACGAAAGGCCACGAATATTAGCCGTTAGAATAAATAAGCGCAAACGCGTTACGTCATTGACAACCGGTGAAGTATTAAATATGTAGCGTTCAATATAAGTTAAAAACCGTGCAAAAACATGAGTTACCACCAATAGACATATTTTCTCAATAACAATGGCTATATGCCTGTGTATGGCAATAATACATAACATATTAACTTTTATTCTTTAACAAATGCTTCCATGTAATCATCAACATCATTATCATCACCTTGCAGCTCGCCATGGAACATACGCCTTCCAAAAACTTAAGACACGTCTGCTTGTCCTTCCACGGTTTCATTAATATTGTATTTGTCAACCTGCGCTCATGAACCATCGTTTATTATAAATTCTACGCGTAATCGTCTGCTAATATTAGCTGATGCAAGGGTTAATGAAGCCCCTATAATCCATCCGTTCAATCCTGAAGAAAGAGAAGCTAATGGCGTAGAAGATATTGCTCAGCTCATGAAGTTTTAATAATCGAGTTTGGGAATTTTATAAGCACTGCTAAATAGTGGTTACCACTTAATATCGGCAAAAACGTTCAATGGCAAGGTGTGGTGGAGTGTGCTTTTCTTTTTCAGCTGGAGAAATAAGATATCTTCAGGTGTTTTTAAAAGACCCATTTTGCTTAGTTGTTGTATATGGAATACAATTTCCTTTATGAGAAATTAATTAATATTTTATTTATTTTCATTTGTTACGTGTGCATGGTAAACTCAGGAATCTATTTTCTTCCGCACTGAAGGTTTAATAAAATCCAAGGAAGTGCCAGGACAGAAATAAGTTTGAGAACCCATGAGTTAAGGAATGCAGAAAAAGAATGGTGATAATGAATGATGCCCTAGAAGTTAATACGGGCCCACGTGATCAGAGTGGCCATATGTCCTGTTTTTCCAGGATTTGTCATCATTTTTGCCTTACGATTGAACGTCAGAGTGGCTTTTTTTTTCTTCCAAAAGTGCAATTGTCTGGCTTTTTTTCCGGAGATTGAACATAACACCAAGAGCTCTGACGTATGTAACTAAATTCTTTAAGGAATATTTTTCAAACAAACATTGTTCATTTGCGTTATAAGTGTGTGTTTTCTGCTACACTTCACAAAATCAAACTGTCGAGTTCACGCACTCAAAGGTTATCAACCGTGCGTTTTTAATGTGTTCAAATCAACATCCTTAATTTTACACTAAAAACTTCCAGAAGAAACTACAACATGTTTTTTTTTTTTTAATATTCATTTTCGTAATAGCCTTTCATACGGCAAACTGTACTGTCTAGGGGTGCTTAGATAGTCATGTGTCTTGTCGCGCTCCACTTTCGCAGCGAGGCGATTGCGCCGTTTGGATGGTCCCTGGTTGAAATTCCAGGCGTGCCTTTTACTTCTGTCACTATTCTTGTATCCACTGTCCTCCTTTTTATCTATCTTGTGAGTGTATTCCATTTAGTTAATCATTTAGTACTGCCGTCATCGGGTTTCCTTTTTTTATTTTTAGTTCTATGAATCCCAAGGTCCATTAAGTAACTCTCAAATAAAAATTTTTTTTTTTTTACTTCAACCACCACAAACATCACGTTTTAATGGTGACTGGCTGGCACGTAATTGTCACAGTTATCTTTTATTGTCTGTAGTTTTATTAATCTTGCACATGCATTTACTCATTTTCTTTATCTTATCTTCACGTCACTAGTGATTTTAGTCGATGACCGGATTTATCTAACATCGCGTATTTAACATTTGTGTACTGGTGATTGATTGTCAGTTGCCTTACTTACCAAAAGAAAGTAATCTTTTCCAGATTGGGCTGAACTGTTTGTTCGATTATATCATGACACTTTTTTTTATTCTGATAAAGCCCAGAGCCTCATATCCATTAAACATAATAAGTGAGTCAGCTGAAGGAAATCAGCGCACCGAACTGTTTTTCTAGAGCACATATTCAACCTCATGTTTACTTTTCCCATCATACCCCTAATACGGTGTATGAATATGGTCGCTGTCTTCCTCTTGTCTATCTTTCGTGTTAAAATAAAAGAATGTTTCGTCTTCTTAGTGTGCATATTCATCCCTTATTAGAACGAAATAAAGTAGAACTATATACGATTCTTTGTTTGTTTTAATCCATGGGACAGCCATTATGGAAGCCTAAAAATGTCCTTAATGTTATTTTGTGAAAAGGAACCACTTTATTCATAACTAGAAAAGAATCGAAAACAATCCCAGAACTAAAAACATATTTAACCATTGTAAGTTATCCGTAGTGTTCAGCATTGGATTAACCTGCAGGAAACAATTATTACGAGTATGCAGCTTGTTTGGGTGCTTGGGTAGGCAAGTGTTTAAGAAAATGTAAAAAGGCGCCACATGTAGAGAATGTGGTCAGGAGGGAGCGGTCGCTTCTCCTGCTCCCCTTCCCCAGTTGTGCTACTGCATGTTTCACTTGCATTTGTTTTGTTCTTTGTCATCACTTCCACTTAGGTGACCTTGCCGTACCACATAAATCCTTCTACTCTATGCAAGCACACATTTATGAAAGTCTGTAACTTCGTGATTGTTAATTAAACATATTATCTGAGATTATAGACATTCGTCGTAAGGGCGAATAAGTTGTCGTTTCGATGTTACAAAATTATTTTAATTATCGTCCACTGTCTTAATATTTGTTTGTTAGGATTTGGATACGTGAAAGATGTAGCGGGAGGTTATTTAAAATTATTTATTTATGTAAGAGTATGCCAGTAAAGAGTTCTGACCTTACAAGTAATACCCCAGTCTTAGAAATAAGCACTGGTGTATTGTTATCATAAAAATAGTCAGACTGTGAAAACCCTGGCCCAGTTGGTAAGAAGTAGTACCAGGATTTAAGGTGTCTCCTCCCTGTGACTATCTTATGATTACTTATATTCTAGGGGATAAGTAAAATGTACATTCACTGAAACCACAAATGGAAGAAGTGAAGAAATCCTCAGGTACAGTTAAAATAGTTTAATAATTACACTAATATTCTATTTCTACTAGTTGGAAAAGAGCATACACATGTATATATAAAAGTATTTACACAATTTCTATTATTGTCTGTTTAGACTTCAAGATCTTGAATATTAAAGTTACTGCAATCTGCAATCACTATTTTTAGTCTCTTGACTTTCCAATTAATTGTCATCAGTTGACTGAACTATGGAGTTTCACTATTAGCTGTTTCTTATATATTGGTGGTCAGTGTCTTAACTGACACTTATCTGTTCAACTTGATACTGCTGACACTGAACTGTCCTTTGCTGATATCAGACTTGGTAGGCCCAACAGTAGGGATGCCAATGACCAGTTGAAGTTCACTCTTTGGGGTCCTGCACTTTTGTGGGATTGCCTCTGATGAACGACACAGGCTTCTGATACTGGACAGTCTGGTTTGAGTTATTTCATGGAACCTGAAACATCATATCAGCCTTGGCTAGTATCTGGCTAGACTTGTAGCTGACTAGCACAGATGTCAGACCAGTCAGTCATCAGATGTCACCGTTATACAATCATAGTAAGTAAGGACATCATTTCAGTGATATAGCATTAATATTAACATTTCAATTAAGTGTAACTGACTAGCACATAAGTCAGACTAGTCAGTCATCAGGTGTCAAAGTTATACAGTCATAGCAAGTAACATCATTTCAATGATACAGAATTAATATTAACATATCAGTAATAAACATCATCTGGTTTATTCCGCTCCTATACATCCCTTCATATTCTATAACTTGATCTTCCCACAATCTCATCAGGTACAAATTCAAATACTAATGACATTCTTAGCATCTACACAAAATTAATACCTAAATAAATAGAGTGACCAAGCGATCAAGTTGCTTTCTTCGGTAGTACAATTACATAGTTTTAAAATTGAAA
Source organism: Oreohelix idahoensis (assembly GCA_024509875.1). Taxonomy (NCBI): domain Eukaryota; kingdom Metazoa; phylum Mollusca; class Gastropoda; order Stylommatophora; family Oreohelicidae; genus Oreohelix; species Oreohelix idahoensis. The sequence continues at coordinate 72,995 of JAMPIV010003852.1, forward strand.
CCTGGCTGTGGAACACTCCATTTTACCAGCTGTAAATGGGCACTCAGTTGTGCGCTCAAACTAGGGAAAGAAAAGGCATCGAGGAAGGGGCTAGTCACCTTAACTTCGTAAACGCGGTATACTATTCATTTCCCTATGGCAATCTCTGGTCATGGGACTGCCTTTATCTTCGTAAACGATAAAGCATTTAATATCGACGAGATACAGCATGTAATATAATAAATATTTTCTATTTGGCTGTGGGGCTAGTTTGAATACCTTTTAGTACAAACAACAATCATCCATAAAGCACATGTTTAAATCATATTTAAAATAACAATCACCCGTGTGTTACCGGGGCCCGAAAGGGGAGCAAAGAATAGTAACACTGTCCCCTACCAAGCATGTCGTAAAAAGCGACTAAGGAGGGTTGGGCATGGGGCCGGTTACACCATCCTGTAAAAAAAAAAATTTAAACCACAAAAAACTTCAACAAATATGGACAAGTCAAATAAAGAAAATAAAACACAGCCATCCAAGACAGGGGAAGGTCCTCTCGCGGGGAGGCGTATGATGCAACACAGAGAAAGCCGAAAGGAGTCTGGGTTGCTGACTAACCTTCTTTCTTCTAGGAGAACTTCCAGATTTGGCACCTGGAATGTTCGGATATTAAACGAACAAGGGAAAGTGGCGCAAGTAGCAGCAGAAATGAGGGAATACAAAATCGAGGTTCTGGGAATGTGTGAAACAAAGTGGAAGGGGGTAGACAGGAAGAAACTCATCACAGGTGAATTGGTGCTGTCCTCAGGACATGAAGACGAAAGTTCACACCACAGTGAAGGGGTAGCTCTTATGTTATCTAAAGAAGCACAGAAAGCACTCATTGAATGGGAAGCTGTTGGACCCAGAATAATAACAGCTTCTTTCAAAACAGCTAAAAAGAAAATTCATGTAAATGTCATCCAATGTTATGCACCAACTAATGACAAAGAAGAGTCTGTGAAAGAAGCATTTTATACTAAACTACAGGAAATTATGGATAAAGTAAAAAGAAGAGACATCACAATTTTGATGGGTGACATGAATGCAAAGATAGGTACAGTCAACACTGGATTTGAAGAAGTCATGGGAAAACATGGGCTAGGAGTAATGAATGAAAATGGAGAGCTATTCGCAAACTTCTGTGCTTCATATCAACTGGCTATAGGAGGAAGCATGTTTCCACATAAGAGAATACACAAGGCAACATGGATATCACCAGACCATAGAACAGAAAATCAGATTGATCATATATGCATAAACAAGAAGTTTAGATCATCATTGCAGGATGTAAAGGTATATAGAGGAGCAGATGTGGCATCAGATCACCATCTTCTGATAGCCAAAGTAAAAATGAAACTCAAGAGATATGCAACAATGCAAAATTATAGACAACAGTTTAATGTAGGGCAGCTAAGAAATGAAGAAATAAGAGACAAATTTGCGGTCACAGTATCCAACAAATTCCAAGTGCTCCAACAGCTGGAAGATGTAGAGAATACAGAAGACTATTGGCAGCAGGTCAAAACAGTATGGAAGGAGACATGTGAAGAAATACTGGGGAAAAGGGAAAGACAACAAAAAGCATGGATAACAACAGAAACCATCAATAAGATAAAAGACAGAAAAAACAAGAAAGCAGAGTTAAACACAAGCAAAACTAGAAGCTCCAAAGCCAAGGCTCAAGAAGTGTACACAGAAGCAAACAAAGAAGTAAAAAGAAGTATCAAAAGAGACAAGAGGAAGTATATTGAGGAGTTGGCAAGAGAGGCAGAAGATGCTGCAGCCAAAGGAAATATGAGAGAACTGTATAGCAGCACAAAGAAGCTAACAGGGAAATACAAGCAAACAAGTTGCCTCATAAAAGACAAGAATGGGAAACTGCTCAGCAATATACAAGAGCAAATGAAGAGGTGGACAGAATATTTTGGGGACCTTCTCAATAGACCAGCTCCACAAAACCCGCCGGACATCCAGCCAGCAGAAGAAGAGCTACAAATTAACGGTGAAAGACCAACGAAGGAAGAAATAAAGAAAGCCATAAAGCTTCTAAGAGAGGGAAAAGCGTCTGGACCTGATGGCATTCCAGCGGAGGCCATCAAAGCAGATATCGACACGGCTACAGAGATGTTATATAAATTACTTGGTAAAGTCTGGGAAAAGGAAGAGATACCAGCAGAATGGAAGGAAGGATATCTGGTTAAGTTGCCTAAGAAGGGAAATTTACAAGAGTGCACAAATTATAGAGGAATAATGTTACTATCAGTGCCAGGAAAAGTATTAAACCGGATTATCCTTGAGAGATTAAAAGAGTCCATAGACAAGAAACTGAGAGATGAACAAGCAGGTTTTCGACAAAACAGATCATGTACAGACCAGATAGCCACTTTGAGAATAATAGTTGAACAAAGTCTGGAATGGAATTCACCACTATACATCGGATTTGTGGACTACGAAAAGGCATTTGACAGTGTAGACAGAGAATCACTTTGGAAATTGATGAGGCATTATGGAGTTCCCCTGAAGATCATTTATTTAATAAAGAAAACATATGAAGACATGACATGCAGAGTTCTTCACGAAGGACAGCTTACAGAACCGTTTGGGATAAGAACAGGAGTGCGACAGGGATGCCTCTTGTCTCCATTTCTTTTCTTGCTGGCAATAGATTGGGTTATGAGATCATCGACAACACACAACAGAAATGGAATCCAGTGGACTCTGACTAAGCAGTTGGATGATCTGGATTTTGCTGATGACTTGGCTCTTCTGTCCCATAACCGTAATCAGATGCAGGACAAATTGAAAACACTCGATGAGAGGTCACAGCAATTGGGTCTGAAAATACACAGGGAAAAGACAAAGATAATGAGAATAAATGCAGGTAATGATAACAGGGTTGAACTTGAAGAAACACCAATTCAAGATGTAGAATCATACACATATCTTGGCAGTAATATAGACAAAGTTGGAGGGACAGACAGCGATATCAAAATAAGAATACAAAAGGCAAGAGGAGCTTTCATTGCATTGGGAAATATATGGAGATCAAGAGAAATCGGATCCAACACGAAAATAAGAATCTTCAACTCAAATGTGAAGTCAGTCCTATTGTATGGCTCGGAGACATGGAGAACAACAAAGACAACAACCAAAAAGTTACAGACTTTCATAAATCGGTGCTTGCGTAGAATAGAGGGATTAAAATGGTATGACAAGGTTACCAACGTGGAACTGATGACAAGAACTAGACAAATGCCAGTGGAACAAGAGATGAGAAGAAGACGATGGCGATGGATAGGACACACACTGAGGAAACCTGTTGATAACATTACAAGGCAGTCCTTGTTCTGGAACCCCCAGGGCAAGAGATGCAGAGGAAGACCAAGAAGTACATGGAGAAGAGAGTTGGAAACAGAGGTGAAAATGATGAGGAGAACATGGAAAGAACTTGAGATGATGGCACGGGACAGGAGAACTTGGCATGTGTTTGTTGAAGGCCTATGCTCCTTTGGGAGTGGAGGGTTATGATATGATATGAAAATAACAATACATTATATCAGGCATATTTTGGGAACTCTACATATGAACCTGAAATAAAAGAAAAATTATTATACACGGTAGTTATTCTAATTTCGCTTACCCTCAGACTCCAGATACTGACTGAAACTTATGGCGATTCGCTCACACTTCAGATAGCAGTATCGTAGTGGCGATTATCTGCCGTCCGTCCGTCTGTCTCAAACCTCTTTCGATGTGTATCCCTCCAGTTTTACCGATACGTTTATATACGCATAGCGCGGACGTATCGGAGGGTACTGACGTCACAGCTTAAACCTAGGCCTGAAAAATCTTTCCCGAACAGCGATTTCAGCCGATCTGTGCGTCGACTGAAATTTTGCCTTTCTCATTCTCGGCATATATAATATCCATATTGTTCCATCTTATCTAGTTTTATCCAGCCGATAAATCTCTATCTTCCTATCCCTGTAATTTCCCAAACTGTTATTTGGTGATTTTAATATTTAGAACAGAAGTGGGTTTCCCAGCTGTTAGCGTAACTGTGGGCAGCCGTAATACGCATATATTCCCGTAAATGATAATTTCCTACCGTTTCTTCTTTTATACAGTTATACACAGTCCTTTCCTGGACCAAAATGTGAAATCCTTTTCCTAATGATTCCCTTCTGCTTTTATTTATCGTTGGCGATTTCCTCTGTTTTATACACATTTCGCTGATACACCCCCATCTTGAAACCGGTCAATCGATCGTTGACGGGTTTATAAATCTACATGAACACGTTTGCAATGACTTGAAACCAATTTTGCGACAAAAGACTAGACAGGAAATTTGCACAGGGCACGTATCCACGTCTGACGTTTTTACCACCTTGGTAGATAACTCGGTCAAACTTGTGTAATTTTCTGGCTAGTATCACGGAAAGCTGACGACTTGTTACCTCAGACACCCCTTAGCCCAAGAATGATGGACGAAGTGTGGATTATATGTTATGAATTGTTTTTTACGTAGTCTCACAAAAACCATTTAGCCAACCTTGCCAGTGGTTGGGAGAGCTTGAGCGCCCCAATGCCCGGGAGCATATGCCGGCGGGAGTTTTCAAATAACTCACTGGCAGATTGTCAACCCATTCCGACAGGTCCTGGGTGAGCGGCTCCCAGATCTAAATAGGCTGAGGAGTGGGTGGAACCTGTATAAGTGTAGATGCCAGTTAACCCCACCGGACGAGTGTACATGCTCTGGTCTGCACCAATCACACACCCCATTCATGGTTTTAAATGCCATTATCTTCCTCATTCTATCACTGTTTGTCACGTCTATCACGCCCAACGGCACGCGACCGCCCTCTTGCCTAACCAACCCAATTGGCTGTGTGTGGATGTACAACCAACGAAAACGGCGGCCTCCCAGAAACCCACTGAGGCAACAGTTAAGTACCCCCGATGTCACTTATATGGTGCAGTGAATGGAGAGAGAGATTGGCTTTGAGGGACATCAGAGCAATCCCACCCTGTTGGTTGTCAACGGCATGATGAGGAACCCAGCATTCACACTGAGCTTGGGGGAGATCACTTGGGGAACCAGGTCTAATTCTGGAGCAAACTTGATCGTGTGGATGGACGCTGCATGCAGGAGATTTCTGTTATTCAAATGGAAGGGCTTGGCGTGGAGGGTGGTTATTTGGATGGATGACTTGTCGCAGGGAGTGAGGGGTGGGATTGTCAATTCGCTTGCAGTGAAGGTATCACAAAACGCGCGAGTGAAGGGCATTGTGTAGCTCTGAATAAGTTAGAAGTGTCACTCTCAAATGATACGGGGTTGAATAGCCAAATGTTGGCTAACATCACACTATTATCCCCACTGCTAAAACTTAGAAGACAAAATTAGTCTGTGCCTCCTGTAGCTATAGCATTGCAAATAACAAGACCCCCTGTAAGCTTCAGATGTTCTAGCAAAACAGATACTCCCAAATTTAATCCTAAAGTGATGTTGGCAAAAACACAGCACACGGGAGATACGGGAGAGATTTTTGGGAGAGTATCGATTTCCCTTATGTTTTACACATTACGACACTTCAGGTAACACCGCCGCTTCGTAAAGAAAGTCCGCGCAAACTGTGAAGAACGACCCCCATTGACTGCATTTGCGAAGATCTACTACTGTTGGAACATATACAGATTAAGAGATAGCCCAACATCACCTGTTTAGCTGAAGCGTTCTAAAGTCATAGATACTGACCAGAAGGCACGCACACTACGAAACACTAATATCATGCAACGCTCTTTTTTTTGTTTTTTCATATATGGGAGAGATAGCACCGGCAAAGTATGATTCTCAGTCGGGGTGGCACGCCCTGTGGAGCTCCACCAGAGCATGCTAGGGCCGCTCTGAGAGACTGTCGGACCTCACCATCAGCTACTATGCAGGACCCTCTATCGAACCTCTTGTGAATCATCATGACTGGCTAGGAGAAACCTACTCGCGACCAAACTAAACTAGAAAATGAGAGAAACGCCTCAGAGTGTGCCCTTGTCATAATTGCACTTGAATGGCAGAGGTAGTGAGTGAACACCAACAGCGCTGGGATAAAGCAATAAATGAACAGGAGCTGGAAAATCATCGTGTAAGTTTTGAGAAGCACAGTTCAGTGTTTGGCTGATAATCCAGGACAGACTCACTTTGAAAAGCAGAATCAAACCTGTTAAAACATAAGAGGATATTCAATCGTTCAGATCCGACAGAAAAACATAGACGAAAAGGGGATTCACGTACTACTCTTGAAGAAATACATTCCTGCACAAAACGTAAAAACCTTCTGATGAGCAGAATAGTCACTGCTGCAGATAATAGTTAGACAAGATGGGTCATATAGAACTGCCTGGACACTATTACTATCCTATACAACAAACCTCTGAGTTCTCAAGCTCTATACAGGATACCATGCCAACCAACTTTATAGCAGTAAGATACTTTAAAACCACACGTCCCAGAGCTGGGGCTATAAACATCTGGATCACAGAAGGTGAATTGTGAGTTTGGAGTAACTTGGCAAGGATGAGCACTCCTAAATCCTCATCAATAAAGGCCAACAGATACTCCTACCTTCTACGCAGAGATGGCACGCAACTTCGAGACCACGATCTCCCGCGAATGCGATTGCCCCTAGCATCGAATAGTGTCCCTCTCACTCCTCCCCCCCCCCCCCCCCTTCCGCCCCCCCACCCACCCTTCCACCCCCCCCCCCCCCCCCCCCCCCCCCCCCCCCCCCCCCCCCCCCCCCGCACCCTCCCCCCCCGCCCCCCCCCACCCCCCCCCCCCCTCCCCCCCCCCCCCCCCCCCCCCCCCCCCCCCCCCCTCCCCCCCCGTCCCCCCCCCCCCCCACCCCCCGCCCCCCCCCCCCCCCCCCCCCCCCCCCCCCCACCCCCCCCGCCACCCCCCCGCCCCCACCCCCCCGCCCCCCCCCCCCCCCCCCCCCCCCCCCCCCCCCCCCTTCCCCCCCCCCCCCCCCCTCCCCCCCCCCCCCCCCGCCCCCCCACCCGCCCCCCCCCCCCACCCCATCCCTCCCCCCCCTCCCCCCGCCCCCTCCCCCCCCCCGTCCTGCAACCCCCCCACTCCCATCCCCCCAACAATTCCGCCCCCCCCTCCGCAGGCCCCCCCACCCACCCCAACCCCACCTCCCCCCCCAACGCCCCCCCACCCCCCCCCCACCCCCCCCACCCCACCCCCCCCACCCTGGCCCTCCCCCCCACTGCCCGCCCATCCCCCTCAAGAGAACTCGCCTCCCCCCCCCCCCCGTCCGCAATATCGCCCCCCCCCGCCCTCAACAAACATTACACCAATATATGCGGATTCTATTAGCTAGAAAAGTAAAGAAATCACTAGGGGACACCATCGCCCCATTTTTTCATTACTGTCCCAAGTGCTTACTCTCCAGACAGGCCCACCATGACACGAGGGAACTACAAAAATGCCAACTGGGTTTATTCAGCATCATGGAACACGCTGCTACGCCTACCCCAAGGTACATAACAGAGAATATATGTATGTGTAAAAGAACTTCAACAATCATACTACATAGCGGCAAAAGAATCATTCCTTAGATTCCGGCCGCGATACGACTTATCAACGGTCCAGCACACTCCATAGTACGAGCGCGAGGAAGCTGACAGGCTATAAAGGACTGCAGATTCTCAGCCCTTCACTTGAAACTCACCAACAAAGAGGAAAAAATGCATGTAGACAGAGCTAGTTCATTCTTAGAACATTGTTTGTCGAGCTAAGAATGAAAAACGTAAATGCATGGGAGAACTAAAAACGCATCAGGCGTGAACCCTGAGAATGGAAAGTACTGGCGCAGTGAAACGTTTGAGATATTTAGTCAAGACTCCACTACACTGAAGAGCGATTTCCTCACCAAAGGGGCAGACCTAAACACTATTGGACTGAACTGGTGGCAATAACTATATTCACGAGGGGAATAAACAAGCTAGCAGACTTGTTTTACTAAAGATACAGTTTATCAGAATAGCACTTACCCAATAACATAAGATCATCAGAGGAGAGAGATAATGAAGGACCAAAGAAAATAACTGTGCAACCATGGGTACAGAACATAATACACTGCCCCAATGGAGGGAACCCACTCACTCAGGAAACTACATTAAGCTTATTTCCCAACTTAATTCTCAAAAGTCACCGTCGCCAGACAAGAATCAAACGAAATGCTAGTAAAATCTCTACATCAGCAGCATAGAGCAAAACGTGCTTTACATATTCATCCACTAGCTGTTGAAAAGGAACGGTACCCCCATAGTAGCGAGATAGCCATGCACAATACCATACTAACATGAAAGGGAAATGTCAAACCTTGAGACGAGCAAGTTACCGCCAATCTTCTCACACAATGCTGGTGTGTTTGAGAGAACACTATGAACGAATATCAACCACAAGTTGAAAATTGAATTTAGAGTCTAGCAACTCCCTGGTGCGCGTAACAAGCTGGATTTAGAGAATGCTAACAGTATAGAATAGCGAAGTTACACTTACTGTCCAATCCAAATGAAGATACGCTTTCAAAAAACTAAAGGTCCTAACGATCTGGGTCCTCTCCAAGCAGGGGAGCCTTTGACGAGTGAGTGGAAAAGTGCCTCATTTGCCTAAACTTGGGAACATCCAAGGGCAATCATGAGGGGAAATAGATCGCCAATTCATAACCGTGCATAACAGAGAACAAGACCTACTCTTGACGTCGCATAGCAAGAAAATGTTAGCTCCATCTGGGTAAACCTCAAGTCAGGATAATCCCTACACCTCTTCCTTGTTTACATCAAATGACCTGGTACAAAAGACTCTTCCTGCAAGGAGTGAAAAGCTGAGCCCTATAATTGCAGATGGACCTAGTACTCTGGTGCGACTGAATGGGGGAAAATGTCACCACAGCAAACATAATAGACTTCAGCCCTCGCATACCCCCCCCCCCCATCCTGTAAGTTCATGCCCCCCAAAGGCTGATACACTATAACCCCAAAACAACCCCCCCCCCCCCCGCCCCCCCCCCCACCCTCCCCCACACTACGCTGACATAGTGTCAGGGCATGGCTTATCACATACACACTAGACAAATCACAACATAACTGTTAGTCCCTCGCCCCCATAGGGACCAAATCAGCTAACATACACCGTCGGGACAAACCGTTTTCATACAAGAAGCTACCATCTCTGGGGTTTGGACCCAATAGGCTTACATGGACATAAGCATTATTGAAACTGCAGATGGAAAGGCCGCCGAAGACGGACTAGGCATACTCAGAAAAATTGGGCATACCACAATGGGGAGCAATATGATACGAATCTTATACGAAGATTTATAGTGGAGTAAGTAAGACATCACATAGAGTTTAGCTCAGCAGCGTTGGTCAAACACTCTAACACACATCTGCAATTCTTTTGACAAGTACGCGAAAATCCA
>JAMPIV010003852.1:90000-211978 GCA_024509875.1 Oreohelix idahoensis
GGTTTACACATTTCATTTCGCGCACTATTCTCCCTTGTGACGATCTACTTTTTAGTTCACTTAGAATTAGGTTAAGTTTATGTGATTTAAATCCAGAATAAAAAGCATTTGCTGACTTGTATGTTAGACTCACATCTTCATCTACGTGTAAATGTACATTGTAATGACCACTGCCATCCACTTTCACACTCACTCCTTCACGCGCGCATTCTTCATTCAGTTCTACCCAAAATGATCTTGGCCAATTCACCTTCGATCTTTTAGCTAGATGGTTTGTTTCGTTTAACTCGTAACTTGCAAAGTTATTCCTATCTTCATCTACTTGGTATATTTTACATTTTTTCATATGTCTATCTAACGAGTTTATTGCTGCAGTTTTTACAAGACTATCATCACAATTGAGCATACTGATAAGGAATGAAATATGTCGAGAGTGGTATAATATGAAGGGGTTTGGTATGCCAAGGCCACCCTTCGACCTGGGACAAAAGAAATAGCTCCTTGTGGATGATTCATTTAGCGCTAGCCATGTTCTAACGTGTTGTACAATTTCATCTTCAATTTCTTTAAGTTGTTTTTTCTGTGAAGTGTATGTTAGAAAAATAAAACATGAGAGGACCGAAACACATCGGGTTAATAAAAGATCTTTCTGATGTTGGTAGTTTTAATTTGGTTAAATTTGACCTAAATTCTGATTAAGGCTGAGATGGAACTGGTCCGATGTATTATCAATGTAATTCATGTCCTGGATATCTGTAGGAACGCCCTCGATCAGAAGAGGGGATTTCATGACCATGGATATTAATGTTCCGCCTAAACGAGTGTTGACCCAATTGTATCCGCTTCGCTGAACCGCTGAACACTTTTTGGCTTAACCTCCACTGGTCTCCATAAATACTGTTGTTTTCTGTGCCATGATTGTAGTCGTGTATGTTGGTGGCGAAGAGACTTAAGTCATCCACATATCCTTGAATGGATCGGCATGTAGGAATCCCTTGCACATCCTCGCAGAAGATGGGATGTTCTAATACAATGACCTACCATGGGACCCCTGAATAATACCTTTCTTACGCTCGATCCGGTCATGACAGTACTTCAAACGTTTTTAACTTGATAGAGGAGCCACTGTAACTTTGGTTGATGTTGACAAAGAACGTCAGGGTAGCCTTGATTCGCAATGGGATTCCATGTTGGATTTAGCTGCCCTTTCAAATACAATTCCATGGGCAACCCTGAATAATACCTTTTCTTAAATCGATCGGTCTGTGACAGTACTGGCGTTTTTAACAATGATAGGAGGATATATATACAAATGTTGACAGATAGGCCTGATTCCTGATGCTCCCTTATCATAATCCAATGCTGCCAAATGCATCTAATCAATATACAAGCACAGATAGGCCTTTTCTGATGAATGTAGAAAAGACATGCTTTGTTTTTGAAGGTGACCATGTTTTTGAAGACCATTTCTTGGCAATGATCATTTTTGCCGAGGTGACAGTCGCTGGGTGTCAACAATCCACTGCATGTGTCGAGATTGAATTAATTTCATGAACAGCTTGTATGATGATAGAAGAAGAGAGATGGGTCTCCAGTCTTCGATGGTGCTTAAATTTCCATTTTTAGGCTCAATGGTAATTACACCGTGCTTCCAGTCTGGTGGCACCCGTTGGTTGAAAAGGCATGTGTTTAAAATAACCGTCAGGATTGGTGCGAGCTTGTTTGCCTGCTGCTTGATGGTATCATACGTCACACCGTCAGCCCCAGGTGATTTCCTACTCGGCAGTTTTTTGATACACGATAATACCTCGCCTACGGTAAACGGATCAGTGGCCGGGGTGTGCTTCGGCTCTTGAATGGCGATTTCTGCTTTCCATGGGGGTCGCTTGCAAGTGTATTAAGTCTGCGCTGGCTGTGTTCCTTAAAATGTGTTTCTATGTCTTGTATGTCTATGTTACAGGTGGTGGTCGACAACTTGTTGTTGTGTTTTATAACATTGATGGCTTTACTCTGATCTGTTTCTAGCAAGTAAAGTAGTTCCTCTCGTGTCACGCTTCCCGCATTGTGTGTGTTACCATTTTCTTTGTTTCGTTTTAAACTTGGGCAGATGTTATGCCTAATAAAAAATAGGGCCGCTTCAATAAAGTCATTCAATTGTTGTGTGTCATTTACCTCTTCAGTACTGGTTGTTGGTTCCCGCGTAGTAACAGGAAACTTCAGCAAAATACGTTTGATAAACTTAAGAAACTCAATGCTGAAGGGTTGGCCGTTAGGCCGTGTTGATTTGAAATTATTCTCGCTGTCGTAAAATAAACTACTGCTTTTATGATTTTTCTAGGCAATTTTGTTCATTCAGTAGTTTGCCATTGCTTTCTGAACGCTACGGCGCTTATATCATTGTTAAAAATCCACACAAAGCGATCTTGTTGGTACTAAACGTGTTCCAATAGTCGATGTTCAAAGGGTCGCCATCTTGGTTAGGCTCTGCGAATGCGAACACGGTACTCTTCTCACAACAAAACTTTATTTTACCACTTTTTATAGCTTCCTTCTTGAAAAATTTTAACTTAGAAACAAGTCCAACACTTTGTAAATTCATAACGACGATATCGGTGGTCGTAACAACGGATATATCTTCCAATAAGACGAAATAAGCAGGACAGCACAAAAGTGCTGCTTGTCACGACGCCATCTTGGATACATACATACATACATACATACATACATACATACATACATACATACATACATACATACATACATACATACATACATACATACATACATACATACATAATGTGACAGGGGCTAGATGTACCTCACACCCAAGACCCGTGCACTAAGAAAATTTATTAAGGATCGTTTGACAGGGGTCGCAATTATTGGTTGCTTGCAACCCTCTCAGCAGCAGACTTAGCAATTCAAGCAACACAAAGCCTTATAGACTACAGATCAACATTTATTACGAGTACTACCGAACATAGCAAACACCAAACAAACAAACACCCAGTCAGTGTTCATAGACTGTCTGAAAAAAAAACAATATACAAAACAATGTCTAAGTGAACATCAATAGCATACATAATAACACTTACCATACGGCAAACATGTGCCCACCTGAAACCCTCAACTATCTCATACACTCATGCATGTCGTCCAATGCGACTAGTATGGTGTTGTGCATGAGGCTGGCAATCTCACCGTGTAACATATGTTGCTACCGAAACCACTACTGCAAGAGCATCCGAATGCTTCATGCGGAGGCAAACCACACTGGTGGCCCCATGCTCCCTCAGGAGCGGAGAAGAGAAATATACATCTCCAAGTACGCCCACGTGCTCTCACAAACCATGTTCACATAACAATAATTAAATAATAATCAACTGGACATAAAATAATATTCTTCAATACCTGTACAACCAATATTCTCAATAATGAGAATAAACTACTACCTCTCAACCGACCAACATCAATACTCGTTCCTGCACTCTGAACATGTCGTAAGTGACGGTTGGTGCGCCTGGCCACAAGCGTGTCGTATATGACCCCTGATGAGATTGGGAACTCATCACATGGAACACAACCATAAAAATGCTTCTTGTCGGCTTGCGATGGACACCAGCCACATTGGTGTTTCCATGCTCCACAAGGAGCAGCCAGAGAAACACCTGTCTCAACAAAGGAGTGGCCTCGCGCTCTCCAGAAATCTAAATACATATCTCACCTCACTCAAAGTAACCCACAAACGATAAACAGTAGAATAATCAATACAAAGATACACAGTAGAATAATCAATACTCGTGACATACACTTAATTACTCTTACATTAAAGAATAAAATATAATTATTCTTGACTTAACAACTAGAACTAAATTCATCACCTTAAAGGAAAGTTAACACGACAACTCTCTCTTTCCTTTACTGGGGAAAATTATCTTAATCTGCTTCCACCCACGTGTCAATTCAACAATATAAAACTGGCGTCTTCTTTATACACACGCATGGTGACGCGCCGTCTTTCATGACCACGTGGCTGCCATTTTGATAACAGTCAATATCATCTAAATTCACGTGAAATAGCTTCATACCTTATTTGCCTTTCTGATAAATGAAATAATCGCTCTTAAACTTTCATATTTATCTATCTATTTAGCTAAACATTAAAATAGCCACGCTCAATATAATTACAGAATTATAGAACACTAATGCTAATCTAACTTAACTCACGTGCTCAAGGCATCTACAGATTGACACAGATTGACTCTGGCGTCTAATTTCGTCTGTTCTCTTCTGGGCGGCTCTCTCAAAAATAAGCCTGTTTCGCGTTTGGCTATCTCTTTTATAAGCCCTAGGCTAGTCACTCAACTTACTGCGCGCTGCGCGTATTAATTTGCGCCACACAAATAACACTCGCGATTATTGCTCTAGAAGGCATGAAAACACGAATATACACAACTATTTCTAGAGCAAAAACACAACTAATTTGTAGGCTTTATTATGGCCTTGTAATAAATCTTCTTGAAGATAACGTGATGAAAAGGCACTAAACCACAGAGACAATATGGCTGACAAGATGGGGACAGCGCCGAGAACGACAGATCTCAAGATGGCGCTGTCACACACATACATACATACATACATACATACATACATACATACATACATACATACATACATACATACATACATACATACGTACGTACGTACGTACGTACGTACGTACGTACGTACGTACGTACGTACGTACGTACGTACATACATATCAGAATCTTTATTCTCCAAAAAATACATTGATATGTACTGACATGATATAATAAAATACAACATGGCATTTAGGAGGATCATTAGAATTTACAAAAAGAAAATTTACAAAAATTCATCCAGCGTTAATGAGGGCTGTTACCACATTGACGACGCTGGTTCGCCCACTGCAGTCGGTTCTGGCGATGCCGGTCCGTAAGAACAGGACCTCTGTAGGGTCTTCTAGCCCAAAGACCAGAGTCGTGCAGCTGGTTCCTGGCCGTTTGATCTGAAATTCGACGAGCTGCTGACATTGACTGGACTGTGGAGGACGCAGATGCAAGTCGATTCCTGAGGTGACGCAGCCGTATGAAGCGGTCTTATGCAGGAGTTGTGACTCTGGGTCTTTTACTGTGCGGCCTGTCTGCCACTGAGCCAGTTTCTTGAAATCGCCTCCAAAGGCGACTAATGGTGCTTCTAACCACATTACATTGTCTGGCCACTACACTTTGTGACTGTGCAGTCTGTAAACGTCCAATAGTGATGAGTCGTTGTTCTGTAGTGAGATGAGAAATACTTGCGCATTGAATTTTCAACTGAATTTTTTCGAGGAGCGTCAATCTTTTATAGGCATTCAATAATATGGAACTCAGTCTATGCCGGTCCCAAGCCCGGATGAAAAAGGAGGAGGGCGGCCTGCATGGAGGCCGTAAGGAGGCAGCCCCTCCACCATGCAAAGGCACAACAGGCCAATCACCTGTTTGCTTTAAATCACGATTAAGCGAAATATAAGAGAGAAAACCAGACGGAATCTAAAGGCGACGAACTGGAACGGACTACGGACTACGACTTATGGAACATGGAACACAAGAAGTATAAATGGGAAGGAAGAGGAGCTGGTGGAAGAGATGAGGAAAGCAAAACTAGAAATCCTGGCTATAACTGAAACGAAGAAAAAGGACAAGAAGTCATGGATCTCGATGGCGACACGCTGCTCTACAGTGGTTTACCCATATCTGAAAGAGCTAAAGGGGGCGTGGGTTGCATTGTGGCCAAAAATCAAAAAGATAGTATCAAGGGATGGAAATTTGTCTCGGAGCGCATTATGGTTGTACAACTAAAAGAAGGAGAAACCATAGTCAACCTGGTCATAGTGTATGGGCCAAATGAGGATGAGAGAGCAGAGGTCAAGGAGGAATTCTTCGAGCTGCTTCAAAAGACAGTGGATGACTGCCTAGATGAAATTATCATGCTCGGAGATTTCAATGCCAGAGTTGGAAATGACCATGCTAGATGGGGTGGAGTAATCGGAAGATATGGAGAAGATACTCTCAATGACAATGGAAAGCGACTTCTTAGCTTCTGCAGTGAGCAGAATCTGATCATTACAAACACAAAGTTCCCCCATAAGCGCATACATGCATACACTAGATGTGAACCAACAAAGAATGAGAAGTCAATGATCGACTATGCCATAGTTAGGAGGAGCTCATTCAAATATGTCCGGGATGCTAGAGTCTGGAGGGGGCCAGAGATTGGAAGTGATCACTACCTGCTTACAATCAAGAGAACAACTGAAAGAGTTGCACAGCCTAGGAACTGCCCAACATCATGCAAGAAACAAAGCAAACGAAAGAAAAAAGTGAGCATTAAGACCTACAAGCTGAGAGAGCCAGAAATTAAGACCAGATATCAGGTTTTTTTTAGCTACAGCAGTGAGAAACACAGAAGAACAACCTGATGACTTGAAAACCCTCTGGCTCAAATTCAAGGACATCATAAAGACAGCTGCTGCAGAAGCGTGTGGTGAAGTCCGACTTGGGAGCAAGAGAAAGAGAATACCTTGGTGGACAGAATAAGTCAAAGAGAAAATAAGAGAGAAGAAAATGGCATGGAAACAATACTTAGGAGCTAAAAACACAACACCACAAATAGAGAAATATAGAGAATATGTGATACTCAGAACAGAAGCAAAGAACAAAGTGCTAGCAGCAAAACAGAAGTCCTGGAAAGAATTTGGAGAAAAGCTAGAAAAAGATGCGCAAGAAAACCAGAAATTGTTCTATAAGACCCTAAAGAACATGAGGAAGGAAAAACAATGCCCTCTCAAATTTATAAAGGACAAGCAAGGCAAATTGCTTACTGTCCCAAAGGATGTAATGGAAAGATGGAAAGAATATTTATCAGAACTCCTTGATGGCGAGCAAGGTCAAGCATCAGAAATGATAACCACTAGCACAGAAGAGAAAACCAATGATGGTGAAGATGACATAAAGATGGAAGAACTGAAGGCAGCACTGGAGAAAATCAAGATGGGCAAAACAGCAGGGCATGATGGTATAACACCAGAAATGGTTAAGTACATGGGAGCATCAGGTGACCTATTACTCCTAAAGGTCCTACAGGCAGCATGGTGCAACAAGGCCATACCAAAGGATTGGGAGATTGCCATCATAACACCGATTTTCAAAAAGGGTGATAATCGACAATGTGGAAACCACAGAGGCATATCCCTTCTCATTGCCCCTGGTAAAATCTACTCTAGAATCCTAGAGCAGAGACTCCGATGCCTAGCTGAGCCACAATTGGATGAAGTCCAGTGCGGATTCCGAGCAAACCGAAGTACTCAAGACCAAATCTTCACACTCAGACAGCTGAGTGAAAAGGCCCTTGAGTACAAGAGTGAGATCCATCTTTGTTTCATAGATCTGGAAAAGGCGTTTGACAGGGTCCCCTGGAGCAAACTTTGGGACTGTTTGGCACGGAAGAACATTCCAGCACCTCTGATTCATGGTATACAGAGCTTCTACAAGTCTTGCAGAAATTATGTGAGGACAGCAAACTATAAGTCAGAAGAGTTCAGGACCACCACTGGTGTAAGACAAGGTGATATCCTGTCAACTTATCTTTTCGTACTCCTCATGGACGATGTCATCAAGGCATGTAAGGAGAGAACAAGAAAGTATTCAGTGGGGTACTGGAAGATGAGACAGGTCTGTATTTCAGAGCTAGCACTTGCTGATGATGTCCTGATTGCTAAATCAGAGACACATCTCCAGTCCAATCTGCAAGTCTGGAAGGAAGAGCTGGAGAAGAGAGGGATGGTCATAAGCAGCTCTAAAACAAAATCCATGGTGATATCACGAGAGAAAAGAAGACATCAGATTAAGTTGGGAGAACAGGTCCTGGAGCAGGTCGACCACTTTAAATATCTCGGAGCTATTATAGACCGAAAGGGAGGCATCAAAGAAGAGTTGACCACTCGAAAAGCAGCGGCTGGGAGACTTTTTCAGGCCATAAATCGAGGATTCCTCAGCAAGAAAGAGGTTGGTAAGAAAACGAAGATGGCTGTATACCGCTCCACCTATGTCCCAGTCTTGACATATGGATGCGAGTCATGGGCAATGACTACAACGCACAAAAGCCAGATCCAAACCTCAGAAATGAGGTATCTGAGGAAGGTGGTTGAAGTAACAAGAAGAGACATGGTCCGCAACCAGACGATACGTCAAGGCCTAAAATGCCACCCGCTGCAGACCCAAGTAGAACAGTGCCAACTAAGATTGTTTGGCCATGTCTGCAGAATGGGAGAAGATCGGCTACCACGACAAGCATGGGAAACAAAGAGCCAGGGATCCAGACCCCCAGGACGACCGAGAGTCCGCTGGGATTACAACATTAGACAGTCTTTGAAGGACCGAGGACTGGAATGGAACCAGGCCAGGAAGAAGACAGCTGATAGAATAGTCTGGCGCTCTCTCTTCCAAACCTCTACACCTCACGGTAGAAGGGGAACGACTAAGTAAGTAATAATATGGTTAGAGAGTTTTGTGTTCAGTAAGTTTCACGGGATTCTCATAAACCTGTCACGAGTTATTGTCAAATATGTTGTTTTGACCTTGACCTCTTTCATGACCTTACGAATCTTGAGGTGTGTACAATTCAGGCAACCACGAGAAGTTAATGACCAGGTGGACACAGTGGATAGGTTGACTGATGTCCAATCAGCGAATATCTTTTATAAAAGTAACACCAATAAAGTTGCAATTCTTTTTTTTTAACAGTATATATATATATATATATATATATATATATATATATATATATATATATAAATCTATATATATATATATATATATATATATATATATATATATATATATATATATATATGTGTGTGTGTTTGTGTGTGTGTGTGTGTGTGGAAGGAATGGGTTGGAGGAAGAGAGTCTTTTCAAGAACGTAAGGTTGCATGTGTCAGTGAAAGGAGGAATGGAAGCATAGGTGAGGAGCAGATACATGTAGGGACGAAACTTCTGGGAGCACTGAAAGGTTTTTGGAAGTGCTGGGCTTTGGGAATGAGGGCTAAGAGAAGGTTGTATATTCTTGTTACGTTATGATTAAGCGGCGCCCATCATTTGCAGTAATTAGTCCCGTGTCAGAATTTGTCAAAGTTCAGTCCAGAACAATGTTTGTGCACGCGGTATTCATTCCAGTCGTATTAACGTTTTGACTTGCTATCGAGTTTCCCTAATTTGAGTCTCTAGTGTGTGTTTATTTTGGGCTTTAATATAGTTGTGTTACTGTTACGGTCATAACACAATTTTTTTAAAATTTGTTTTTCTATTCCATAAAGTTTTACCACGAAACGAATATTACACCCCCCATACAACATTTGGATTTCTTTTAGTTAAAGAATTATTGTTTGACTCAAATAACAGCAGCAGCAATCATGGCCTAAATATTTTGAAGAAATGTTGTCTCAATCTTGGACAGTTTTATAGCACTGATATTGACGGTTTTCACCTTAATGAAGAAATACTGGATTGTAAGACGCATCTGAAAAGCTGCGTCAATGTCCAAATTTGAAAAGCTGAGGAATTCCTCATTGTTCAGTATGGAGATAAAAATGTTTTACCAAACTAAAGAATTGCTGTTCAGTTAATGCTCACTATTACAATTTCACTTTCCAGCTGTGAGCGATCTTTTAGCAATTTAAAATTAATCTTATCATATATGAGAACTTCAATGGGGGAAAGTAAAGTAAACAGTCTATTCTATTGTTATTTTCAATATTTTTTTTTTCAAAATAGCAGTAAGAAATTTTTTGTCTATGCATTGGTCGTTTCTATAATGAAATCGCCGTGATAAAGTGTAAAATAGGGACGTGGTTATAGTTATAACAATATATTAGCAACAAAATACATTTCATTTTTTTAACAATAAAAGTCTATTTTGTTTTTATTATTTTGTAACCAGTATTATAACGAGTAACTAGTTTGAGTACCAATATAAGAATTGAGCCAGAATTTTAAAGAACTGATTTCAAGGGGCGTTATTATTATTTTTTTAAAATCTGCCTTGTGCGCCATCAGACCTGGTGGCTTTAAAAAAAAAAATTATTTGGCAACCCTGATTAGTGCCCTAGATTCTATGAATCTGGGGCACTAACCCTGATCTAAAGTCATGTGATATTCACATGATAACAGGTCATGTGAACGACAGTGTTAGGGGTTTTCCTTTATAGTTAGACCTTGCAGCGTTAGTTATTTAAGACGAAATTTATAACTCGCAAGCACCATTTGCACAAATTACTTTTCTATTGTTGCACCTTGAAGGTATGTAGAGACGAATAGAATTACTTTGATGAGATAAAGCTTACTTTGCAAGGCCTTCAAGACTGTAGGCCTCTATTTTGTCACCAAATAAAACAACTTTCCGCGTCACATTTTAGCTAGGCTAGGCTATAGTTCTTTATAAGCCTAGTCAGCAAACTCTAATACCGGTATATTGAGGCAAAGCTTTGTGTCAAAATCACCTGTGCGTTCTTTGGGTTTTTAAAAATGAAAATATCTTCTTTAGCTCCTGGAGTAGTATACTTAGGATATATAATAATAATAATAAATTCTTTAAGCACCAAACACGGCGCATAAGGCAGAAATCAGTGCTCTCCAGGTTGTACGTTGTGACGCCACTCCTCTTAGCTCTTGCACATTGTTTAATCCCAACGTTCTTCCTTCTCTTATTATTGTTCTTCTGAGTGTTTCTTTTGGTCTTCCTTTTTTCCTCTTACCCTAGGGTTCCCATTCGTCCCGTTTTTCCCGGGACAGTCCCGTTTTTTTAATAAAATGTCCCGGTGTCCCGAATTTATTCCAAATGTCCCGCTTTTTAAGTTTCCTTCCTGAAAAAAAAAATCTTTGGGTAACGGATTTTATTCCGTGTTTTAGTAGTGTTATTTTATCAATTTCCGGTTACAGTGGACCCTCGGTTTGAATCTCGAACAAAAATTCCAAAGTCGACCAAAATAGTGTTCAGTGAGCATCTACCAAATGATTTAATGCGTATTAGCATTCTTATACAGTATTTTTATCGTTTTTCATCCGCATAATGCCGAAACGTAAGTGCAGTATAAATGATAACATTGCAAGAGAATTTCCCTTCATTAAAGGTGTAGATGAAAATGTGGAATGTACTTTATGCAGCTCTAAATTTTGCATTTCACATGGTGGTCGGTCAGACGTAGTCAACCACGTGAAAACGAAAAAAACATAAACGTGCTGTTGAAAGTAAGGCTTCAAACAGCAGTATAAGTCATTTCTTAAATGCGAAAACCCAGAGTGAAAAGGAAATGGAAAAACAGTTATCATTGGCAGCACAGGAAGCAACCTTCGCTTATCACACGGCGGTGCATAACCACAGCTTTAAGTCCATGGACTGCACAACAGCCATCGTGAAAAAACTTTTCAACGATAAAGTGGAAGTTGTGTTAGTTAATGTGTGTATTTTTATACCAGTATCTTATTTTAAGTGCAACATATAATATATAATAGATTTATTTGTGCTTTACCTTAATTTTTAACATGTCCCGTTTTTTTACAAAATGTCCCGGGTTTTTTAGGTAAAAATTTGGAAATGTCCCGGTTTTTAAACAAAACATTATGGGAACCCTATCTTACCCTCAGGAACCCAAGTAAGTGCCTGCAATGGTATTCTGTTGTTTTGCATTCGTAGGACATGACCGATATATGACCATCGTCTTTTCCTTATATAGTTGGAGACATATTTCTGCCTAGAGTCTTCTCTTATTTGTCGATTAGTCTTGAATTCTTTCCAACTGATGTTCATGAGTTTTCTAAGACATTTGTTCTCGAATGTATTCAGCTTGTTCTCCAATGATTTTGTTATTTTCCAACTTTCACAGCCGTATGTTAACACTGAGATAACATTTGAATTAAACAGACGAAGCATATATATACTGCCTATAATTTTAGATGGTATGGCTATATTCAATAGCCGCCATTTGCCTGTCGTGATTAAAACGAATAATAGTGGGACAAAGGTCCGATTTCGTCCGAATAATTATTAATCCGACCGACTGAAATGGATAGGGAGATTTCGGAGATGCAGTGTGTGCAAAGGGCTTTGTGGTCATATAGGCGGATGAAATTAAGAATAGTGGAATGTGTTCTTCGATGCCATCCAAATACGTCATTATGGTTAGGTTTAGGAGCCTCACCCCCCACAAAGAGTAAGGATCAATTTTATGAGGACAAAACTACCATCTGTCTTATAATCAACGAAGTTTGAGCAGTTTTACATAAACACAAGTGTGACACTACCAATATTATAACCAGAAAGGTCTTTCTCAGGAAACTATGAAAAGTTTTTTTCCCCCCAAAGCAGTTTCAGATTTGTTTGGAGCCCATATTATGCTTCCTACAGCCTTTTCCCTGTTACTTTTTTATCTCATAATATCAGTTATGAAACACTAGTGAATCTTTAAAATTGTACAATACTTTGTGTTAGATTTATCACAGTTAGCAGCGATGTATAGGGCCTGCCACCATTTTGGTCCACGTTTATACAATATTTGTGGAGAAGCACAGATGTAATGACACAATAATTTTTAATTAATTGATTTGTGATTTTGATTGAGTGCTTTTCTGCTCTTCACGTCGAGGAAACCTGTTGATGACATTGCAGGGCAGTCCTTGTTCTGGTGTCCCTGGAAATAGAGAGGTGGAGGGAGACTGGAAGGCTTGTGGAGAAGGAGGATGAAGACAGAGGTAAAAGTGATGGAGAAGACATGAAGAGATCTTGTGAAGATGGCACAGGACATGAGGACTTGATATAAGTTTATATTGAGCCTATGTTTCTTAGGGAGCTGATGAACGTTCCTTAGGGAAGTGAAGGGTAGTGTTTATGATAATGATTTGTTTTCTGAGCCTTAAATGTATTTGTTTGTTCCAGATGTTTTCTAAGGGTGTTTTGGTATTGCTGTCCCTAATGGGTGTAGCAATGTGCATGAATCTCAATAAAGTGCAGAAAAGAAATAAAAATGTTCTGTACTTTGAAGCTCACGATGAAAAGGTAAGATTTCCTAATAAGTCATCTTCATTAAATTGTAAATGGGCATTAAGTCTGAAAATAAGAATGCAGATCCTAAAGTATTACGTGTGGGCAGCCTTCATGGACAGTGATTAGTGTACATCTGGAGAGGATAATTGTAGAAGCAGGGGAGGGCTTGATTACTGCAACAAAGGATAATCCTCTATCAAAACTCAGTTAACTCAGTGGTGGACAACTGAGTGGCTGTGAGGATCTACTTTAGAAACACTGAGTTTTCTAAAGATCTACCTGGATAAAATCATGGTTTTTTGGAATATGTATAGCCTATATGTATCGCTACATTATCTGTGCCACACACTCTGCTTCCTGCAATCCCATCTACAGAGCAGTGAAAAATTCAAAATAAATATTTTATAAAATGTTTAATTCATTTCAAAGAAAAGATTGCGTTTTATCTTTCACGGTTCTTGAATAAAGTGAATGTTTGTTAGCTACTGTGGTGGGTTTTGATGTTATGAATTGTTGTTATGTATTATTATTGTATTGAATGAGATCAGCTATGAAGGTCCCTGAATTTAACCAATAGTATTGTAAACTTTTCAGAGTACCTTTCCGCTACCACCCTTTTGATCTCATTCAAAATTATTCTATATTATTATATAAAATGACTTCGTGTAGTGTCTAGGGTTATGAATGTGGAGTGTAATGTGCGATAACCAACAAATATACAAACAAATAGTTTATTATCCACAACCACCAACAGTATTACAACAATAACATACAAACGACACTTTAGAAGGCTATCTTAATTAAGACAGTGGTTGAAATTTGTGTAAATACAATTTTTTACAATTTATTATCCTGATTCTAATTTATTTTGAACCAGGACTGACAATCAAAAGTGAAATCAAAAGAATCATTTACAACATTCCAATAACACAGTAGATCTTCTGTCCATACATACAATATTATTCTAATATAAGTGTGCAGTTGTATTCTTCTACTTTGAGGTAATACTGGTATTAAACCATAGGTTGTTGGTTATAATCACTCCCTTTAAGTTATGTCTGTTTTCGTTTGTCACTTGTGGAAATATTAATACTATGCACAGTTTTCTTTATTATCACTTTCTAGTCTTTTAAGTTGAGCTGCCAGGTGCCGAACAAGAACTTATCTTGGCAGGAGAATACAGCTGCTCGCTTGACAATCTTTTCCACCTTTTTGATAGGCAATGGCCACTAGCATGGGCTCGAAGTATACAGACAGAGTCCTGAATCGAGCAGTTCTCAGGCGTTTGGTACTACATTAACGTCAGTACCCAGGACCCTGAAATGTGAAGGTTATGCATCCTTCTTTATACCTTGTATACTATACTATTCCACATTTAAGTACAGGTACATTACAAACAAACGAAAAGGGTCATAGCTTTATACCAACCTATGCCACCATTATCTTTTGATGTGACAATGTACACCAGTATTCCTCTCCCCTAATAGTTACAACGCCACTGCAATTCCAGCTGTCATCTTTTCCATATAATAGGATAGGTGTTATGCTCCTTGATAGCAATCATACATATTTTCTTGTAGTTTTACACCTCTCTGACAGTCTATCACATGGTGTATCAATCTCTAGGCTTTGCCTAATGGTTGCTACAGACCCACTCACTTACAGACATATATTATTATTTCACATTCAATTTTTATTTTAGATACATGTTAATAAAGTCAATCTTACCACATTTATTTAACGAAATACACAGTGAACGATGACTGGCACATTTTCGATCTGCCGTTCTGTCCAGGCTTTTGAGAAATATGGTTTTCACAGCACAAGCCTGATCTCATCGCTACTTGTCAAAATTTTGTTAGAAAATGGCGTCCCCAACTAATGCTTTTTCCCCAATATCAACTACTCTGGCCAATGATTATCCTTATTTCACTTGTAAACAAAGTCTTTCAAAAATACAATTCAATTTTCTACTACGTTACTCGGGTGATATATGTTTAGTACGAGGTCGGCCAATAATATTTCGTCTCACTTCAAATTCCACCCAATCCCCTTCATCGTACCATCTTAGCCTAGCTTTCACCTAATTTTTTCCCCAAAAATATGCGATCCAATCTAAGCAGATATGACCTGACCTGACAGTATCTCTGATTCTGTATGTATTGTTTTATCAATATTTGATTATTTAATGGACTATTTAGATAACTAACAACATATTCTTGGTCAGCAAGTCTTCAGGTACACGAATATACAATTTTTATGGGGCTATGTGGCTTGGTTCAAAATTCTATCTTTTTTTCTATGTTAGTTTCAAGCTAAATACGAGAGCTTATGTCATTCCAATAAGAGCTAAGCGTGTTTCCATGACCGTAGTGTCCACATTTCTAACTTTTTCATCGTATTGGGGAAACCCGCCTAGGGCAAAGCGTGCAAGTTGGTTGTAGAGTTAGAACCAATTTGAGACGTGATTTGCGTGTGTTATCTAGCCTTGCCCCTCCTTTCCCCAAATGCAGTTAGGCAAATATTTCTTAGAACTAGGAAAAGTGGTTCGTTTATGTCAAGGACGAATTTGAAAAATTGGGTACCGTTTTGTTCGGCTTATGCGTTTTCAAATAATAAGCTGAAGGCGTAGGCGACAACTTACGATTCTCGCCAAAAGATTTTAGTACTATCTTATCTTTTACTTTATGCACTATACTGTTATAATCTAATTTAGATATTGTATTTAGAAGTTCACCACAC
Source organism: Oreohelix idahoensis (assembly GCA_024509875.1). Classification (NCBI taxonomy): domain Eukaryota; kingdom Metazoa; phylum Mollusca; class Gastropoda; order Stylommatophora; family Oreohelicidae; genus Oreohelix; species Oreohelix idahoensis. Next base: position 105,841 of record JAMPIV010003852.1, read on the forward strand.
ATCTCCCCACTTAGAACAGACTATCATATGTCAGTTCCTACTTTTAAATACACATAGAAAAATTTACTATCTATGCCTGGTGACTACTCTGATGTTCGTCGTACGAATGTGTGCTTAAAAAATCAGCGCCAACATTGGTTTTGCCGGGAATGTATTCTATTGTAAACTGGTATGGCTGTAAGAGCAACGACCAGCGTAATAATCTAGCATTTTCATGCCTTGCTTGTGACAGACATACGAGTGGTTTATGATCTGTTTGGATCTTAAATGATTTACCATAAAGATAAATCTGGAACTTCTTTATAGCCCATATGACCGCCAAACATTCTTTTTCACTTGTTGAATATTTTTGTTCTGCTGTGTTCAACTTACGGCTAGCATAAGCTACTGGGGTTAATTCCCCATCAAGTGAATTTGACCGTTGTAATAGAGCTGCACCCAAACCTATATTACTCGCATCCGTTCTCACAATGAATTCTTGACTCAAGTCAGGTAATTTCAAAATTGGCCTGCTTGTGAGCTTTTCCTTAAACTCTTGGTAGGCTAATTCACACTGCGCTGTCGAAATAATTCTATCAGGATTTCCTTTGCGCGTTAAATCAGTCAATGGAGCACATATTGAGTTAAAGTTTTTAATATACTTTTGGTAGAAACCACATAATGAGACAAAAGATCGCACATCTTTTTTTGTCCGTGGTCTTTGTGCTTTTTTCAACTTCTCCAGGTTCTTGGGGTCAGGGGTCATGTTTCCCTGATGTACTGTGTGTCCCAAGAATTCCAGCTCTTTACATCCAACACAGCATTTCGTCGGTCTAGCTGTCAAATTTGTCTCTCTAAGTCGATTAAACAACATATTCAGAGAGTTAATGTGTTCCTCAAATGTTTCTGTTGCTATGAGAATATCATCCATGAAGTTGGTGATGCATGGATTATTCAGGGGATCCAGTAACTTTCTCATCATCCTCGAAAACACACTCGGTGCATTTTTCAGCCCGAGTGGCAACATGTTAAATTCATAATGTCCTTCCGAGGTGCTAAAGGCTAAATAAGGTCTAACCTCCGGCTTTACTGGGATCTGATAGTAGCCTTTGCTCAGATCCACTTTAGAGAAATCATTAGCTTTATTCAGCCTGGCAAACAGCTGATTTGTATCAGGTAATGGATCCACCTGACCTTCTGTGACAGCATTCAGTTTCCTGTAATCTATACACAGTCAGAGTTCTGCAGAGGGTTTTCTCAACAGAACGACACTGGAACTGTAAGGAGATTCACAGTGCGAGATAATCCCTTCTCTCAACAGATAATCTATTTCCTCCTTCAAAGCTTTTTCCTTAGCGAACGGGATCGAATAGGCTCTCATACAGATTGGTGTTGGGTCTATGAGTTTCATTTCATATTCTAATAAATTTGTATGCCCCGGTTGGTCCGTTAACACATCTGTATGATTATCCAGAACCTGTTGAACTCTCTCCCTCTGATTTTTCGTTAAGTGCGTACTGATTTTTACCTGTGCAGCGGTCTCACAGGAATGTAAAGGATATTCATGAGAGGTGAGTGGTTCCTTTTTCATCTCCATTGCAGCAGACAAGGTCAGTAGGTGTGTCTCTTCCTGGTTTTCTCTGTCCAGATATTTTTTTCAGGAGATTCACATGATAGATTTTCTCTTTCCCCTTCTTATCTATCTTATAATTTGTTCTAGACACCTTCTCTAGAACTGTATATGGACCTTGCCATCCAATTTGCAATTTATTCTGGCTGCCGGGCAGTAGAAGGAGCACCTTCTCTCCCACATCTAATTCTTGATCCTTCGCTTTCTTATTGTAATAGGCAGCATGCTTTTTCCTGGCTTGTCTCAAATTTTCATTGGCAAGTTTCCAGCCAGTTTTAAGACGAGTGGTCAGCTCGTTCACATATTGATATGATGTAATATTTTCTTCTGCCTTTTCATCGGTCCATGTCCTTAACAAGGCTTCCAATGGACCTTTTATTGGCCTTCCAAATAGCAATGTTGCCGGGGCCATACCGGTTGAACTATGGGGTACCTCCCGATAGGCAAACAGGGCGGCGGGAAGGTATTGGTCCCATGTATCTGGTTTTTCATGTGCCAACTTTCTCAGGATCAACGTGAGTGTCCCGTTAAATCTTTCTACTTGGCCATTTCCTTGGGTGTGGTACGGGCTACAATGAAAGTGTTTGGCTTGAAAGATCCTGAATACTTCTTCTGTTAGTTTCCCCTTGAACTGAGAGCCATTATCAGTCAAGATTTGGTTGGGAAAGCCTAACCTGGTGCAGATTGTGAGTAATGCCTCTGCCACATGCTTCGAATCGATTTATGACAGGGCTACCGCCTCTCCCCACATAGAACAAGTGTCCACCAGAGTCAGAATGTAACTGTTCCTCCTCTTGGTCAGAGTGAGAGGTCCCACAATGTCCACTGCAACTCTTTCAAAAGGTATTCCCACTATGGGCATTTCCCCTAGAGTTGCTGGAGCAGTCCAGTGCTTTGGAGCTACCCGTTGGCACTCTGGACAGGATTTTACATATCTCTTTATGTCTTCAGTTATTCCTGGCCAGAAATAATGACAAGCTATACGCTGTCCTGTTGCGCTGATCCCCATATGACCACTGAAGGGAATCGCATGCCCTAGCTCCAACACTTTAGTCCTATATGAATTGGGAATGACCAGCTGTCCGTGACCATTGGATCCAGTTCCAGCCTTCCTATATATCAGTTTGTTCTTCATATAGAAATCTCCCTTGCCTGGAGGTGTATGACATTTGGGCAATTTCTTAAAACAAGGCTTGAGGGTCTTATCCTCCGCCTGTGCTTTCCTCATCTCATCTGGATGGGTATTTATCTGATTCTCTTCTTCCTTTTTAGACTGTGACCTGGTCTGCACTGTTGCCATGATCACAGGTCTCTTGGGATTCCCCAAGAAGACATATCTACACCCCAATATCAGAGGGTAGATTAGCTCATTTAACACTGCTGCTTTGATGATTCCTTCCACATATCTCGTTTTCACATTTATCCTGGCAATGAGAAGTGTCATGGTCGCTACGTCCTTGGTTGCAGCTTGAAGATCCACTGTTTCTGTGGTGTATTGATCTGCCTGCACCAGGTGAGAACTCACAACTGAATCATAATCTAATCCAGTATCATACAAACACCTTATGGTCACACCATTGCATGTTACATCTTCACACACTGGGGGGTGGTAAGGCTCCTGTTGTTTAGTAGGGTTTGCCTTTACTCCCTTTCTCCCCATTTTCATTGCAGCGAAATTTGGAGTTTTCATTCTACAATTTTCAGTGTTATGGTTGTCCATCCGACAATTTTTACAATACCTCTTTCCTTGGTTAAAAGGTTTTCTTTCATCATATTTCCTTTCATTGAATTGTGGGGTTTTATTTTTATAGTCATTGCGTGGCCTATCAAACTGGTGCTTACCTTTATTATGTTCCCTATGGTCAAACTTATTAAAGTTTTGAGGTGCCTTAAAATTGTCTACCTGTTTCATTTTATTACCAACTACCTCTGCCTGGGCTGCCTGATACCTCTCAGCGACATTTAGTAACTCACCCAGCCTCTCTGCACCTTGTTCCATGAAAAACTTTCTCAGGTCTGGAGCCATGGACTCTCTTAGCTGCTCAATAAGGATCATCTCCTTAAGATCTTGGGTTTTCCCCAGAGCAGTCCATTTCTCCAAGTAGGTCTCTAACCGTGCAGAGAACTGGTGATAGGTCTCACCCGACAGTAGTTTGGCATTCCTAAATTTTTTTCTATAAAATTCTCCGTTCTTTTCGTATCTTAATAAAAGAGCCTGCTTTAGCATGTCGTAATTGTCTTGGTCATCTCTGCTCATCTTGGCAAAATCTTCATAAGCCGTTCCCCTAAGCCCTTGGGATAACTTGAGGCTCCACCTATCTCTCTCTCTCTCTCTCTAACCCATATGTAGTAGCTAAAAGTTCAAATCTACTTTAGTACCCTTCGATGTCATCGTCTTTCTCAACAAAATGATCTACATGAAACCCATAGCTGAGGTTGAAGCTCCCTGACTAGCAGTGGCATCTGAGGCAAAGCTGCTGGCACCATTTTCAGGAGCATGGCCTTGAAATTCTAACTCCCTTAGTCGTAGCTCGTGCTCCCTCTGCAATCTTCTATCTTCCGCTTACCTCTCAGCAGCCAGTCTCTTTTCTTCTCTTTCTGCAGCTAGTCTCTTTTCCTCTGCTTCCCTTTCAGCAGCTTGTCTCTTTTCTTCTCTTTCTACAGTTAGTCTCTTTTCCTCTGCTTCCCTTTTAGCAGCTTGTCTCTTTTCTTCTCTTTCTATAGCCAGTCTCTTTTCTTCTGCTTCCAACTTCTTCTCTTCATACTGGAGCCTTTTAATCTCTGCCTCCCTATCTGCCTCCAATGCCCTAGCCTCCTTGTCAGCCTCAATCTGCAGCCTCTTAAGTTCTTTGTCAGCCTCAATTTGTAACCTCTTCTCTTCAGCTATCTTCCTATCCTCCCTTTCAATATACTTGTCGCATTCTGAAGTTACATATTGGATCAAAGCTTGATCCCCTCCATATTCATTTCTTTAGCAGTCTGCACAGCAGCAGATCGAAACTTTGCCAAATGTGCCATTTTGTACTATGCAATCTTTAAAATTTCCAACTATACAAATTTCTAATTATGGCTAACAATTTCTAATGATAACCAAGAACAACCACAGGCACTGATAGCGCAACCACTATTTTATTTCCACAAAAGGAATACTTTTAGTTTTATACTTTCTGAGATTCCTAATATAATTGATAATATTTTAAGAATTTAAAATCCCAGAAGCGAACTACCCAATATAGCTGGTTCTATGAGAAATTCAATCCCCAGGAGCGAGACCCCAATGTATGTGGTGGGTTTTGATGTTATGAATTGTTGTTATGTATTATTATTGTGTTGAATGAGATCAGCTATGAAGGTCCCTGAATTTAACAAATAGTATTGTAAACTTTTCAGAGTACCTTTCCGCTACCACCCTTTTGATCTCATTCAAAATTAATCTATATTATTATATAAAATGACTTCGTGTAGTGTCTAGGGTTATGAATGTGGAGTGTAATGTGCGATAACCAACAAATATACAAACAAATACTTTATTATCCACAACCACCAACAGTATTACAACAATAACATACAAACGACACTTTAGAAGGCTATCTTAATTAAGACAGTGGTTGAAATTTGTGTAAATACAATTTTTTTTACAATTTATTATCCTGATTCTAATTTATTTTGAACCAGGACTGACAATCAAAAGTGAAATCAAAAGAATCATTTACAACATTCCAATAACACAGTAGATCTTCTGTCCATACATACAATATTATTCTAATATAAGTGTGTAGTTGTATTCTTCTACTTTGAGGTAATACTGGTATTAAACCATAGGTTGTTGGTTATAATCACTCCCTTTAAGTTATGTCTGTTTTCGTTTGTCACTTGTGGAAATATTAATACTATGCACAGTTTTCTTTACTATCACTTTCTAGTCTTTTAAGTTGAGCTGCCAGGTGCCGAACAAGAACTTATCTTGGCAGGAGAATACAGGTAGAACGTTTCCTCTGCTCGCTTGACAATCTTTTCCACCTTTTTGATAGGCAATGGCCACTAGCATGGGCTCGAAGTATACAGACAGAGTCCTGAATCGAGCAGTTCTCAGGCGTTTGGTACTACATTAACGTCAGTACCCAGGACCCTGAAATGTGAAGGTTATGCATCCTTCTTTATACCTAGTATACTATACTATTCCACATTTAAGTACAGGTACATTACAAACAAACGAAAAGGGTCATAGCTTTATACCAACCTATGCCACCATTATCTTTTGATGTGACAATGTACACCAGTATTCCTCTCCCCTAATAGTTACAACGCCACTGCAATTCCAGCTGTCATCTTTTCCATATAATAGGATAGGTGTTATGCTCCTTGATGACAATCATACATATTTTCTTGTAGTTTTACACCTCTCTGACAGTCTATCACATGGTGGATCAATCTCTAGGCTTTGCCTAATGGTTGCTACAGACCCACTCACTTACAGACATATATTATTATTTCACATTCAATTTTTATTTTAGATACATGTTAATAAAGTCAATCTTACCACATTTATTCAATGAAATACACAGTGAACGATGACTGGCACACTTTCGATCTGCCGTTCTGTCCAGGCTTTTGAGAAATATGGTTTTCACAGCACAAGCCTGATCTCATCGCTACCTGTCAAAATTTTGTTAGAAAATGGCGTCCCCAACTAATGCTTTTTCCCCAATATCAACTACTCTGGCCAATGATTATCCTTATTTCACTTGTAAACAAAGTCTTTCAAAAATACAATTCAATTTTCTACTACGTTACTCGGGTGATATATGTTTAGTACGAGGTCGGCCAATAATATTTCGTCTCACTTCAAATTCCACCCAATCCCCTTCATCGTACCATCTTAGCCTAGCTTTCACCTAATTTTTTTCCCAAAAAATATGCGATCCAATCTAAGCAGATATGACCTGACCTGACAGTATCTCTGATTCTGTATGTATTGTTTTATCAATATTTGATTATTTAATGGACTATTTAGATAACTAACAACATATTCTTGGTCAGCAAGTCTTCAGGTACACGAATATACAATTTTTATGGGGCTATGTGGCTTGGTTCAAAATTCTATCTTTTTTTCTGTTAGTTTCAAGCTAAATACGAGAGCTCAGGTCATTCGCAATAAGAGCTAAGCGTGTTTCCATGACCGTAGTGTCAACATTTCTAACTTTTTCATGGTATTGGGGAAACCCGCCTAGGGCAAAACGTGCAAGTTGGTTGTAGAGTTATAACCAATTTGAGACGTGATTTGCGTGTGTTATCTAGCCTTGCCCCTCCTTTCCCTAAATGCAGTTAGGCAAATATTTCTTAGAACTAGGAAAAGTGGTTCGTTTATGTCAAGGACGAATTTGAAAAATTGGGTACCGTTTTGTTCGGCTTATGCGTTTGCAAATAATAAGCTGAAGGCGTAGGCGACAACTTACGATTCTCGCCGAAAATTTTTAGTACTATCTTATCTTTGACTTTATGCACTATACTGTTATAATCTAATTTAGATATTGTATTTAGAAGTTCACCACAGCGTCCAAATGAACTACTGGTCGATCTAGTTCTCAAACAGAGGTGCGATGATCCCCTGGGATCTAGTGTTCGATCTAGTTCCCAACCAGGGGTGCAATGATCCCCTAAGTTCTACTGGTCGATCCAGTTCCCAACCAGGAGTGCGATGATTCCTTGGGATCTACTGTTTGATCTAGTTCCCAACCAGGGATGTGAGAAGCTTGTCATGGGGTACTGGGAATATTTGGTTAACAACTATATTATCCTATTCCAAAAGTAGTAATGTTATTGAGAAAAAAAAAGTTGTGGATTGACAGAGAATGATAAGTTATGTTCCCAATCAAACCCAAAGCAAGAAACTTGAGGCTGAACATGATATGCAGGTATCTCTTTCAAAAATTGTAATAAGAAAAAGAGTCTCACTAATTTATTTGACTGTGTTCTGATAAATATTTAACAACTTTATGATAATAAAAATGTTATTTACCAAATAACGTTGTTTTACTGAAAAATATTAATGCTAATTCATTTTCTTTTGTCTGAATGCTTGGTAAACTTTAGAATTTATTTCCTCACATAGCTAATAGTGCGAACGGGTAGGTTTACTAAAAGCCACGGGGTATTTGAAATGAAAATGGTTGGGAACTTCTGCTCAAGGTGTCCTGGCAAAGAAAGTGATACAAACAAGCACCATAGAGATAGTGTCAATAAGTACCCTTTAATTCCCCAAGGAGCAAAGACCTTCAACAAACACATACCAAGTCCTCCTGTCACATGCCAAGTCCTCCTGTCACATGACATCAGCTCAAGTTCTTTCCACGTTTTCCTCATTATTTTCACTTCCGTCTCCGGTTCTCTTCTCCGTGTGTTTTTTGGTCGACCTCTGCCCTCTCTTTCCCTGGAGTTAAGCTTACGAAAGATCAGTTAACAAGATTATGGAACTGTGGCTGTAAGAAAGACTCATTGATGTGGATTTGTAATGAGTGAGGCAGGTAACAGTCATTACATTTTTATTACAGGGAAAGATGCACATGGTGAAGATGAATAAGAAGAATGCATTATACAACATATTAAACATTCTTTACAGTGTTTGGAGGTGTAGGTGATCATGTCTCCCCACAACTTCCCGTCCCCAGTACTGTTTATCAGTCCTGTTTTTGACTTCTGTCCATGATGTTAAACTGTCTGGTATCTTCTCTATTTGACTTCCTCTGTTTACATTATACAGTGTAAAAATGGAGCAGAATCTCTGAACAAAGTGGATGTACAACAAGATGCAAGCAATTCGTCTTTTAGAGTGGCACTATCATCAGCTTCTGAATTAGAGAAGTTACTTATTAAAAGTTATTAAAGAAGACAAGATGACAAGAAGAAATAGCAAGCAATTTGACAAGTTAGGTAAAGAAATGGTAAACAAATATAAAACAAGAAAGGAAATCTGATTAAATCAAAGTTGTAGGGAACTCAAATAGCTGCACAAAGTAGACACAATTTATATGCCGTCAAGGCTTGCGTACCCTGATTACCCTCAGAGCTATGCCTGCGGGAGTTTTACTCCTGGAAGGTTCTACCAAGCTGGACAGATTTGCGCGGGCAGGGGTCAGACTAAAGCAGACACCCTGGTCCTCCAGGTTGGGGGTTTTAGCATAGGGCTGACACCCCTGTCTATGTAAAAAGAAATGAAGTTACGGAAACAACAACAAATAAACAAACTTTGCTGCGGGACGGACATCCAGAGTCTGAGGCTCGTATGACTGTCAGTGGTGAAAGCCGAAAGGAAGCCACTGACACGAAAACGGGCGTCCTGACCGCAAAACGTGAAACAAGAATAGGATTTTGGAATGTCAGGACAATGAACGAGACTGGTAGACTAAAACAGGTCACAGCAGAAATGAGAAACTATAGATTACACATTCTAGGGATAAGCGAGAGCAGATGGACAGGGGCAGGAAAAGTTAAAACAGCAACAGGAGAAACAGTACTTTACTCTGGAAGAGAGGATGGACAGCACAAAGAAGGTGTAGCCATTATTCTACAGAAAGGAATAAAAAGGACATTACTGAAATGGAAACCCATCAACAACAGAATGATAAGAATAAGATTGAGAGGGTGATTCACCAACACTACAATACTACAATGCTACGCACCAACAAATGACAGCGATGAAGAGGTCAGGGATGAATTATATCAACAACTACAGAAAGAAATGGAAGACACATCTGGATACGATCTATCACAGTAATGGGAGACCTCAGTGCAAAAGTTGGAACACACAATACATATAATGAAAGCGTAATGGGGAAATGCAGCAGCGGAACAACAAACGAAAATGGTGATAAATTAATAAGTTCCTGTAGCATAAACAACCTGGTTATTGGAGGAACACTCTTCCCACACAAGGAAATTCACAAATTGACATGAGAATCACCAAATGGTCGGGACAGAAACCAGATAGATCACATCATGATTAATGGTAGATGGAGACTTGCATTACAGGATGTCAAAGCAACTATATAGCGAACAATACAGTCAGCTGAACAAGGAAGTTAAACGCCAAACCTGAGCCAACAAAAGGAATTTCCTAGACGATCTTGCAAGACAAGGCAGAAGAGGCTTCACTGAGAAATGAACAAAGTACAGTATACAAAATAACTATGCGGAAAACGAGGTGCAAACAATGTTACACTAGTAAGAGATAAGTAAGGAAATCTCATCACGACAGCAGAGGGACAGGAAGCAAGATGGGCAGAGCATTTCAGAGAAATTCTGAACAAGGAACCACCAGAAACACAATTGAATGTTCCTGAGGCTGAAAATGATCTAGATGTTAATACAGACATTCCACGAAAAAAAGAAACCATCACAGCAATCAAAGGGTTAAAGAATGGAAAAGCTCCTGGCCATGATAACTTAAATGCAGAGCTATTCAAGACAGACCATGAGCTAGCAGCAGAGCTATTAGAATCACTATTTGCACAAGTCTGGAAAACAGGGACAACACCAACGGAGTGGAACAAAGGGATAATTGTCAAATTGCCCAAGAAGGGAGGTCTTGCAGACTGCAATAACTGGAGAGGAATCACCCTTCTCTCAGTTTCCAGCAAAATACTAAGCAGGATAATTACACAGAGAATTTCAAAAGCAGTAGACCACAAACTGAGGAAAGAACAAGCGGGATTTAGAAAGAACAGAAGATGTATGTGTAGATCATATATTTACCCTCAGGAACATTATAGAGCAGTGCTCAGAATGGCAGAGACAGCTGTACATTAATTTCGTTGATTTTGAAAAGGCTTTTGACAGTATACATAGGGACAGTTTATGGAAAATACTGAGGGCTTATGGAATTCCAAGCTGCATAGTGTCAATCATAAAAAGCCTCTATGCCAACTTTACGTGTAGCATTGGGCAGAGCAACATAACCTTTGAGGTGAAGACAGGAGTATGACAGGGATGCCCCTTATTAACCACTCTATTTTTAACAGTCATAGACTGGGTGATGCGCCAAACAACAGAAGGCAGTCCAAGAGGAATAAGATGGACAACATTTTCTATATTGGAAGATCTGGAATTTGCAGATGACATTGCACTGCTAGCACATTCACATCAACACATCAAGGAAAAAACGGATAGACTTAATAAGTATAGCCAGCAGGTGGGCTTGAACATCAATTTAAAGAAGTCAGAGGTCATGACACTCAATGTGAGCACCCCTGAGCCCATATCAATAAGGAATCAGCAACTGGAACAGATAGACAACTTCACATATGTAGGATGCACAGTAACACCAGACGGCAGAGCAAGCAAAGACATCAACAACAAAATGAACAAAGCAAGAACAGCCTTTTTTAGTCTAAACAACATCTGGAAGTCCTCTCAATACAGCACAAGCACAAAATTAAGATTATATCAGAGCTGTGTGCTTGCTGTGCTTCTCTATGGTGCGGAATGCTGGAGAGTTACAGAGAAGGAAATGTCGAAATTGTTCTCTTTTCACACAACATGCCTAAGAAAAATTCACTGAATCTTTTGGCCGAATACCATCACCAACCAAGATCTGCTTACTCGAAGCAAGCAAGAGGACATGCACACCATCATAGCTGGCAGACACTGAAGCTGGGTTGGCCATGTCCTCAGAAGCAATCCTGATGCCATCACAAGAACAGCTATGCTATGGACCCCTGAAGGAAAACGAAAGAGAGGCCGACCAAAAACAACTTGGCGGAGGACTGTGGAGGCTGAGATGCAAAGAATGAACCAGAGTTGGGGCACTGTACGAAAGATGACCGTCGACCGAGCAAAGTGGAATCAATTTGTTGTTGCCCTACAAGACACCACAAGGCATGATGGCCACTGACTGCTTTGACTGTCGGCAGTTAAGGATCAAAGAAGAAGAAGAACATGTATGAAGTAACAGATTGAATTACACACACAGAAATAGGGTGCTACAATGCCAAAGAAAGAAAGATAGTTGATTAATCAGGAAGTTATAAAAATTGTCAGGAGCTTAGACATAAATCAGTAGAATGTCAGGTTTCCCAATAAGAGCTTAAACCTGTTTTCAAAACCTAACCTCGTATCGTTAGTGTTTTTTATTTACTGTTTATTTGAAAAAATCATTTCTTCATGCCTTTCGCGTGGGATTGGCGTTCACTTTTTAATCGCGAGACGACGTGGTACAATTGCATGCGTTCCTCCGTGCATCTCTCTCTTTCTCTCTTCTAAGCCCGTCTGTCTTTTAGGTTAACGTAGTGTGTATAATGACATTAATGTAGTATTATATCTAGGTCATTAAGCAGTGTGCCTATCAAGGTCGTCTAAGAAATACAGTAGGCTGTAGGCTTTTACTATCGTACGTGGAAGCGTTACAGTTATGCAGACGAAGTAGAAAAAGGGGATCTCTGGTTCAGCCATTATGGCGTTCTACAACACAGGCGTACGCTATTGTAAAAGCACTGGTCTTTCACCATTCTTCTTTCTTTCTATTGAATTACTTCGTTAGGCTTTACATTTATTTTCTAATTTATATATGTGGATTAGAATTTTTCACCACAAATTCTCCCCACTTAAAACAGACATCATATGTCAGTCCATAATTCTATATACACCTAGATAAATGTATTACTATTCCTGGTGATCATTGTGATTCTCATCACACGGATGGCGGCTTAAAAAATCAGCACCCAGTTTAGTTTTTCCAGAAATATATTCTATGCTGAACTGAAATGGCTGCAAAAGCAATGACCATCGGAGTAACCTCGTATTTTCATGCCTAGCCTGCGCTAGAAAAGCCAGGGGTTTTTGATCCGTTTGCAACTTGAATGCCTTCCCATACAGATAAATATTGAATTTCTTGATCGCCCATATTACTGCAAGACATTCTTTTTCGCTAGTTGAATAATTTTTTTCAGCTTTATTTAACTTTCTGCTAGCATTTGCCACTGGGGTTAATTCCCCATCCAGTGAATCTGACTTCTGTAACAGGGTAGCGCCCAAACCGATATTACTTGCATCCGTTCTCACAATGAATTCTTGACTTAAGTCAGGTAATTTCAAAATAGGTTTGCTGGTGAGCTTTTCCTTCAATTCTTGGTAAGCTAATTCACACTGTGCTGTCCAGGTAATTCGATCTGGATTTCCCTTGCGTGTCAAATCATTTAACGGTGCACATATTGAGTTAAAGTTTTTGATATACTTTTGGTAGAAACCAAATAATGAGACAAAAGATCTCACGTCTTTCTTTGTTTTTGGCCTCAGGGCTTTTCTTAGTTTCTCCAAGTTCTTGGGGTCAGTAGTCATGTTTCCCTGATGGACTGTGTGTCCCAAGAATTCTAATTCTTTACATCCAACGCAACATTTGGTTGGTCAGGCTGTCAAATTCGCTTCTTTAAGTCGATCAAACAACATGTTCAGAGAGTCAATGTGTTCCTCAAATGTTTCTGTCGCTATAAAGATATCATCCATGAAGTTTGTTATACATGGATTATTCAGAGGATCCAACAATTTTCTCATCATTCTAGAGAAGACACTGGGCGCATTTTTCAATCCAAATGGCAATCTATTAAATTCATAGTGTCCCTCTGAGGTACTAAAAGCTAGACAAGGTCTAACCTCAGGCTTTACTGGAATCTGATAGTATCCTTTGCTCAGATCCACTTTTGAGAAATATTTAGCTTTATTCAGCCTGGCAAACAACTGGTTTGTATCCGGCAATGGATCCACCTGACCTTCTGTGATAGCATTCAGTCTCCTGTAATCTATACAGAGTCTATGTTCTCCAGAGGGTTTTCTTAAGAGCACCACACTGGAACTATACGAAGATTCACTGTGTGAAATGATTCTTTCCTTCAACAAATAGTCTATCTCTTCCTTCAAGGCTTTCTCCTTAGCGAAAGGAATCGAATATGCCTTCATACATACAGGTGTGGGGTCTATAAGTTTCATATCATATTCCAATAAGTTTGTATGCCCTGGTCGGCACAGCCAAATTTCTGTCTTTAGCTTTCTTGTTGTAATAGGCAGCATGCTTTTTCCTGGCTTGTCTCAAATTTTCATTGGCAAGTTTCCAGCCAGTTTTTAAACGAGTGGTCAGCTCATTCACATATTGGTATGATGATGTAATATTTTCCTCTGCCTTTTCATCAGTCCACGTTCTTAACAGAGCTTCGAGTGGACCTTTTATTGGCCTTCCAAATAATAATGTTGCCGGGGCCATACCGGTTGAACTATGGGGTACCTCCCGATAAGCAAAGAGGGCGGCGTGAAGGTACTGGTCCCATGTATCTGGTTTTTCATGTGCCAACTTTCTCAGGATAGACATCAAAGTTCCATTAAATCTTTCTACTTGGCCGTTTCCTTGGGGATGGTACGGGCTACAATGGAAGTGTTTGGCCTGAAAGATCCTGAAAACTTCTTCTGTTAGTTTCCCTTTGAACTGAGAGCCATTATCAGTCAAGATTTGGTTGGGAAAGCCTGACCTGGTGAAAATTATGAGTAATGCCTCTGCCACATGTTTAGAGTCAATGGATGACAGGGCTACCGCCTCTCCCCACATAGAACAGGTGTCCACCAGAGTCAGAGTGTAGCTGTTCCTCCTCTTGGTTCGAGTGAGAGATACCACAATGTCCACGGCAACTCTCTCAAAGGGTGTTCCCACTATCGGCATTTCCCCTAGAGTTGCTGGTACAGTCCAATGCTTAGGTGCTACTCGTTGGCACTCTGGACAGGATTTTACATATCTTTTGATATCTTCAGTTATCCCTGGCCAATATCACAGGTCTCTTGGGATTCCCCAGGAAGACATATCTACACCCAATATCAGAGGGTAGATTGGCTCATTTATCACTGCTGCTTTGATTACTCCCTCCACATATCGCGTTTTCACATGTATCTTAGCGATAGGGAGTGTCATGCTCGCTACTTCCTTGGTTGCAGCTTGAATCTCCACTGTTTCTGTGGTGTATTGATCTGCTTGCACCACGTGAGAACTCACAACTGAATCATAATCTAAACCTGTATCATATAAGCACCTTATGGTGACTCCATTACAGATTACATCTTCACACACTGGGGGGTGGTACGGTTCCTGTAGTTCCTCAGGTTTGACCTTTGTTCCCTTCTTCCCAGATTTCATAGCAGCAAAATTAGGAGTTTTATTCCTACAATTTTCAGTGGTATGATTGTTCATAACTCCGCCAATGCCGGTCCCAAGCCCGGATGAAAAAGGAGGAGGGCGGCCTGCATGGAAGCCGTAAGGAGGCAGCCCCTCCACCATGCAAAGGCACAACAGGCCAATCACCTGTTTGCTTTAAATCACGATTACTAGCAACACAAGAGAGAAAACTGGACTGATTCTAAAGGCGACGAACTGGAACGGACTACGGACTACGACTTATGGAACTTGGAACACAAGAAGTATAAATGGGAAGGAAGAGGAGCTGGTGGAAGAGATGAGGAAAGCAAAACTAGAAATCCTGGCCATAACGGAAACAAAGAAAAAAGGACAAGGAGTCATGGATCTCGATGGCAACACGCTGCTCTACAGTGGTGTACCCATGTCTGAAAGAGCTAAAGGGGGCGTGGGTTGCATTGTGGCCCAAAATAAAAAAGATAGTATCAAGGGATGGAACTTTGTCTCGGAGCGCATTATGGTTGTTAAACTAAAAGAAGGAGAAACCATAGTCAACCTGGTCATAGTGTATGGGCCAAATGAGGATGAGAGAGCAGAGGTCAAGGAAAAATTCTTCGAGCTGCTTCAAAGGACAGTGGATGACTGCCTAGATGAAGTTATCATGCTCGGAGATTTTAATGCCAGAGTTGGAAATGACCATGCTAGATGGGGTGGAGTTATCGGAAGATATGGAGAAGATACTCTCAATGACAATGGAAAGCGACTCCTTAGATTCTGCAGTGAGCAGAATCTGATCATTACAAACACAAAGTTTCCCCATAAGCGCATACATGCATACACTAGATGTGAACCAACAAAGAATGAGAAGTCAGTGATCGACTATGCCATTGTTCGGAGAAGCTCATTCAAATATGTCCGAGATGCTAGAGTCTGGAGGGGGCCAGAGATTGGAAGTGATCACTACCTGCTAACAATCAAAAGAACAACTGAAAGAGTTGCTCAGCCTAGGAACTGCCCAACATCACGCAAGAAACCAAGTAAACGAGCAGGAGAAATGAGCATTAGGACCTACAAGCTGAGAGAGAGCCAGAAATTAAGACCAGATATCAGGGGCTTATTGCTGCAGCGGTGAGCAACACAGAAGAACGACCTGATGACTTGGAAACCCTCTGGATCAAATTCAAGGATATCATAAAGACAGCTGCTGCAGAAGCATGTGGTGAAGTCCGACTTGGGAACAAGAGAAAGAGGACACCTTGGTGGACAGAGGAAGTCAAAGAGAAAATAAGAGAGAAGAAAATGGCATGGAAACAATACTTAGGAGCTAAAAACACAACAGGACAAATGGAAAAATATAGAGAATATGCGACACTCAGAACAGAAGCAAAGAACAAAGTGCTAGCAGCAAAACAGAAGTCCTGGGAAGAATTTGGAGAAAAGCTAGAAAAAAGATGCACAGGAAAACCAGAAATTGTTCTATAAGACCCTAAAGAACATGAGGAAGGAAAAACAATGCCCTCTCAAATTTATAAAGGACAAGCAAGGCAAATTGCTTACTGCCCCGAAGGAAGTAATGGGAAGATGGAAAGAATATTTCTCAGAACTCCTGGATGGTGAGCATGGTGAAGCATCAGAAATGATAAACACTAGCACAGAAGAGAAAACCAATGATGGTGAAGATGACATAAAGATGGAAGAACTGAAGGCAGCACTGGAGAAAATCAAGATGGGCTAAGCAGCAGGGCATGATGGTATAACACCAGAAATGGTTAAGTTCATGGGAGCATCAGGCGACCTATTACTCTTAAGGGTTTTACAGGCAGCGTGGTACAACAAGACCATACCAAAGGATTGGGAGATTGCCATCATAACACCAATTTTCAAAAAGGGTGACAATCGACAGTGTGGAAACCATAGAGGCATATCCCTTCTCAGTGTCCCTGGTAAAATCTACTCTAGAATCCTAGAGCAGAGACTCCGACGCCTAGCTGAGCCACAATTGGATGAGGTCCAGTGCAGATTCCGAGCAAACCGAAGTACTCCAGACCTAATCTTCACACTCAGACAGCTGAGTGAAAAGGCCCTTGAGTATAAGAGTGAGATGCATCTTTGTTTCATAGATCTGGAAAAGGGGTTTGACAGGGTCCCCTGGAGCAAACTTTGGGACTGTTTGGCAAGGAAGAATATTCCAGCACCTCTGATTCATTCTATACAGAGCTTCTACAAGTCTTGCAGAAATTATGTGAGGACAGCAAACCATAAGTCGGAAGAGTTCAGGACCACCACTGGTGTAAGACAAGGTGATATCCTATCACCTTACCTCTTCATACTCCTTATGGACGAGGTCATCAAGGCATGTAAGGAGAGAACAAGAAAGTATTCAGTGGGGTACTGGAAGATGAGACAGGTCTATATTTCGGAGCTGGCATTTGCTGATGATGTTGCCCTGATTGCTAAATCAGAGGCACATCTCCAATCCAACCTGCAAGTCTGGAAGGAAGAGCTGGAGAAGAGAGGGATGGTCATAAGCAGCTCTAAAACAAAATCCATGGTGATATCACGAGAAGAAAGAAAACATCAGATTAAGCTGGGAGAACAGGTCCTGGAACAGGTCGACCACTTTAAATACCTCGGAGCTATTATAGACCGAAAGGGAGGCATCAAAAAAGAGTTGGCCACTCGAAAAGCAGCAGCTGGGAGACTTTTTCAGGCCATAAATCGAGGATTCCTCAGCAAGAGAGAGGTTGGGAAGAAAACGAAGATGGCTGTATACCGCTCCACCTATGTCCCAGTCTTGACATACGGATGCGAGTCATGGGCAATGACTACAACCCATAAAAGCCAGATCCAAACCTCAGAAATGAGGTATCTGAGGAAGGTGGTTGAAGTAACAAGAAGAGACATGGTCCGCAACCAGACGATACGTCAAGGCCTTAAATCCTACCCCCTGCAGACCCAAGTAGAACAGCCCAATTAAGATGGTTTGGCCATGTCTGCAGAATGGGAGAAGATCGGATACCACGACAAGCATGGGAAACAAAGAGCCAAGGATCCAGACCCCGAGGACGACCCAGAGTCCGCTGGGAGGACAACATAAGACAATCTTTGAAGGATCGAGGACTAGAATGGAACCAGGCCAGGAGGAAGACAGCCGATAGGATAGTCTGGTGCTCTCTCTTCCAAACCTCTACACCTCACGGTAGAAGGGGAACGACTAAGTAAGTAAGTCTAAGTAAGTAATGATTGTTCATCTTACACTTTTTACACCACTTCCTTCCTTGGTTGAAAGATTTTCTTTCATCAAATTTCCTTTCATCGAATTGTGGGGTTTTATTTTTATTTTCATACCGTGGCCTATCAAACTGGTTGATAAGGGTGGATTTGAGCTGAAATGATAATGGTGCGCCAGAAAAAATGCCAGGTACGTTAGCTCCGTTATAAGATTGACGACCACTTGCCACCCCTATCGACACCTGGTATTAAAGTGCAAGATGTAGGTGTCTTCTCTGATTTAGAATGTTGCTGTGTGTGTTGCAGTAGAACAGTTCACAGGGTACACCACAGGCAACATGACGTGTAGAGTCATAGAAATGGTAACTTCGCTTTAGTTTTATACCATTTATTGCACGCCACAAAACAGTCATGATATTTATGTCATCACCAGCATAGTATAACGAATGCAGCATTCAAAATCATATTAACTGATAGTCATGTAGGATTCAATACTCAATAGTTGTATTGTAAACAGATATCATAAAGTTCTGGTTCGTGAAGCTGTATAAATAATATATATAACTTCTGCAACAGTGTCAGCTGCAGATCTTCAATGTTCATAGACAACAATAAATGCTCCCTTTCTGATGCTAGCAGATCAGATGTATACAATAAGTCCGTTTACTGTCTGCACGTGAATAGCATACTGGGCATACAGGTCATACCGACCTTTATAACGTTTCTAAGTCTAAAAATCTGACTTGGACGTGATCTCTGATATAACGAATCCTGGAACACAGACAATAGTCTTGTTGGTCTAGAGCGACCCATATATATATAACTAGTTCAGGTATAAAGATACCGGTGGCGAAAATCCTAGTCAAAGTACCTCTCCATATTAAAATCACACAGGCGAGCAAGGAGCGACAAAAATGACGAACTTCTAGATGATAGCAAAAAGTTCGATACAAGAGGAATTACCTTTCTTCGGAAATCAACCACGAACATATGCCTCCAGGCAGGCTTGAATAATACTGGGAAATAGTCTAGTTAGCTAACTAACTCGCAAAGACAATGTATTTCCCTCAGAAAATCACAAGACGCAGGTTGCGTCCGCTCGCTACTCAGACCATTTCTAAACTCCCCAGCTGGGCGGAACACACAGAACGAACTCCCAGTTTTTGACATGCGCAGAACTCATCTACGTGAGTATCAATTCACACAAAGCGATTTTAAGAACATTCGAGATAAAAGTCTTACACAGTCGCGCCTTTTATGGTCATGAACAGAAGCGTTAAGACAGGTTTCAGACATCTACAACAGTTGACTGATACTACCAAATAAGGAGATATGGTCACGCTTCGTTCAAGAAATTATAGACCGAACGTGTCTCTATACAAGAGAAGGCAAACTCCTAAAAAATTGTAGTTTCAATAACTCGGGTTATGTCCCTTTGACTGTTTTTTTTCGTTTTTTTTTTTTTTTTTTTCGTACGCCCGCTAATACTCGAGGCGAAATCTCAGGTTATTGTTAATGTCTAACCTGACATTGATTTTACGTGAGTATCCGTTTTTCTTGTACAGAGACAGGTGTCCCTCGCCATTCAGGCAGATACTCTCCGATTTCGGAGGTACCCATTAGAGCTGGGTCGGCTGTAAAAACATAATACACACTTCAGTCAAAAAGTGATCATACATACAAAAAATGATCATACAAAGACTTTGGAAAAAGTAATTATTTGTGCGTAACACTGGTGCTTACCTTTGTTATGCTCTCTATGATCAAACTTATTAAAGTTTTGTGGTGCCTTAAAATTGTCTACCTATTTCTTTTTATTACCTGTTACCTCTGCTTGAGCTGCTTGATATCTTTCAGCAACATTTAGTAATTCACCCAGCCTCTCTGCACCTTGTTCCATGAGAAACTTTCTCAGGTCTGGAGCCATGGACTCTCGTAGTTGTTCTATAAGGATCATTTCCTTAACATCTTGGGTTTTCCCCAGAGCCGTCCATTTCTCCAAGTATGTCTCTAACCGTGCAGAGAACTGGTGATATGTTTCACCTGACAGTAGTTTAGCATTCCTGACCTTTTTTCTATAAAATTCTCCATTCTTTTCATATCTTAACAAAAGAGCCTGCTTTAACATGTCATAATTGTCTTGATCATCTCTGCTCATTTTGGCAAAAACATCATAAGCTGTACCACGAAGCCCTTGTGATAACTTTAAGCTCCACCTTTCTCTCTCTAACCCATACGTGGTAGCTAATAGTTCATATCTATTTAGATAGCTCTCGATATCATCGTCTTTCTCAACAAAATGATCTAAATGAAAACTCATAGCTGAGGTTGAGGCTCCCTGACTAGCCGTAGCATCGGAGGTAAAGGGACTGGCACCATTTTCAGGAGCATGGCCTTGAAATTCCAACTCCCTTAGTCGTAACTCGTGCTCCCTTTGTAATCTCTTATCTTCTGCTTCCCTCTCTGCAGCCAATCGCTTGTCTTCCCTTTCAGCAGCCAATCTCTTTTCTTCTCTTTTTGCCTCCAATTGTAACTTCTTAGCCTCAGCCTCCTATTGTAACTTCTTAGCCTCAGCCTCTAATGCTCTAGCCTCTTTGTCAGCCTCAATCTGCAACCTCTTAATTTCCTTTTCAGCCTCTAACTTTCTTTCAGCCTCTTTTTCTAATCTTTTTTCTTCACGTTCAATAAATTTGTCACATTCAGTAGTGACATAAGCAATCATAACTTGCCCATCCATTCCCAACTCTTTAGCAGCCTGCATAGCAGCAGATCGAAATTTTGCCAGGTCTGCCATTTTCTAACAGGCAAAATTATACAATGTTTAACTAAACACTTCAATCTATGACTAATTAAACTAAGGACAACCACAAGCACTGAGAGCTCAACCTTTTTTATTTTCCACCCAAGAATACCTTTTTAATTTTTATAATTCCCAGAAGTGAATTACCCCCAATATATGTAATAGGAGAAGATTCAAAATCCCGAACAGGACCCCAATATATGTGGTAAGTTGGGATTATATAAATAGTTATAGGGGACTTAGTGTACTGACTGAGATCAGCTGTGAAGGTATCTGTATCTAATGAGTGTGGTGTGTTACAGATGATATTACTTTGCTACCACATTTAGACCTCAATCAGACTTATTCTGGAATATTGTGATGACTACGTTGAATGTCTAGGGTTATGATAGTGATGAAGTGTAAGTTCACAGCAACCAACAGACAGATAAACACTTTTATTAAGATCCACAACACTTTACAACACTATGACAAGCACATGCATATAACACTCTAGAAGACTAGCTTAAGTAAGTCAAGTGTTAACTTTTAAATTATGTATTAGTTTCTTTCAATAATAGATATCCTGATCCAACTACAGAGTGAATCAGGAATCACAATCAAATGTAAACACAATGTTTATGTACAAAATTTATACAAAGGATCTTTGTCCTGACATATAATGTTATTATAATATGTGTGTAGGGTTGTGATGTAGTATTATGAGGTAATGCTGGCTTTTGAAGCTAGGTTGTTGTTTGTCATCACGACTTCATGTGTTTGTTACTGGTGGAAATAATATTGAAGGGATCACAGTTTATTTTTATTTGTAAAACAATAACTGTCCCTCTTGATTTATTATTACTGTCAATTTTAGGGTGGGTTATACAAGGGTGAGCTGCTCTGGCTGACAAATTCTTAGCTCATATGTCGGCGGCAGGAAAACTGTCTCCTCTGCTAGCTTGCTTCTCAGTTATCTTGAAATACACCACTGGTCGATATCTTGGACAAGGAGTCTGCTGCCAGCCCTCTGGATCCAGCAAAACTCAGACCAGGTGCTGCTCTAATACTTCAGTACCACAGTCCCTGAAATAAGAAGGTTGTACCTCCTTCTTCAGAACTAATATATACAATCTATTTCCACACTGAAGTACAGGACATTACAAACACAGAGTTCAGCGCTGTAGGCCAACTGCTAGCTTCTCATGTGACAATATACACCAGTATTCCTCTCCCTAATGGTTACAACGCCTCTGCAATTCCAGCGTTAATTCCTTCTATACAATAGGATAGTGTAAAGTTTCTTTCAATCGCACGCTCTGTAAGTGTCAGTCTGTAAAGAAGTGTACAGAGTTGTTGAGATCAGGCATGCTCCAGTTTACCCAGCGGTAAATGGGTAACTCACCCTAGTCCTGAGTTAGGGAAGGCAAAGGCAGCTGTAAATAGTAGTTTCCCTCTAAGGCTCCAGGGGAAGCAGGCCCTAAACTTGGTCACTTCAACCGACGCAGGATGGTGTATGTATGGAGTAGAAGTGTAGAGTGTCATTAACGCGAATGGTGTACTGTTCGTGTTCTGACCAATCTAATCACTCATACGCTTGTGTCTACAAGGCACCAATGCAGACTGCTGGAATCTTTGTTTACACAATTTATTCAGACGTACACACTGGGACATAACGAGTACATCATGGGTATGTTGACACATCAATTTGTAGGCATACATAGCAGATCCGAAGTCATGACACATTCATAAATAATGGGTAGTACATCAAAAGTTCAGTGTCATGATACATTATGGCCGCATCCCCTATCTGACTAAACGCGTCAGTGAAGGCGGATCGGTAAATAACTAAAGTTGCTTGACGTCCATAGTTTGTAGTATATTATGAAACCACGAAAAGGGGGTTTCTATCAAGATTGAGATCTCCTTGTCACTGTCCGAGTAATAAGATACATGCCCCGTTCTTTGGACAGTAATCAGAAAATATGATGACAGGAATATAACATGGCCGCCTCCCTGAGTTGCCGCCCACTCACTCGTAGGAAGGTGAATATAAGCCAAAGTTAATTTATAATGTGCATATAAATAATTTCATAAATGTTTCCATACAGCTCTACGGTAATCAGGTTAATTCACGTAGCCATAATCGCTGTAGGAAAGCCTGTCATCTTCGTCGATACAAAACACGACCCTGGCGATACGGAGCACAATGTTCCATCTAGGTCTAACCGACATGAGATCATCAAAATAGGGTCTGGCAATACATGGAGTCCGAATTATACATTGTACCGTACCTTAGGAGAGTCTCTAACACAAACTCTAGTAGAGACACAATCTCCTATAGAAGAAAACCACTTCATAACTAATTTTTCCTTAAGAATCTACCAGCCCTTTGAAAATGCGTACCCGCCATTATCACGGTACATCGGAACTCATCACGACTTGTCAAGACAACTCATACTTCCGCTAGAGCGGAATAACAAGAATCTAGTCCCGCCTACCCATCCAAAATATACAATATAGGACTGATTCTACTTGTACTAATAATATGTAATACATATGAATTCAGGCCATAAACATAATAAGCAAATTAATCTATTTTCTGGCCCTAAAAAATAAGTACAAACATAAGAGCAATATCCATGCGCCGGATCAATATCAAGAACGATTACTCCTATAATCAAAAGTGTGACTCAAACATGGATTATCTCGCTTTACCCATAGACAGCATTTTCATACACAAATGAATGAATGTCTATATTTTTCCCATATTAAATAGCCATATCGATTTTTGTAATATGTGCGTCAAAATATGCACGCAACAGATAGGTGTCATGTTACTATTTGGCAATCCCATATATGCCTATGCAGTTATACTCCTCTCTGACAAGCTTTTACATGGTGGAGCAATATCTAGGCTTTGCCTTCTGTTTGCTACTGAACCACACACATACAGACACAATTTGTCATTTCATATTCAATTTTCATATTATATATATATATATATATATATATATATATATATATATATATATATATATATATATATATATATATATATATATATATATATATATATATATATAGGAAATATGTCTAGCTTACCACAATTCAAGGAAATTTACACAAGTAACGTTGACTGGCGATGAATTCTGGCACAATTTTGATCTGCCTTATCCCAGGCTTTTATTAGAAAAATATTAGCTTGATCTCAACGCACTTGATTCTCGCAAAATTTATTTTCAAAACTGGCCCTGAACTGACGCTTCTATTTGACTATATCGAACGTTCTAACCAATGAGACCATGTTTACAAGAGCCTTTGAAAATTTTTTACCCATCCTACACGTAGAAATTAACAACAATAATATTATTTGCAGTTAGACCAATAAGGTTTTGCCTTACATATTACTACAGCCAATCAAATCGTATCTAACTTGTTGGCCTCATTTCCCCTAAAGCAGTGTTTTTCAAACATGCCATTATGAGCAAATATGATCTTGTGCTGTCAGACAACCCCACTATAGTATTTTGGCTATAATTTGTTAATTAATAGACTATTTGCGTAACACATAACATATTCTTTGTCAGCAAGTCCTAAGGCACAAGAATATATAAGTTTAATAGGGCCAAGTGGCTTCGTTCAAAATATGTATTATTCTAGGATAGTCGTGTATTTGTTTTTACCACCCGTTCACTTCTATACCAAGGGATGTCTTCTGTACTGTCAGACTAATGTCAGGAGCTTAGACATAAATCAGTAGAATGTCAGGTTTCCCAATAAGAGCTTAAACCTGTTTTCAAAACCTAATCTCGTATCGTTAGTGTTTTTTATTTACTGTTTATTTGAAAAAATCAGGTCTTCATGCCTTTCGCGTGGGATTGGCGTTCACTTTTTAATCGCGAGACGACGTGGTACAATTGCATGCGTTCCTCCGTGCATCTCTCTCTCTCTCTCTCTTCTAAGCCCGTCTGTCTTTTAGGTTAACGTAGTGTGTATAATGACATTAATTTAGTATTATATCTAGGTCATTAAGCAGTGTGCCTATCAAGGTCGTCTAAGAAATACAGTAACAGTTTTATTTTTAGAAACGCGTGTATGATGCTGTAGGCTTTTACTATCGTACGTGGAAGCGTTACAGTTATGCAGACGAAGTAGAAAAAGGGGATCTCTGGTTCAGCCATTATGGCGTTCTACAACACAGGCGTACGCTATTGTGAAAGCACTGGTCTTTCACCATTCTTCTTTCTTTCTATTGAATTACTTCGTTAGGCTTTACATTTATTTTCTAATTTATATATGTGGATTCGAATTTTTCACCACAAAAATGCTTGATAAATATTGATTGAGAAGATTGAATGTTTCTTTTTTCATTCCTTGTTGTTGCTGTTATTATTGATCCAGCAGCATTTGGGCTCTCTCCCTTTTTCATTTCTGTAAGGAGGATGGGGTTATTACTTGACTTAGTTCCTCCATGGACGTTGCACCAAGGTATTTCATGTTCTCTTGCAGTTTCTGTAGCTATTTGTTTTACTTGATGAGGTTTCCAGCCCCGTGCACAACTTCACTATAGCCACCTCTTATCACATGCTTTCTTTGTCTCTGAAAATTAGTTAAGGACATGCATTGGCAACAAACAAGAAGCTACATGAATTGGTAACCAGGCTGAAAATTTCCATCACAGTTAAGCAAGGATGTGTACTGACACCTGACCTTTTTGTGCAGTAGAAACATAATAAGATCAACTTGAGATATTCTGAAATTACAGTCTTAAACAGCAAAAAGTACATGGCTAAATAAAATGATTAATGTGATAATGACACAAAATGAAAAAAAAAACCTTTTACATCAAAAGTAATTAGGAGTAATAATCGCATCTAAGAAAAAAGAAATTCCCAAAATGCAGCATAATAAAAGGGACAGTTCTGAAGCAGGTCAGTAGATATAAGTTATGGGGACACTAATAACATCAGATGGAAGATATTAGTTTGAAAAGAGCATAATATACCAGTCAAAGCCAGTTTCAATCGAAAAGGGAAAAAAAGTACTAAAGTAGTATGAACAAAAAGTTGTTGTTGATGCAGCAAAGAGAGTTCTTCATTTCTGTGTACTGCCAATCCTTTCTCATGAAAGTGAATCATGGACAGTATTAAACAGTCTGGAAATCAGTTGGGGCCAAAGAGATATGGTTTTACAGAAGAATATTAACAATCCCTTGGGAAACCAACAAGACTGATGAGCACTTCAAACCATAAGGTCCTTTATATTTTGACATGTGTCCTGATATAACCGCTGGACTTTGTGTCTTGATGTCTCTCTAAAATGAGGCAAAATTTATGTTGCTAATACTAATAAACAACGATGAACATGTACTGAAATAGTCCGGTCTGCAAAGGAAGTTGATAGTACACTGTCAGAGGCAGTCAGCTCCATTTTGTTGGGCATGTTATAAGAGAAGCTAAAGCACATTTTGACAACAGATAAAACTGTCATGCAAAGAGGATAAAAGATAATTTAAAAAAAAGAGAGTATAAAAAAAGTGTCAGCAGCAGGATGAAGATCACTAAAGATCAGACGTTCCTATATCACTTGACTTGGCAACATTTGATTTAGAAGATAAGACACATTCATCTGATGCTGCCATCTGCACAATACTGATCTGGCAAACTTTTTAGTCACTTGTTATCTCACTGTTCTAAAGTCAAGATATCAAGCCTCTACTAAGTCAAAACTGACTATGAAGTGGTGTGCCTTGAAGGTGATAGTCCTTAGCTGCTTTCTTTGCCTGGTGTTCCTTTTGATGTATTCTTTCTCTTCTGCTTGTTTTAAGAGCTTCTTTTCGCCCAATCTAAAATGATGCCATAGGAAGCATCACCACTTGGTGTGATCAGCAGTTTCATCCTCCCAGAATGCTGGATTTATGTACAGAGCCTTCATGTACTAATTCATGCTATACAGAGCATCTACAAGTCTTGCAGAAATTATGTGAGGACAGCAAACTATAAGTCGGAAGAGTTCAGGACCACCACTGGTGTAAGACAAGGCGATATCCTGTCACCTTATCTTTTCATACTCCTCATGGACGATGTCATCAAGGCATGTAAGGAGAGAACAAGAAAGTATTCAGTGGGGTACTGGAAGATGAGACAGGTCTGTATTTCAGAGCTAGCATTTTCTGATGATGTCGTCCTGATTGCTAAATCAGAGACACATCTCCAATCCAACCTGCAAGTCTGGAA
This sequence comes from Oreohelix idahoensis, assembly GCA_024509875.1. NCBI lineage: Eukaryota > Metazoa > Mollusca > Gastropoda > Stylommatophora > Oreohelicidae > Oreohelix > Oreohelix idahoensis. The sequence goes on from JAMPIV010003852.1 coordinate 132,861, forward strand.
GGAAGAGCTGGAGAAGAGAGGGATGGTCATAAGCAGCTCTAAAACAAAATCCATGGTGATATCACGAGAAGAAAGAAAACATCAGATTAAGTTGGGAGAACAGGTCCTGGAGCAGGTCGACCACTTTAAATATCTCGGAGCTATTATAGACCGAAAGGGGGGCATCAAAGAAGAGTTGGCCACTCGAAAAGCAGCAGCTGGGAGACTTTTTCAGGCCATAAATCGAGGATTCCTCAGCAAGAAAGAGGTTGGTAAGAAAACGAAGATGGCTGTATACCGCTCCACGTATGTCCCAGTCTTGACATATGGATGCGAGTCATGGGCAATGACTACAACCCACAAAAGCCAGATTCAAACTTCAGAAATGAGGTATCTGAGGAAGGTGGTTGAAGTAACAAGAAGAGACATGGTCCGCAACCAGACGATACGTCAAGGCCTAAAATCCCACCCGCTGCAGACCCAAATAGAACAGTCCCAACTAAGATGGTTTGGCCATGTCTGCAGAATGGGAGAAGATCGGCTACCACGACAAGCATGGGAAACAAAGAGCCAGGGATCCAGACCTCCAAGACGACCCAGAGTCCGCTGGGAGGACAACATTAGACAATCTTTGAAGGACCGAGGACTAGAATGGAACCAGGCCAGGAGGAAGACAGCTGATAGAATAGTCTGGCTCTCTTCCAAACCTCTACGCCTCACGGTAGAAGAGGAACGACTAAGTAAGTAAGTAAGTAAGCCTTCATGTATCTCTTGTACACATCTTTGAAACTCAGCTGTGGTCGCCCAACTGTTCTTTTGCCATCTGCCAGTTTGTCTGTAGAAAAGATCTTTGGGGATGTGACCATCTTCAATGCAGCGGACATGGCCAAGCTGGCGCAGTATGCACTGTCTATGCAGTGTATACTGACTTTGAAGGCTAGCACATGACAGCACTTCAACATTTCTCACTTTGTCCTTCCATGAGATACCAAGGAATAAGTAGGTGGTTGTTCTGGGCTGTACCAAATTATACCCAGGTATTGTTTTATAAGCCCTGTGTAGTTCCCGGGAATCCCAAATGAGACAGAAAGAATATGAATACTGCTCCATCAGGCATGTCATACGAGGCAAATAATATGAGGTTGTGCATGGGACTGGCAGCTTCTTCATGTAAAACACATTGCTGCAGAAACCACTACTACAAGAGCATGTGACTGGTTGGTGCAGGCTTCCTGCCTGGGGACCTGTTGCAGTGTTGGTTGAATGCTTCTTAAGAAGCAACAATTTTGATAATGATGATGATGATAGTTTTGTAGGTAGGTTCATCTGACCTGCTACACCAGTTCTTAGTCTGACATTGACCTGGACTGAAGGTAGCCCCATATCAGATACTACCTGTAGCGGTCAGTTTGCTGAGCCTCTCCAGGTAAAAGTGCCTGGTTAAAAGCTGGGGATATTATTTTCTATTTCCTAGTCTAAGGGCATTAATCCAGGTTTTATTTGGGATGATTGTTGACAGAGTAGTGATCTCACTTGTCTGTTATGTCTGTGGTCTGTTTTGAAAACCGATGTCAGTTTTGCCTGATATGGTTTCAAACCGTCTACTTTGAGCGATGCTCAAAAGGTCTTGCGTCTCAGTGCGCATGCGTGACTTGTGGCGCGATTGGGGAAGAAGCCATTACCGACTAGAGTATCGGGCGGTGTTTAAGAGAGTCAAGATGTCTCTTGATAAGTCCTCTGTGGTTCGACAAGATGTCGTATATTATTTAATGTGTATTCTCAGCGCCTTGGAGGCGATGTGAGTGTGGTTATATTTATTCTGAAGGGACAGAAGGTAATTGACTCTTTGAACTGTTTCCCTTATTGATAGAATCTTCATGACTCGTATTATCGATAGTTTAGGATTCTTTTCCTGAGCGGGAAAACGTACCACCTACGTATCCTTGAAAGGAAGCTCTCTATGTATTCTGATTATGCACTAGGCTGGTGCATGCCCGAAGTATATATATATATATATATATATATATATATATATTGTTCGGTATCCCGCATGGCGGCGATACTGATTATACAAGGTGGGATTCCCCTTGTTTGATGAAGAATCACCCGGAGGCCATTTGAACTGTGAGTCCACCATTTTGTACGGCCTGTTGGAGACATCTGATATCTGACTTACTGATGTCAGAGTAGAGTTTTGTTAAACACGCATATGGGATATATCTTCCCTGAAGCTGATGATTGAGAACATTGTACGAGATCAGCTTTACTAAATTCATGCATAGCTGGATGATGACTGTATTAATATATCATGACCTGTTCAATGACTGTTGATATTAATGTCGGCATACCTGCCGCTTGTGGTGTAATAATGTCCTGTAAACGTCAGAGCTGTTCCAGAACTCTATGAATTCATACCTGTGTAATTATAGAGAGTGTGATGTTATGTTCCTGCCTACTTTCTACTTCCACGAACTTTCAACACGCATTCGCAAAACAAAACATTGAGATTTACTCAAGACAACACATTAAGACAAGCTACACGAATGCCAGCATTGTTGCGTCCAACCAAGGACTGTACCGCTCATGTCAGCCTGTATTGAGCTGATTCATATTTATACTGCTACTGGTCATTCGTGTACATTACATTTAATATTTTCATTGGCCAAGCTGTACCTATGCTATTTGGGTCACGGGTACCTGCCACGCTTCAACGCATACGGTGACATTCAAGACTCTTGACATTGTCGAGCCTCACACAATTAAGAGACGGCTCGTACACTACTACTGGCCTTCAATAGTTCTCCCAAGATTCACCTTAACATTTATTCAGCCACGAAAACACATTTAACATTTATGGTGGCCAGTATGTGGATTAACGGAAGTTTCAAGTTCGCCTACAATGGAATGTACTAAGCACTGTGTAGTTGTCGACACACTCACTACACCAGCTCACAGGACGTAACTAGGTCATCAGGTCGAGGGCCGTTTTCAAGTTCAGCTGCATTATTATCATCATCTTTTTGAGAAGCAAGCTCAGCTGCAGATTATCATCATCATTTTGAGAAGCAAGTTCAGCTACGGTAGATAAGAAGGTCAAGTACCGTTATTATCATCATCATTTTGGAAGCAAGTTCAGTTGTGTTCAGCGTTGTATTTAATCCTCAGAACGTTGACGCTAGATCTTCATCGTTGTGGACGATAGGACTAAAGATAAGTATCGTGTTCTTGTGTTGTGAACTGTACGTTGTCTTGCGTATGAACTAAGCCTTCCACATTTGAATATCATTATTTATGCTTTTGTGTTGCATGTTTACATGTGTTGTTTTATGTTAATATTTGCAGGTCTATCGGTTGGGCGGTGTCTGATATAAGAGATTCCACGTAACAGAGGACTTATATCAGCGTTCTATAATAATAATAATAAATTCTTTAAGCACCAAATACGGCGCATAAGGCAGAAACCAGTGCTCTCCAGGTTGTTCGTTGTGACGCCACTCCTCTTAGCTCTTGCACATTATTTAGGCCCAACGTTCTTCCTTCTCTTATTATTGTTCTTCTGAGTGTTTCTTTTGGTCTTCCTTTTTTCCTCTTACCCTCAGGAACCCAAGTGAGCGCCTGTAGTGGTATTCTGTTGTTTTGCATTCGTAGGACATGACCGATATATGACCATCGTCTTTTCCTTATATAGTCGGAGACATATTTCTGCCTAGAGTCTTCTCTTATTTGTCGATTAGTCTTGAATTCTTTCCAACTGATGTTCATGAGTTTTCTAAGACATTTGTTCTCGAATGTATTCAGCTTGTTCTCCAATGATTTTGTTATTTTCCAACTCTCGCAGCCGTATGTTAACACTGAGATAACATTTTAATTAAACAGACGAAGCTTGGTATGTATATTCAATGATCGTAATTTCCAAATGTTAGATAATCTATTGAAGGCGCTAGCTGCCAAAGCAATTCTAGTATGGATTTCTCTTGTTGTGTCACCATCCTGAGTCATTTTACTGCCTAAGTAATTGAAACTTTCAACTTTCTGTAGTTTTTCCCCGTTCAAGATGATATCAAAAGTCTCGTTAGAAAAGTTCATAGCTTTAGTTTTAGAGGCATTTATTTGGAGACCTATTTTAACCGAGAGATGACACAAATTATTTATTGCTTCTTGGGATTGTCTGGGTGTTGAACTTAAGAATGCTAAATCATCTGCGAAATCCAGGTCCCCCAGGAATTTTCCATTTGTCCATTTTATACCTAATTGTTCATTGTGGGTATAGTTTCTCATAACCCAATCAATAGCTATTCCAAAAAGTAGTGGTGACATAATACAGCCTTGTTTCACCCCTGTTTCTACTGTAAACCACTCTGTATTCCCTTTATTTGTTCTAACACAACATCTTGCATTGTCATATAGCGCTTTGATTATATTCACATATTTTGTTGGAAAACCATAGATTGTAAGTATCTTCCACAATGATGGGCGGTGTAGACTATCAAAGGCTTTTTTGAAAATCGACGAAGGTGATAATAAGTGGCGATTGCCTTTCCACTGATTCTTCTATAATTGTTCTTAGTGTGAATATTTGATCAATACATGATCGTTTCGGCCTGAAACCCGCTTGTTCTTCTCTGATCTTTTCGTCAGCATGCAATTTAAGTCTTTCTAACATCATGCAACATAATAATTTTCCAGGTACTGATAATAGAGATATACCACGCCAGTTATTACAGTCTGATAGATCACCTTTCTTCGGTAACTTACAATAAAACTGTCTTTCCATTGTTGTGGTTGTTGTTCTTCTCTCCATACTTCATTTATAATATCTAAAATTCTCAAGAGGTTGTTGTCGTTAACTGCTTTAATCATTTCCCCTGAAATTTCGTCAAATCCAGCAGCTTAAAATTTTTTTAATCTTTTAACGGCTTGTTTGATCTCGTCCAGCGTGAATTCATCGCAAGTTATTGGCAAGGTGGTTGTGGGTGTTTCATTATTAAAATCAGGTGTTACTGTTGGTGGTGGTCTGTTTAGCACCTCCATGAAGTGCTCAACCCATCTCTTCATTTGTTCATTTTCTGTTGGTATTGAATTCCCTAATTTACTTTTAACAGGTGTTTCCATAGCAGTAGGCTGGTAACATAGTTGTTTTGTAATTTGATAAAGGCACCTACTATTACCAGTTCTTGCAGCATTTTCAGCTTCTACGGCCAGTTCATTGATGAAATGTCTTTTATCTCTTCGAGTTTTTGTCTTCACTTCTTTATTTAACAAGTTATAAGTTAGTTTGCAAGATTCAACTGTATTATGTGTACTTGCCGCTAGTAGTTTAAGTTTTGCTGTTTTCCTTTCTTGTATTTTATCCCAAGTATCTTCTCTCATAGATTTTTTCTTTTTATGTACTAGGTATCCGGTGGTCGCTACAGCTGCTTCTGTCATTGCTGTTCTCAGTTGTTCCCATTTAGTATCGATTGTCTTGGTGGTGATATTGTTGTCAATTTTGCCTAAAGCATCGAAATAGTTGTTCATTTTGACATTATATTCCTCCTTTATATCATTTGATTGCAGTCTGTGTACATCTATTCTACTATTTTTATTCTGTTGGTATAACTTCTTCAGTTTAATTCTCAGTTTAGCTAAGCAGAGGTTATGATCGCTTCCGATCTCTGCACCTCTGTATGCTCTGACGTCTTGAACTGATGAGCGAAATTTTGCGCTTATGCAGAAGTGATCTATCTGGTTCTTAGTTCTGCCATCAGGTGAATTCCATGTTATCTTGTGGATATTCTTATGTGGAAATATGGTGTCTGCCACAACGAGGTTTGATATTTCACAAAGTTCTAGAAGTCTTTCGCCATTTTGATTCATACAGCCTATGCCATGAGTTCCGAGATATCTTTGTACTCCATCGTTGTTGTCACCTACTTTGGCGTTAAAATCGCCCATGACTGCTATTATGTCATGCTTAGGTATTGTGTTGATGGTACTTAGAAGTGCGTTCTATAGGGACTCAGCAAATTTCTTTTTGAAATTTGCTAGCGACATTGGTTGCTATTTCTGTTAGCTGTGACGAAGTGTACCTTTTCGTTGTTTTCGTTATATTTTTTTTTTCTGTTCTTTAGTTCTGATTTCATTTGTTTGTATTTGTAGGTCTCCTCTTTTCTATTATTTAGTTCTATACATCCTTTTGTTTATAAACTGTGACGTCATTTGTATTGTTTTCTTTCTCGCAGTTATCATCATATTCTTTGTGACATTTTTTTTTCAGTTTTGCTGTTTATTTAGTTGACCTCTGCGAATGTTTTCGTATTGTGTCTGATCTTTGTTGTTGTTTACATTGTTCTTGGTCAGCATTTAATATTAATAAATATATGGTCAAGCACTATTAGTTGCGTAGTGAACTTATGTTAACAGACTGATGGATTTGCTCATGCACTATTAGCTGTGTATTGCACTATGACATCAAACTAATGGATCTACTCATGCACTATTAGCTGTGTAGTGCACTTATGATAACAGACTGATGGATTTGCTCATGCACTATTAGTTGTTTAGTGCACTTATGATAAAGAATTGACTGGTATTATTATTATTATACAGTTGATTATAAAGTTTCTTTGTCAAAGACTTGTTTTCCACAGAGACTGCGCTAATGTAATGTGATTATACAAGTACTTTAGTTAAGACTTGTTACCATTAAGGTTGAAATAAGATAATAAATTATTTCAGGTTTTGGACTCATACTATTAGACAATATGTCTACACTTGATTACTTTATTGAGCAGGGTAAATCCCTTGGTAAGACTGGTGATAAGTTGGAGGAATTTGCCCTTGCTCGATATGACAAGGTCCAAAAAGCAGAAGAAAAAAGACAAAAGGATGAGAAAAAACTTCAAGCTAAAATAGAAGAAAAAAAACTTCAAGCTAAAATAGAAGAGAAAAGGTTACGAAGAGAAGCTGAGGCTGAGGACAGAAAGTTACAAAGAGAAGCCGAGGAGAGAAAAGCAAAAATGGAGCATGAAGAAAAACTCTTAGCTTTGGAGATAGAGAAGTTGAAGGTGATGAACATGGGTAATGTTAATGATCCAAATAAGGTGTCATCTTCTGATAAGGCTAATGCTAGTACTTTCAAGATTAAACTACCAGCTTTCAATGCTTCCAGTGACGACATAACGTTTTATCTGGATAGATTTGAACGTTCATGTAAAACACATAACATAGATAAATCACGATATGTGGATCAGTGTTACGCACATAATTTTTTCCGAAGACATTGTATAATCATTTTTCTAAAAACATTGTATAATCATTTTTCTAAAGACATTGTATAATCATTTTTCTAAAGACATTGTATAATCATTTTTCTAAAGACATTGTATAATTAGCTTGTCTGAAATGTACACTTTAATTTTTTCGGTCAAAGCTAGACAACCCTAGTTTGACTGAGATTACCATTTTCAATGATGGTTACCTTCTCTTGTGACGGGACACGTCGCTCCATATTTTTTGAACGATGTGTGACCATTCTCCTTATATGGTAGTATCGGTCAACTGTTTCTTGGAATGATTGAAACCAGTGTTGAGGTTGTTATTCCTGTCCATATAAGGCGCGATTTATTACAAATCTTTATCTGGAATGTTCCTTACATCGTCTCGTTTGATTCTTGCTCAGGTGTATGCGTTCTGCGCATGTCCGGACGTTAGGTGTGTCTGGGAAGCTTTCCTGTCTGGGAGTCTATGGAAAGTTGTGAAGCAGATAGGACGCGTCTTGTGTCTCTGTGATTCTTTGATAGGGAATTAGGAGCCCTATTGTGAGTTGGTTTAGCTTACAAGGTCCTTCCCTTGATTATTCAAAACGCCTGGAGGCGTGTGTTTTTTGTGGTGTTGATTTCGAAACAAGGTAATACCTCATTTACGTCTCAAATCTGTAATCTAACTTTATGTTTGACAATGGTCGATCGCTGCTCACTTACGAATTACAGAAATAGAAGTTCTTCTACTAGAAGTCACGCCCCAGGGATCTTCATACCTGAGATCAATATGTACACGGGTCATACTTAACCCAAAGGACAGTTCTATGTTCTATGAACGTTGCTATGTCAGCGATTGCACCTACGTCGAGGTTAGACTTAGGAATGCCTGTAAAGGTCAGCTTGACCTATACTCATGGAACACCATCCTCGTGCGACTAATGATTAGACTCATTTAGCACATCTGAACAGTGAGAGGAGTATTGATGCACTTTTGTAATATTGGAGCCAACAGTGTAATCCCCTTGGCGCCATATCATTATTTGAGTATATGCCAAATGCATTGATGAACATAACTCATGCTGATTTTCGTGAATGTCATGACTATGGTTTATTGTGAACTGGATGTACCGTTACCTGTCTTGTGGCGTCAGATAATAAATATTGGAAACGTCAACAGCAGTTGCACCTTTATATGCCTTTCCATGTCATGCTCATATGTTGTGAACTTGTGAACGACATCACCCACACTCACAGCAACCAACAACAGACCAGACACCTCACACTGCAACCTATTACATCCCTGGTGTCTGTAGGGGTGGTACTCTACTGGGCTGCTGACTATCATCGTAGTGGCCAGTAGTCAGCCTAAATCCACCCTTATCATTGTGGTGGCCAGTATGGGGTAAACAAACCCATTCATTCGTGAAGATGCAAGTTCGTGAACGATACTTCCTGCAAGATACAACATCTACAATGACGTATAGCATGTCCGCTATATTGTGAAAGTACCCGGCGCTGCCCGACAGTTTATCGATTTCATAGCTTTCAGAAGGTCAAGTGCCGATTGAAGCGATTTACTCATACTGCAGTTAGAAGGTCAAGTGCCGAGCATTGTAAGGAAGAAGGACAAGTGCCGAAACAACATTTCCAGTATAAGAAGCTCGTTTTCCTGCGTCATGGCTATTTATGGGAGCAATTGTCGATCAACGTTGGATCATTTATCCTCAGAATGCTGATCGCAACCTGTTCTGCACCGTGCTGACGTTTGGACATATAGAAGTTAAGTGGCCTGTTTTGTTTGTGAACTGTGCCCTTATACTCTAACTGAGCCTTCTATACTTTCACATTCTTGCTGTTTTTTGTTACATGTTTACATGTTATATGTTAGTTGTTATATTTATATGTTTATATTTCAGCAAGCTGGTTGGGTAGGTGACTATCATAAGAGATACCACGTCATAGAGGTCTTATGATAGCGTTCTGGTAGGAGCAATTCCCTTAATTGGAAATTGTTAGCAATATTTATTGCTATTTTCGTTAGTTGTGACGACATGTGCAGTTTTGTTTTCGGTATTTTTTCGCATTCTTTAGTTTTGTTTTGATTTGTTTGTATTTGTAGGTCTCCTCTTTTCTATTATTCAGTTCTTTACAACATTTTTGTTTATACACTGTGACGTCATTTGTTTGTTTACATTTTTCGCATTTGTCATCACATTCTTTGTGATATTTTCTTTTAGTTTTCGCTGTTTATTTAGTTGACTTTTGCGAATGTTTTCGTATTGTCTTTGATCCTTGTTATTGTTTACATAGTTCTTGCGTAATTAGCTTTCACTATTGTTACATATTTGCTCATGCACTATTGTTTATATAGTGCACTTATCATAACTAACTGGTGGTTTTTGCTTATGCACTATTGTGTAGAGCAGTTATGATAAATAACTGATGGATATATGGTTATGCACTAATTTGTGTAGTGCCCTGATGATTAAGAAGTGACTTGTGATATTATTATACATTTGATAATACAAGTTCTTTGTCAAAGACTTGTTTCCCACAGAGATTGGGATAAACATTGGGATTATACAAGTACTTTATTTAAGTCTTGTTACTATTAAGGTTGAAATAAGATAATTAATTATTTCAGGTTTTGGACTCATAATATTAGACATCATGTCCACGCTTGAGTACTTTATTGAGCAAGAGAAATCCCTTGGTAAGACTGGTGATAAATTGGAAGAATATGCGACTAATCAATATGATAAAGCATTAAAGGTGGAAGAGAAAAAATGGAAATGGAAGCTGAACAAAAGAAATTGCAGATGCAAGTGGATGAAAGGAGGTTCCAAATGGAAATGGAAAAACAGAAAAGAGAAGCTGAAGCTGAGGAAAGAAGATTGGACAAAGAGGCTGAAAATAAAAGACTTGAAAAAGAGGCTGAAAATAAGAGACTAGAGATAGATGCTGAAGAGAAAAAGTTACAAAGAGAGGCTGAAGAGAAAAAGTTACAAAGAGAGGCTGATGAGAGAAAAGCAAAAATGGAGCATGAAGAAAAACTCTTAGCTTTGGAGTTAGAAAAGTTGAAGTTGTTGAACACTGGTAATGCTAATGATGCAAATAAGGTGTCAGATAAGTTCAATGCAAGTACGTTTAAGATTAAACTACCAGCTTTCAATGCTTCCAGTGACGATATAACGTTTTATCTGGATAGATTCAAACGCGCATGTAAAACACATAACATAGATAAATCACTGTATGTTTATCAGTTGTCTAATTTACTTAGAGGTGATACTTTGAGTATGTTAAGTATGGTAGATGAGCCTGACAAGAACAATTATGAGGTTATCAGAGCAGTCTTGTTAAAGAAGTACCAACTTAACGAAGACGGCTATCGTCTTCAATTTAAAAATATGTTGCCAGATACTGGAGTTGAATTCTCTGAATTCATTTCAAAGATACGTCTTACTTTTTCACGATGGGTTGAGCTGTCTAAGACAGAACATACATATGAAGCACTTATGGACTTACTACTTAGAGACAAGGTTATGTCTTCTGTCAATGAATCTTTTCTCTCTTTTCTTCATGAGCGTAAGCCTAAAAACATAAAAGAAATGGAAGAATACTGTTGCCAGTATGTGTCACTGCGCATCCTCACGTAACCATTAGCAACTCTAAAGTAAAAGAAGGTCTGCCAGTTGCTTCGGCAGCACCTTATGGCCCAAATTTCATGCGTAAATTTCAGGGTAGCCAACAAAATTTTAATAAGAAGAGTAACCGTAATTATGCTCAGAATCATAGCAATCAATTTCAAGGTGATTCTTCTTCGCAGAACTGGAGACAAGCTGATACTCCACGGTATACTACTCCCTATAATTTTAGACATTTTCGCAAAGGTAGTCAGTATAGAGGAAACTATTTTTCGCGGAGACCTCAAAACCAATATAATAGAGGTTCTCAACAGTATAGAAATGGTAATGACAGTTATGGAAAGTGGAATTCAAACCAGGATAACAATTACAGTAGGGACTTTAATGATAATTGCAGAGGCAATAATGGTCGCGGTAGATCGCAACATAAAAGAAAGAGATATCAACAGGCAAACTCTGTACAGCAGGAGTCTCAGGGAGCATGTAAACAAGGTGATGATGATAAAAACTCTAGTGCTATCACATGTTCTGCCTTTGACTTTAGTAGAGCAACTAAATGTCCTCAATGCAGTACTTTGTTCGAACCGACTACCGTAACTACTTTAAGCTGTGGTCATCCTCTTCCCGCTCTTCCTGCTGCTGTTGCGCATGACGGGAGAGGTTCTCTTATACTACATAAGGGTCTTGTAAATAGTAATCCAGTCTCAGTTCTTTTTTATTCTGGATGTACTACTATTGGTGTTAGGCAATCTCTTGTAAATCCATCCTGTGCTACAGGAAAGGTCATCAAATGTGTAACATTTGGTGGCACCTTGGAAAAGTATCCTACTGCCATAATACATATTTCTACTCCCTTCTTTACGGGAGATGTCCACGCGTGTCTCCTTCCAAACCCTATTGCGGACCTTATTATTGGTCGTATTCACGGAGTTAGGGAATGTACCCCACAGCAGACTGCTGTTTGGGAGGAGCAAAACATTGAAGCTACCAATGCGGTGGTCACAAGAGCACATGCTCTGGATCCACCTCAAACTTCATTAACTGATAATAATGAAGTAGATAGCCAAAATAGTCACTTGATTATTTCACGTGACTCATTTATAAAATTGCAAGAAGAAGATCTTTCTTTACAAAAATTCTTCATTCTAGCAAAAAAAGGTGATCCAAATCAGAATACTAATAGAAAGTCTTGGATTTCTATGAAGAACGGCGTACTTGTGCGTATGTTACAAGACTCGACTACGTCCACTCATTCTCAAATTCTTGTGCCTAAGAGTATGAGATTGCAAATATTGCAACATGCTCATGACTCGCAATGTGCTGGACATATGGGTTTTTCCCGTACAAAGTCGAGGGTTCTTGCGGCTTTCTTTTGGTCATTTGTGAGCAAGGACATACGAATTTACTGTCGTTCTTGCAAAGTATGTCAGGAGGAGGTCAAATCGAAAGGACCACGACATGCTGCGCCTATCCAGGCTGCTGACATTCCTATTTGGCCGTTTCAGAAAATGGCAATAGATATTATCGGTAATTTTATGATTAAGTCGGCCAGAGGACATCAATTTATCCTTACATGTGTCGATATGTTCACACGTTGGCCAGAGGCTATACCTCTCAAGAGCATCTCCACTGCCGATATCGCAGACGCTCTTTGGCTAATATTTTCTCGCTTGGGATTCCCCAGAGAAATATTGTCAGACCATGGCACTCAACTTATATCCGACACTATGTCACAGGTAATGTCTACGCTACATATTAAAAGGTCTCTCAGCAGTATCTATCACCCAATGTCTAGTGGGTTAGTTGAGCGTTTGAATAGAACACTAAAAACTTTACTTGGGAAGATAACTGAGGATCATCCTCCGGATTGGGACAGAGTTTTACCCGCGGTTCTCTTTGCTTATAGAGAGGTTCCCAATGAACACACAGGGTTTTCTCCTTTTGAACTTGTCTTTGGCGCGCAACCGCGCGGCCCTATGTCTTTACTCCACGATCTTATCACTGCCGATAATATTAGCGATGAGACTCAATCTTCTTACGAGTATGTCATTGCTCTTAGGCAAAAGATCATCGAGGCATGCAAACTAGCAACTTCTTCATCCGAATTTGCTAAAGAAAAGGCAAGGCAGTTTGCAAATAAAAATAGATGTCTACGACAACTTTGTCCAGGTGACAAAGCACTCGTTCTTCTTCCGTCAAGGGAGAACAGACTTCTTATTGCATGGAAAGGTCCGTATGCAATAGTCTCTAAAATTTCCGATGTCGACTATGTTGTCGATATTGATGGAAAGCATAAAACTGTCCACATAAATATGCTCACGGAATTTCATGAAAGACCTGACTATTTGCAGCCTATTTTCCAGGCAACGGACAATTCTCCAGTACCTCATGGTCATTACTCATCCCTGTCAGTTATACAGGATGAGGAAACTACTTTTTCTGATGTTAATCTTCCACTTCCTGTGATCTCACTTCATTCAACGGAATCTTGGAAAAACGTTTCCGTTTCTCCTAATCTTTCCGCTGAGGAACATCGACAAGTTTCTTCGATGTTACAAACATTTCAGGATGTCCTTACCGACATTCCGGGACACACACATGTCGTTGAACATGACATAATACTAACTGACCATAATCCTATCAGAGTCAGACCCTATCCGATACCTATCCATTTTCAGTCACAAGTCGAAAAAGAATTGGATGAAATGATACGATTGGAAATCATTGAACCATCTACTTCAGCATACTCTTCGTCTATGGTTATTGTTCGAAAGAAGAATAATAACATTCGCATTTGCGTGGATTATTGCAAATTGAACCAAGTTACGAAGTTCGATGCTGAACCTATGCCTTCATTGGAAGAGCTACTAAACAAACTTTATAATTCTAAATTCTTTACCAAACTCGACTTATCGAAAGGTTATTGGCAAGTTCCTTTAACTGAACGAGCCAAACCTTTTACTGCTTTTTCTACACCTAGAGGTTTATTCCAATGGAATTTCATGCCTTTCGGTCTTATGAACGCCCCTGCTACATTCGTAAGCATGATGCGTCAAATTCTCGCATATCGTACAGATGTCATAGCATACTTAGACGATATCTGTCTGTTAAGTGATTCCTGGGAAGATCAATATTTGGGTTTATACGAATTGCTGTCTACTCTTCGCGAGTATAACTTGGCTGCAAAACCCTCTAAAGCCTTTATAGGATTTAGTGAGATTTCTTTCCTGGGTCATCGTGTTGGCCATGGTCTTTTAAAGACAGAGGACCACAATGTTTCAAAAATACTTAACATTTCTGTCCCTAAGACGAAGAAACAAGTGCGTAGTCTCTTAGGTTTGATACAATTTTATGGACGATTCATTTCGAATCTGTCCTCCATTATGGCAACGCTTTCTACTTTACTGAAGAAATGATCGCCTAATCTGATCCGCTGGTCTCAAGAATGTCAATCCTCATTGGACCAGATTAAAACTCTATTTTTATCTCCACCTATCCTTAGGTTACCTACTATTGAGAAGACTTTTGTTCTTCGAAGTGACGCCTCGTCTAATGGAATTGGGGCAGCACTAATGCAGGATTATTCTGATACTCTGCATCCAGTGATGTATATCTCTAGGAAATTAAATGCTGCAGAAAGGAATTACTCGGTTTTAGACCGTGAATTATTGGCTATGGTTTGGTCAATTCTCAAGTTGCAAAGATTCCTTCTAGGCGCACATTTCAATGTGAAAACCGACCAGAAAGCTCTTACTGCTATTCAGAGCAAAAACTTGAAGAGCTCGAGGTCCACTCGATATGCCATAGCTCTTCAACCCTTTCATTTCACGGTGCGAGCTATCCGTGGTTCGGATAATGTGATGGCAGACATTCTGTCCAGGTGCCCACACGATTCCACTTAATTCTTCTGTCATATATATTTCCTGATATACAGTCCACTACTATAATGACATATCAGCACATATTTTCTCACTTTTTGGGAATTTATAACATTGTACCATATAATTTCCTTTTTTCTGTTACCGATTTGATCATAACGGAAGAAGGCTTAGTTATCAATATACGGGCCAAAAGCTCACATGGCCACATTTATGTATTGTATTTTGATGACTGTATTAAGAGATTTAACATTTGTCTTAAAGATTTGTGTTATTGATATTTTCGCAGCACATCATTGACGTCTGCGAGATTATGTACATTGTGGAACCATGAAGTATATCAAGTCCTATCCTAATTTGGAGCGGATTATGTCCACATCTTCTAGTAACGATTATATCCATGTCTACGAGGAACAGCTGATTTATTAATATTGATTAATAATGCATTGTATAATGTACTTTTTGTTTGAATATGTGTAATTCTATAGTGCGGTATATTAGTATATGACACTGATCTTTGCACAACACTTTACTGTGTAATACTATGATAATATATTTAATTTCATAGATTTGTATGAGTATGATTTGGCTTGCATTATGATGTTGCCATCACTGTGGCATATGTTGGTGGCACCTCCCTGGAATATACGTGTACACTTAGGGAAATATTTTCTCTAAGGATCTGAGATATAATCTCAGTTTCGCTCCATGCGTCGAGCTAGCCTCATATTAGGCATTATATCCGTGCATCATACGTGCGTTAGGAGCCTGTTTTTTCTGGCTCTAGGATTTAAAAAAATATGTTTCATTTTTTTCCCCGGGGGGGGGGGGGGGGGGGGTAATCTGTTACGCACAGAATTTTTTCCGAAGACATTGTATAATCATTTTTCTAAAGACATTGTATAATCATTTTTCTAAAGACATTGTATAATCATTTTTCTAAAGACATTGTATAATCATTTTTCTAAAGACATTGTATAATTAGCTTGTCTGAAATGTACACTTTAATTTTTTCGGTCAAAGCTAGACAACCCTAGTTTGACTGAGATTACCATTTTCAATGATGGTTACCTTCTCTTGTGACGGGACACGTCGCTCCATATTTTTTGAACGATGTGTGACCATTCTCCTTATATGGTAGTATCGGTCAAATGTTTCTTGGAATGATTGAAACCAGTGTTGAGGTTGTTATTCCTGTCCATATAAGGCGCGATTTATTACAAATCTTTATCTGGAATGTTCCTTACTTCGTCTCGTTTGATTCTTGCTCAGGTGTATGCGTTCTGCGCATGTCCGGACGTTAGGTGTGTCTGGGAAGCTTTCCTGTCTGGGAGTCTATCTAAAGTTGTGAAACAGATAGGACGCGTCTTGTGTCTCTGTGATTCTTTGATAGGGAATTAGGAGCCCTATTGTGAGTTGGTTTAGCTTACAAAGTCCTTCCCTTGATTATTCAAAACGCCTGGAGGCGTGTGTTTTTTGTGGTGTTGATTTCGAAACAAGGTAATACCTCATTTACGTCTCAAATCTGTAATCTAACTTTATGTTTGACAATGGTCGATCGCTGCTCACTTACGAATTACAGAAATAGAGGTTCTTCTACTAGAAGTCACGCCCCAGGGATCTTCATACCTGAGATCAATATGTACACGGGTCATACTTAACCCAAAGGACAGTTCTAGTCTATGTTCTATGAACGTCGCTATGTCAGCGATTGCACCTACGTCGAGGTTAGACTTAGGAATGCCTGTAAAGGTCAGCTTGACCTATACTCCTGGAACACCATCCTCGTGCGACTTATGATTAGACTCATTTAGCACATCTGAACAGTGAGAGGAGTATTGATGCACTTTTGTAATATTGGAGCCAACAGTGTAATCCCCTTGGCGCCATATCATTATTTGAGTATATGCCAAATGCATTGATGAACATAACTCATGCTGATTTTTGTGAATGTCATGACTATGGTTTATTGTGAACTGGATGTACCGTTACCTGTCTTGTGGCGTCAGATAATAAATATTGGAAACGTCAACAGCAGTTGCACCTTTATATGCCTTTCCATGTCATGCTCATATGTTGTGAACTTGTGAACGACATCACCCACACTCACAGCAACCAACAACAGACCAGACACCTCACACTGCAACCTATTACATCCCTGGTGTCTGTAGGGGTGGTACTCTACTGGGCTGCTATCATCGTAGTGGCCAGTAGTCAGCCTAAATCCACCCTTATCAATCAGTTTCGAATATACTTAAAGGTGAAGCTCTGAGTATGCTAAGCATGGTAGATGAGCCTTACAAGAACAATTATGAGGTTTTCAGGGCGGCTTTGTTAAATAAATACCAACTTAACGAAGACGGCTATCGTCTTCAATTTAAAAATATGTTACCAGAAACTGGAGTAGAATTCTCTGAATTTATTTCCAAAATACGTCTCACATTTACACGTTGGGTTGAGCTGTCTAAGACAGAACACACATTTGAAGCACTTATGGACTTACTACTTAGAGACAAAGTTATGTCTTCTATCAACGAGTCTTTTCTTGCTTTTCTTCATGAGCGTAAGCCTAAAAACATAAAAGAAATGGAAGAATATTGTTGCCAGTTTGTTACTGCTCACCCCCATGTAACCATTAGCAACTCTAAAGTAAAGGAAGGTTTGCCAGTTGCTTCGGCAGCACCATGTGGCACAAACTTCCTGCGTAAATTTCAGGGTACTCAACAAAATTTTAGTAGGAAGAGTAACCGGAATTATGCTCAGAATCAGGGCAATCAATCACATAGTGATTCTTCTTCGAAGAACTGGAGACGAGCTGACAGCCCTCGTTATTCCACACCCAATAATTATAGACATTTTAGAAGAGGTTATAATAATAGAGGTGGTCAAAATTATTCTTCGCGGAAACCTCAAAACCAAACTAATAGATGTTTTCATCAATATGGAAACGATAATGATAACTATGGAAACTGGGATTCAAACCAGGATAACAGTTACAATAGAGGAAATAATGATAATTTCAGAGGCAATAATAGTCGCGGTAGATCTCAACATTAAAAAAGAGAGATATCAACAGGCAAACTCTGCACAGCAAGAGTCTCAGGGAGCCTGTAAGCAGCATAATGATAATAAAAACTCTAACGCTATCACTTGTTATGCCTTTGACTTTGGGAGAGCAACTAAATGCCCCCAATGCTCTACTTTGTTCGAACCGACTACTGTAACTACCTTGATCTGTGGTCACCCTCTTCCCGCTCTGCCCGCTGCAGTTGCGCATAATGGGAGAGGTTCTCTTATCCTACATAAAGGTCTAGTAAATAGTAATCCAGTCTCAGTCCTTTTTTATTCTGGATGCACTACGATTGGGGTTAAGCAATCTCTAGTAGATCCATCCTGTGCTACAGGAAAGGTGATCAAATGTGTCACATTTGGTGGCACTTTGGAAAAGTATCCTACTGCCATAATACATATTTCTACTCCCTTCTTTACGGGAGATGTCCACGCGTGTCTTCTACCGAATCCTATTGCGGACTTTATTATCGGTCGTATTCACGGAGTTAGGGAATGTACCCCACAGCAGATTGCTGCCTGGGAAGATCAAAATATGCATGCTACCAATGCAGTGGTCACAAGAGCACAAGCTCTGGAGACACCTCAAACTTCATTGACTAGTAATAATGAGGTGCATAGCCAAGATAGGCACTTGGTTATATCACGTGACTCGTTTATAAAGTTGCAAGAAGATCTTTCTTTACAAAAATTCTTCATTCTAGCAAAAAAAAGGTGATCCAAATCAAAATACAAATAAAAAGTCTTGGATTACCATGAAGAACGGAGTACTTGTGCGTATGGTACAAGACTCGACTGCGTCTACACATTCACAAATTCTTGTGCTTAAGAGTATGAGAGTGCAAATACTGCAACATGCTCATGACTCGCAATGTGCTGGACATATGGGTTTTTCCCGTACAAAGTCGAGAGTCCTTGTGGCTTTCTTTTGGCCATTTATCAACAAGGACATACGTATTTACTGCCGATCTTGCAAAATATATCAAGAGGTCAAATCTAGAGGACCACGACATGCAGCGCCTATCCAGGCTGCTGACATTCCTATTCGGCCGTTTCAGAAAATGGCAATAGATATTATCGGTCCTTTTAGGATCAAGTCAGCCAGAGGACATCATTTTATCCTTACATGTGTCGACATGTGCACACGTTGACCAGAGGCTATACCTCTTAAGAGCATCTCTACTGCCGATATCGCAGACGCTCTTTGGTTGATATTTTCTTGTTTGGGTTTCCCAAGAGAAATATTGTCAGACCATGGCACGCAACCTATATCTGACACTACGTCACAGGTAATGTCTACTCTACAAATTAAAAGGTCTCTCAGCAGTATTTATCACCTAATGTCAAACGGGTTAGTTGAGCGTTTGAATAGAACACTCAAGACTTTACTTGGGAAGATAACTGAGGATCATCCTCAGGATTGGGACAGGGTCTTACCCGCGGCTCTCTTCGCTTATAGAGAGGTTCCCAATGAACACACAGGGTTTTCTCCTTTTGAACTTGTCTTTGGCGCGCAACCGCGCGGCCCTATGTCTTTGCTCCACGATCTTATCACTGCCGATAATATTAGCGATGACACACAATCTTCATATGAGTATGTCATTGCTCTGAGGCAAAAGATCATCGAGGCATGCAAACTAGCATCTTCTTCTTCCGAATTTGCTAAAGAAAAGGTAAGGCAATTTGCAAATAAGAATAGATGTCTACGACAACTTTGTCCGGGTGACAAAGCATTCGTTCTACTTCCTTCTAGGGAGAACAGACTTCTTATTGCATGGAAAGGTCCATATGCAATAGTCTCAAGAATTTCCCATATCGATATTGATGGGAAGCATAAAACTTTCCATATAAATATGCTCACGGAATTTCATGAACGACCGGACTATTTGCAGCCTATTTTCCAGGCGACGGACGATTCTCCTGTACGAAAAATAATTGAACCATCCACTTCAGCATACTCTTCGTCCATGGTTATTGTTCGAAAGAAAGACAATAACATTCGCCTTTGCGTTGATTATCGCAAATTGAACCAAGTTACGAAGTTCGATGCTGAACCTATGCCTTCATTAGAAGAGCTACTAAACAAACTTTCTAATTCTAAATTCTTTACCAAACTCGATTTGTCGAAAGGTTATTGGCAAGTTCCTTTAACTGAACGCGCCAAACCTCTTACGGCTTTTTCTACACCTAGGGGTCTATTCCAATGGAATTTCATGCCTTTCGGTCTTATGAACGCCCCTGCTACATTCGTACGCATGATGCGTCGAATTCTCTCATATCGTACAGATGTCATAGCATACTTAGACGATATTTATCTCTTCAGTGATTCCTAGGAAGATCACTATTTGGGTTTATACGAATTGCTGTCTACTTTTCATGAGTATAATTTAACTGCAAAACCTTTTAAAGCCTTTATAGGATTTAGTGAAATTTCTTTCCTGGGTCACCGTGTTGGTCATGGTCTCTTAAAGACAGAGGACTACAATATTTCAAAGATACTAAACATTTCTGTCCCTAAGACGAAAAAACAAGTACGTAGTCTCTTAGGTTTGATACAATTTTATGGACGGTTCATTCCGAATCTATCCTTGATTATGGCACCTCTTTCAACCTTATTGAAAAAAGGATCGCCTAATCTGATCCGCTGGTCTCAAGAATGCCAATCCTCATTGGACCAGATTAAAACTTTATTTTCATCTCCACCTATCTTAAGGCTACCTACTATTGAGAAGACTTTTGTTCTTCGAAGTGACGCCTTATCGACTGCGATTGGGGCAGCACTAATGCAGGAGTATTCAGATACTCTGCATCGGGTGATGTATATTTCTAGGAAGCTAAATGCGGCAGAAAGGAATTACTCGGTTTTAGACCATGAATTGTTGGCTATGGTTTGGTCAATTCTCAAGTTACAAAGATTTCTTCTGGGCGCGCATTTCATTGTCGAAACCGACCAAAAAGCTCTTACAGCTATTCAAAGTAAAAACTTGAAGAGCTCGAGATCCACTCGATATGCCATTGCTCTTCAACCTTTTCATTTCACGGTATGAGCTATCCGTGGTTCGGATAATGTCATGGCGGATATACTGTCTAGATGCCCACATGACTCCACTTAACTCTTCTGTCCTGGAAATTCCTTATACACGTCTAGACTTATGACAATTCTTTACTATAACAATATACGTTAACACATTTGTGTTCTACTTCTCACCTACGCATTATTTGTGCGTTACGAGCTTGTAGTATCTTGCTCTTGGTTGTATTTTTAAAAAAATGTTCCATTTTTTTTTTCTCCGGAGTGGGCGGTAAACTGTAGCGGTCAGTTTGCTGAGCCTCTCCAGGTAAAAGTGCCTGGTTAAAAGCTGGGGATATTATTTTCTATTTCCTAGTCTAAGGGCATTAATCCAGGTTTTTGTTGGGATGATTGTTGACAGAGTAGTGATCTCACTTGTCTGTTATGTCTGTGGTCTGTTTTGAAAACCGATGTCAGTTTTGCCTGATATGGTTTCAAACCGTCTACTTTGAGCGATGCTCAAAAGGTCTTGCGTCTCAGTGCGCATGCGTGACTTGTGGCGCGATTGGGGAAGAAGCCATTACCACTAGAGTATCGGGCGGTGTTTAAGAGAGTCAAGATGTCTCTTGATAAGTCCTCTGTGGTTCGACAAGATGTCGTATATTATTTAATGTGTATTCTCAGCGCCTTGGAGGCGATGTGAGTGTGGTTATATTTATTCTGAAGGGACAGAAGGTAATTGACTCTTTGAACTGTTTCCCTTATTGATAGAACTCGTATTATCGATAGTTCAGGATTCTTTCCCTGAGCGGAAAAACGTACCACCTACGTATCCTTGAAAGGAAGCTCTCTATGTATTCTGATTATGCACTAGGCTGGTGAATGCCCGAAGTATATATATATATATATATTCCCCTTGTTTGATGAAGAATCACCCGGAGGCTATTTGAACTGTGAGTCCACCATTTTGTACGGCCTGTTGGAGACATCTGATATCTGACTTACTGATGTCAGAGTAGAGTTTTGTTAAACTCACATATGGGATATATCTTCCCTGAAGCTGATGATTGAGAACATTGTACGAGATCAGCTTTACTAAATTCATGCATAGCTGGATGATGACTGTATTAATATATCATGACCTGTTCAATGACTGTTGATATTAATGTTGGCATACCTGCCGCTTGTGGTGTAATAAAGTCCTGTAAACGTCAGAGCTGTTCCAGAACTCTATGAATTCATACCTGTGTAATTATAGAGAGTGTGATGTTATGTTCCTGCCTACTTTCTACTTCCACGAACTTTCAACACGCATTCGCAAAACAAAACATTGAGATTCACTCAAGACAACACATTAAGACAAGCTACACAAATGCCAGCATTGTTGCGTCCAACCAAGAACTGTACCGCTCATGTCAGCCTGTATTGAGCTGATTCATATTTATACTCCACAACGGGCTGATCACCCGTTTGCCATTCACTTCGATTACGGAAACAACAGCAAATGGGTTGATTTGCCGTTGCCCTAAAGACGCCACTAGGCGTGATGGGAAACAATGGCAAAGAAAACCTATCTGCTGTTGCCCTAAGACGCCACTAGGTGTAATGGCCACTGACTGCTTTGACGGTCTGTGGCTAAGGACAGAAGAAGAAGAAGATATTTATACTGCTCCTGGTCATTCGTGTACATTACATTTAATATTTACATTGGCCAAGCTGTACCTATGCTATTTGGGTCACGGGTACCTGCCACGCTTCAACGCATACGGTGACATTCAAGACTATTGACATTGTCGAGCCTTACACAATTAAGAGACGGCTCGTACACTACTACTGGCCTTCAATAGTTCTCCCAAGATTCACCTTAACATTTATTCAGCCACGAAAACACATTTAACACTATCGTAGGGGAGTCAAGTGTTAAAGACTTCAGCGTACTAGGTCCTGCTTTTTTATGAGGTGGTAATCTGGGCTTTCAAAACATTCAAAACAAATGTCTATGTTAGAGAGAAGATAAACACCTATGCAGGCCACCAAGAACCACTTTTGTCAGTAGTGAAACGTCGAAAGCTTGCCTGGTTTGGGCATGTAACTCGTCATGACTCCCTTTCGAAAACGATCCTCCAGGGAACAGTCGAAGGTAAACGGAGAAGAAGAAGGCAAAGAAAATCCTGGGCTGATAACATCAAAGAATGGGCAGGGCACGGTTCACTTGTACGCATTGCTGAGGACAGAGAGCAGTGGAGGACCCTGTCTGCTGATGCTTCCACCATGGCACCCCTATGACCCATGACGGGTTACGGGTTGAGATGATGAATCTGGGCTTAAGTCACTTAGGTTGTTCGTACTTATATCTGTTTTACACTCCTCAGTTTTGTGCTGTGGATGATAATGTTATTAGCCCACTCCACATTATACTAATTGTCAAACCAATAATTGTTATTTGCTTCACTTCTTTAGGAAAACTGTTACAGTTATCTTGTTTAGATAAAGGTTGACCTATTTCAAGAGCTCATCATATGACATGCTTCATTAACTATGCTGTGACGAAAGCTCCACGTGATCCTCCCCCTTCCCACCCCAATATTTCAAGGTCTAGTGTGACTTTGGTTTCATTATCTTCAGTTTGACAAATATCGTACACTCTTTTGCATGCCTTTTTTTTCCTTTTCACTCTTTACATTTTTTATTTTTAAGCAATAACTGAACAATGCGAGATTGTGGCAGAGGAGAAGAACCAGTTAACAGACTCCCAAGAAAAGTTTCATACAATGACTCATTGTTAATTTCTCCAACATTGAAAAACATTGTGATATGTCGGGTCATATGATGTGTTCAAAGAGACAGACCAACTGTTATCTGGCTCTAACATAGTGAACTAAGCAATAATTGATGAGACAAAGTTGAATTCATAATTTCCAAAAGCTGCTTGTGTTTTGCTTGCCACTGGTATTTTTGTTTTGTCTACAGTCTCCCTATTATTAAAACTAACAAATTTATGGTTGATTTTATTATTTAGATAGCTTTAAAAAAACTACAAGTACTACCGGTAAAGTTGACTTAATGCACAATGAAGTGTTACATAGCATAATTGTTTCATCATCAGGTGTTAGTAGAAGCTGTCGTGTGCCCAGATGGAGACGAATGTCCAGATGGTAACACATGTTGTCTGCTGGCTACAGGGAACTATGGATGCTGCCCTTTGCCAGATGTGAGTATTATATCTGTAATTTCTAGTAATAAGGCAAAAGAATAATGCTTTGCACAACATTCTTTTTCAGTGCATTTGTATTATTTCTGTGCTTTTTTGTATGTGTTTTGCCATTCTTTATGATTGCATATTATGGTGGTTCTGTTGTGTTTTTCTTGTGATGTTTTTTTGTTTGTCTGTTTTTGTCCTTGCTGATTTCTTATTATATTGCTAAAAAGTTGTGGAAATGAACTACTGAAGTAGATGTTTTCTATCAGCATATCTCAGACCTAAGGGTGTTTTATATTTGGACATGTGCCCTAATATAACCGACTAGGTTGAACGGGACACGCCTCGCCAAAACGAGGCATATATATCTGGTTCTTTTCATCAGTTCCACAATGGTAATTTTGTCACACCACTTCAATCCTTTTATTCTACGCAAGCACAATTTTATGAAAGTCTGCATCTTTCGGGTTGCCATTTTTGTAGTTCTCCACATTTCAGAATCATACAATAAATCTGCCCTGACATTTGAGCTGAAGATTCTGATTAAATTATTTTTAGCAATATAATAAGAAATCAACAAGGACAAAGAAAGACAAACAAAAAAACATCACAAGATCTGGGCACATGACAGCTTCTACTAACACCTGATGATGGAACAATTATGCTATGTAACACTTCATTGTGCATTAAGTCAACTTTACCGGTAGTACTTGTAGTTTTTTTAAAGCTATCTAAATAATAAAATCAACCATAAATTTGTTAGTTTTAATAATAGGGAGACTGTAGACAAAACAAAAATACCAGTGGCAAGCAAAACACAAGCAGCTTTTGGAAATTATGAATTCAACTTTGTCTCATCAGTTATTGCTTAGTTCACTATGTTAGAGCCAGATAACAGTTGGTCTGTCTCTTTGAACACATCATATGACCCGACATATCACAATGTTTTTCAATGTTGGAGAGATTGACAGTGAGTCATTGTATGAAACTTTTCTTGGGAGTCTGTTAACTGGTTCTTCTCCTCTGCCACAATCTCGCATTGTTCAGTTATTGCTGAAAATCAAAAATGTAAAGAGTGAAAAGGAAAAAAAAGGCAGGCAAAAGTGTGTACGATATTTGTCAAACTGAAGATAATGAAACCAAAGTCACACTAGACCTTGAAATATTGGGGTGGGAAGGGGGAGGATCACATGGAGCTTTCGTCACAGCATAGTTAATAAAGCATGTCATATGATGAGCTCTTGAAATAGGTCAACCTTTATCTAAACAAGATAACTGAAACAGTTTTCCTAAAGAAGTGAAGCAAATAACAATTATTGGTTTGACAGTTAGTATAATGTGGCATGGGCTAATAATATTATCATCCACAGCACAAAACTGAGGAGTGTAAAACAGATATAAGTACGAACAACCTATGTGACTTAAGCCCAGATTACCACCTCATAAAAAAGCAGGACCTAGTACGCTGAAGTCTTTAACACTTGACTCCTCTACGATAGTATCTGATATGGGGCTACCTTCAGTCCAGGTCAATGTCAGACTAAGAACTGGTGTAGCAGGTCAGATGAACCTACCTACAAAACTATCATCATCATCATTATCAAAATTGTTGCTTCTTAAGAAGCATTCAACCAACACTGGAACAGGTCCCCAGGCAGGAAGCCTGCACCAACCAGTCACATGCTCTTGCAGTAGTGGTTTCTGCAGCAATGTGTTTTACATGAAGAGGCTGCCAGTCCCATGCACAACCTCATATTATTTGCCTCGTATGACATGCCTGATGGAGCAGTATTCATATTCTTTCTGTCTCATTTGGGATTCCCGGGAACTAAACAGGGCTTATAAAACAATACCTGGGTATAATTTGGTACAGCCCAGAACAACCACCTTCTTACTCCTTGGTATCTCATGGAAGGACAAAGTGAGAAATGTTGAAGTGCTGTCATGTGCTAGCCTTCAAAGTCAGTACACACTGCATAGACAGTGCATACTGCGCCAGCTTGGCCATGTCCGCTGCATTGAAGATGGTTACATTCCCCAAAGATCTTTTCTACAGACAAACTGGCAGATAGCAAAAGAACAGTTGGGTGACCACAGCTGAGTTTCAAAGATGTGTACAAGAGATACATGAAGGCTCTGTACATAAATCCAGCATTCTGGGAGGATGATACTGCCGATCACACCAAGTGGTGATGCTCCCTATGGCATCATTTTAGATTGGGCAAAAAGAAGCTCTTAAAACAAGCAGAAGAGAAAGAGTACATCAAAAGGAACACCAGGCAAAGAAAGCAGCTGAGGACTATCACCTTCAAGGCACACCACTTCATAGTCAGTGGAACAAGATGTTAGGTGAAGACAATAGGACATCACACTGAGAAAACCATTTGATGGCATTACAAGGCAGTCATTGTTTGGAATCATCAGGGTACCAAAAATAGAGGGAGACCAGCCAACACATGGGGAGACAAATTTGATATAACCCTGCAAGGGGTAAAGGTTTGGTTTGGTTGTAAGGATCATCTTGATTGCATATGGACAACTGCATCAGTGCTCCAATCTTCTCCCATAGCTCACACCAGCAAGGATCCCAAGGGATAACGAATATATGGAAAGGCCTGGAATGAATAGCAAGGGCCAGGAAGACTTGGCATGTTTTTGTTGAAGGCCCATGCTCTATGGGGAGCAGAAAGGCAGTGAATTAATTTACTCTGGGAGAACTGGTTCCTGGTAGAATTTGAAGCATTACATACATTTTTAATGCCATTGCCCCAAAGTAACCACAGACCAGAACATCAAAACATGAGAAATATGGGCATTGTTTATGGATGCGAGTACTCATAAGGAGCTCAACTTCTAGGCTTAACTTACACAAGAGGGAGAGAAATAGGATGTGTGTGTCTGTAGATCACATTGTTGATTTATTGTTTATCTGTATACAGGCTGTTTGTTGCTCTGACCATGTCCACTGCTGCCCCAAAGGCTACACATGTGATGTTTCTGCTGGCACCTGCACTCAGGGAAATAATGTTGTGAACTGGCTGACCAAAGTAGCAGCAAAACCAAAACCTGTGAAAGCATCAGTTACATGTAATGATGGTTCTGAATGCCCATCAGGAAACACATGTTGTGAACTATCATCAGGCCAGTACGGATGCTGCCCATTGGAGCAGGTACAGTCTCACACCACAGACTTTAGTTTCTAAGAGTTTTACTCTAATTGAAACAGTATGTGAAATGTGCCTGTTACTGAGAAACAAATATGTGTACATTGTATTTATTTAGGAAGAACTGTTCTGGTACATTTAAATGAATAAGATTAATTGGGAATACTATTACCCCAAAGTGAACACAGATTTTATTATAGTCATCTCAGTACTTTTTGGGCTAGCTTTATTAGGCATTAAAAAAGGCATTATTTTTCTTGTAATGCATTGCCTGTCTCTTGCTTTATTTTTTTATTTTTTATTTTATTGAATCTTTAACCCTGTGGCAAAAACTTTTTATGTGCTGTTTCTGTTTTGAGAAGTAGATCAGATTTGTGTTCATTTATCAATTCAGATATTTGTTCAGATCTGTGACTTGTACCAACAGGCAATAAATTTTAGCAATTATAGTTTGAGATCCGTCCTTATAGGTCTAGCTGGCCTACTTGTATTTATTTTTTTTTTTTTGGTCAACAAGAAATAATGGGACTGAAGTTTTTTCTGTGTCTCTATATGTTTGATGCAGGATATAGTGCCTACAATTTTTCTGATGTCATCATTTCTCATTCTGTTTCTCTTGGTAACATTAACTCTTTGTATACGAGCTCAAAAACCGCGTTTTTACAAGCTGATTTCAGAGTACATTTTTAGACTTTACTGATTTTGCATTAAAATAATTTATTTATAATGATAACATAAAGTGTTATATATCAAAATGTGATAGTGTGATTCGCTTGTATAGCTAGGTGGTGTTGTCGTACGGAAGGTCCGGGGTTCAAATCCTGGGTAAGCCACTCACGTCTGTTGTTTTTCTGTTGTCTAGTGTTCTACTTCTTTATTTCTTACGAGTGCCTGAAAACATACCTTTATGTTTGTCTAATATTTATTTACTGTTTACAGGCCTCGGGTTTCCCTTCCTTAAATGTTATAAATGTTTATACAATACCAGAAACCTACCCTCTGTTCTATACTACTGTTCTTAAGTCTTCTATCATTTACTAGACACAGTATCAAGGTCTTTGTTTTGTGTGGACTGACATATACTATATAATAGGGGAACGACAGAAGTGATTGCATCATTAATAAGGCTAAGCTGCCCATTGTAAACTTCCGGTGTTGTCTTGCGTTTTGCACTAATGACCGGTCATCAAAGCATCTTTTTTTGGGGATGCTTAGCTGGCCAGGAGGATAGTGTGATTTGCTTGTATAGCTAGGCGGTGTTGTCATACGGAAGGTCCGGGGTTCAAATCCTGGGTAAGCCACTCACGTCTGTTGTTTTTCTGTTGTCTAGTGTTCTACTTCTTTATTTCTTACGAGTGCCTGAAAACATACCTTTATGTTTGTCTAATATTTATTTACTGTTTACAGGTCTCGGGTTTCCCTTCCTTATATGTTATAAATATCAAAATGTGGAGAAATGAAACATCTATGACATGCACGTAACTTAATTGTTAAGTGGTGTTAAACATGCATGCAACATATGCAGTAATGAGTGCAGAACAATTTGACACAGGCACCGACCGGTAACTTAGGTAGGCCAACCGTAAAACGAGGATCACTCGTCGGCCTAGGTAATAGGCCGGTCGTATATTAAGAGTTAAAGGTTCTTCTTAAGCGTTTTATCTTACCGGATGTGATTTTCCTCCCCTTGACTCTGATCAGAGACCATGTTTGCATATCAATGAATTGGTTAGAATATGTCATTTATCAGTTATTATTTAGCTTCCATGCTGATATTTAGATGTTTTGATTATTGATAACCGTTGGTTAAGTCACATATCTGGCTTTTTTTGGCATCTTGTTTAAATTTTTCTTTCAAGTCTTCCATTTTCTGTGAAAATTCTTCTTAGATATGTAAACTCTAGAACTTGTTTGAGCTTAACATTGTTGATGTGTATGTTAAGTGGGCTTGGTTTTCTGCGGATCTTCATAACTTCTGTCTTGAATGTACTGGCCTCCATGTTGTATTTTCTACAAGTTCAATTAAGTGCATTTGTATGGTTTTGCGATTTGTTTGCATCTTCCCTTCTTTAAACACTTTCAGGTGTCTGCATGGACATGTTTAAAGAAAGCAATGTCAGCCTGAGATTGTTGACATTTCGATAGAGTTTGTTCAGGAATGGTATTGGTGATGGACATATGTGCTTTCTCTGTTCCGCATAGTTGGTCACATTTGCAGCAGATGTTCAGCAGTAATTTTATTGATGCCACAGTTACACTTACCAGTAGTTTCTTTCTTTAGCTTGTTAAATAGATTGTATCTCAGTCTGTTGTAGCTTATACAGATTCTGAAAATTAGAGCTTGTTCACCTCTGTTGAGCTGACAGTATGCTTAATTTTTCTGATGGTCTGGATGCTCTGCACTTGCTCCTGTATTTGCTCCTGATAAAACTCTTAGCCTCTTCATAAGTTATGCTTGTATCAGGTTGAGGTTTTTCCACCTCCCTTTGCCAATCTGTGAGCCTCTTAATTGCCAGGGATGTTACAGCAAGATGGGATTCACTGTATCACAGCTGTTTTGAAGCACTGACATAATTTGTGAAGTATTCTCTAAGGTCATCCAGGTCTGCATTATTCTGGCTTTTTAGTACTGCTGAGGTTCAAAGATGTGTGCAAGAGAGACTTTAGGGCACTGAACATAAATCCAGCAAACTGGGAGGATGAAGCTGCTGATCGCACCAAGTGACGATGCGCTGTACGGCACCACCTCAGATTGGGCGAAAAGAAGCTCTCTCAGCAAGCAGAAGAGAGGGGAAAACTTCGAAAGGAACACCAGGAAAAAAAGCAGCTGAGAGCTGTCACCTCAGGGGCGCATTCCCATAGTCAGTTATGACTGAAGAGGCTATTATTTTTAGTACTGCAATTACTGACAGTACATCTCTGAAGAAAGCTACTTGTCTCTTCGTGCTTTCTTCTGTCATTAGAACTGCTGCAGTTTTCAAAGCCTCTGCTTCTGCTCTGAAGTTACTTGAGAATTTTCCTGTTGCCATTGACAGCTTTTTTTGTGTGTATTGTTACATAAGCTCTGAAATATTTCTCCACCTCCATCTTGTTTCATTTGTTGCTGATCAAGCTGTGTATGCATGGGTCCAGGTGTTGCTTGGGTAATGTTTCTCCTTTTATTTTGTCATCAGGGCTCTTTTTTCTGTTTTATTCTGGCTTTTCTTTTACCCAATACCAGGAATGGTTGCTATCATCTCAGGGAATCATTGCTGTCTCTAGTCTCGGAGCTTGTGTTCAAGGTATATGGGTTTGGTTGTTGATATCACATTTATGGGATCCTCTTTAATCTATGTTTTGGTTGATTCTTCAAAGTTAATCTTTATTTTCATACATTTTGGTCATCTGCAAAAAAGTATCTCATTCAGTGAGTCATGTTCTTTATTTTCTTGGTTTACTTTATCTTCTGTATAGGGCAAAGCTGTTTCTATTATAGAAAATTAATATAAGTTGCTTAGGACTTAATTTTAACACAGAAACAGTAGCAGACAACACCTGAGAATTATAAGTGCTGCTTGTAGATGGGAATATTCATAGTGAACTCACCCTGGAGTGCATCACTGCATAAGTTATGTAAGAGAAAGAAATATGACATATCTATCTGTAGATGATTTTGTAATTTAGTATTTTTCTTCGTACAGGCTGTGTGTTGCTCTGATCATGTCCACTGCTGCCCCAAAGGCTACACGTGTGATGTTTCAGCTGGCACCTGCACTCAAGGAAATGATGTTGTGAGCTGGTTGACCAAAGTAGCAGCCAAACCAAAACTAGTGAAAGCATCAGTTACATGTAAAGATGGTTCTGAATGCCCCACTGGCAACACATGTTGTGAACTAGCACCTGGTCAATATGGATGCTGCCCACTGGAACAGGTACAGGCATGGTTTTTATACATAGTTTTTATGTTTTGAACATGCTATACACCCTTGCTGAGTTTTGGAAAGAATGGTACCTGATAAAGCTAGTGAAAGAAGTATTTATTGTTATATTATTATTATTGATTTTTCAGTGGCAGTATGATGAGAAGTGAGGCAGTAAAAGGCATTATGATGTACAGAAAAATAGAGGGCAAGTCAAGTAGAGAAAGACAGAAAAGTTATTAAACTACTTGACAGTGTAGCGTGAAAGACACCGGCCGCAGAGTAGGTGAAGAACATCAACAGTCAGAATCTGTGGTGAGACATAATTGCCTAATCTAACATGATGGCATATGATGATGTGAAACATCATGTTGCCATTAGAACAACATTAGAGATATGTGAGCTATTAAGATGTTTTGAGTCAAATATATTTACTGTGCTCTGTGCAGGTCTTGGGCATCTATGAAGAGATAAAGAACAAATAGAAATACTGCGACCTCAGGCATGTATTACAAGGCAACTTAGATGGGCTGGCAACCTCATCATGTAAAACAAATTGCCACAAAACTATCACGGCAAGAGTATGTGGCTGCTTGATACAGGCCTCCTGCAGTGGTGGCTCCATACCCTATAAGGAACACAAAGGAAAGTAATGGGAATGATGATATATTTTGTGGATCAAGTTACTATCGACCTTGTTCCTGTTTGATATTTGTTAAGACAAAAGAGAAAAAAAGGCAGTAAGATCAGAAGGGCCCAAACAGTGGAATAAGTTCTGTGTAAAAAGTTAGTATAAAACAAATTGACAGCTAGGAGTAGAGAAATTACATGACACACATCCTAAAAGACAACAAGGTATCAAACCAAACCTGAATTTTCCCTGCATCTCCTTATCACAAACATAAAATGTATGCATATAGATTGTAATGTTGAATTATTGTTTTTTTCTGTGAACAGGCTGTGTGTTGCTCTGATCATGCCCACTGCTGCCCCAAAGGCTACACGTGTGATGTTTCAGCTGGCACCTGCACTCAAGGAAATGATGTTGTGAGTTGGTTGACCAAAGTAGCAGCCAAACCCAAACCTGTGAAAGCATCAGTTACATGTAATGATGGCTCAGAATGCCCCACTGGCAACACCTGTTGTGAACTAGCATCTGGTCAATATGGATGCTGCCCACTGGAGCAGGTACAGGTCTTGTTCTTTACAAACATTATATAAACCCTCGCTTAACCTGAATTGCTGTGCTATAATTTATTAAAACAATAGTAGAAATATGTCAGATATTTTGTATTTACTCTTTATCATGGTGTTTGTGATGATAAGGTGTATGTGGATAGATCTGGAAGGTGGAGCTCACAGAACGGACAAACACTTCCATCCCTAAGCTCGCTCTGTAGGTGATGATTCATGACAAATAAATCCACTTGAACAGTTTGATTAATATCCACACGTTTGTGTAATAAATCTTGTAACAATGATTGAAAGGCCATTTACAGTCACAGTGGTATTAAAAAAATTCAGAACTCTCATATCAACATCATCTGTCCAGACAACAACAGTCTTCTCCAGTAAAAAATTTGCTATATAAAAATCACTTGCCTCTAGTAGCTACACTTCTCTTCTCTCACTGTAAAACTCTCCCTTCACACTCGCTACGCACTATCAACTACACCTTCCAACACCATTCGCTGCCCACACGTTCCTTGCTATCTGCAGTCACCCTAACGTAAACTTCTTACACACTTCACTGAATATTATTTACTAACACCTCGTTTACTGCTCAGATGAATTCCAGCTCACAACAACAGTTGTAGTAAAATCACTTACTTACTTACTTAGTCGTTCCCCTTCTACCGTGAGGTGTAGAGGTTTGGAAGAGAGAGCGCCAGACTATCCTATCGGCTGTCTTCCTCCTGGCCTGGTTCCATTCTAGTCCTCGATCCTTCAAAGATTGTCTAATGTTGTCCTCCCAGCGGACTCTGGGTCATCCTCGGGGTCTGGATCCTTGGCTCTTTGTTTCCCATGCTTGTCGTGGTATCCGATCTTCTCCCATTCTGCAGACATGGCCAAACCATCTTAATTGGGACTGTTCTACTTGGCTCTGCAGGGGGTAGGATTTAAGGCCTTGACGTATCGTCTGGTTGCGTACCATGTCTCTTCTTGTTACTTCAACCACCTTCCTCAGATACCTCATTTCTGAGGTTTGGATCTGACTTTTATGGGTTGTAGTCATTGCCCATGACTCGCATCCGTATGTCAAGACTGGGACATAGGTGGAGCGGTATACAACCATCTTCGTTTTCTTACCAACCTCTCTCTTGCTGAGGAATCCTCGATTTATGGCCTGAAAAAGTCTCCCAGCTGCTACTTTTCGAGTGGCCAACTCTTCTTTGATGCCTCCCTTTCGGTCTATAATAGCTCCGAGTTGTAAAATCACAACAACAGAAATACATACTGACACACAAAAACTCGCTCATACCAAATATAGCTCCCATCAAAGCAGAGGACCATTCATTCAAGCAAACACACCAAAAACAACACTCCCTGACAGTGTTCTTGAAACGATTGCCACAGTATTGTAAAAACCATTGAAGTTCTTTTCCATGTTAAAAGTAATTAATCTTTATTGAATTGTTTGTACAAACTTTTTTTTTTTTTTCGCCTGCCTGTCGAACCATCTGCTTCTCTGTCAGTTTGTCTCATTATCTTTATTTGTTTCTCAGATTTTGTGTCTGAGACAAATTCCACAAGACATTTCTTATCTTTATTCCCTAAAGAAAGGATTTACTTCAAGTTCTTTTAGTTGTTTAGTATTTCTTGTAAATTTTTTACTCTTTCCTTTGCACAACGAAAGAGTACCCATATAATTGTTTAAAATGCATTCCTTTGAATCTGTGTGTGTGTATTTTGTTTTTGTTTTTTTTAAACATATTATGTAACATTATATATAATTTATGACATTGGAAAAAAAATAAAAACGTATAACAAATTATTGTGAAAAGGAGGCAATTTGATAACAATGATATGGGTGAAATGATCTTCTAGAAGAATTTTGTGAACAATATCTGAGAAAAGAAACTGAAAGACAATAATAGTTGCACTTTAGACAGGTTGACAAAGGCCACAAAAGTCAAGTAAAAGTAGAAAATGTTTTGGGAAGATGTATTGTTGTTATTGAGATACCTTAAATTGTAAAATAGTTTCAAAATAGGCTTCATGCTGAGTAATTTTAACAAAATTAATTGAACCATTCCTGAATATCTTCAAAGCACATGTGCTAGATGACAGGAAGAAACATAAAATGTATGCATATAGATTGTAATGTTGAATTATTGTTTTTTTCTGTGAACAGGCTGTGTGTTGCTCTGATCATGCCCACTGCTGCCCCAAAGGCTACACGTGTGATGTTTCAGCTGGCACCTGCACTCAAGGAAATGATGTTGTGAGTTGGTTGACCAAAGTAGCAGCCAAACCCAAACCTGTGAAAGCATCAGTTACATGTAATGATGGCTCAGAATGCCCCACTGGTAACACCTGTTGTGAACTAGCATCTGGTAAATATGGATGCTGCCCACTGGAACAGGTACAAGGCTTGTTCTTTACAAACATTATATAAACCCTCTCTTAACCTGAATTGCTGTGCTATAATTTATTAAAACAATAGTAGAAATATGTCAGATATTTTGTATTTACTATTTATCATGGTGTTTGTGATGATAAGGTGTATGTGGATAGATCTGGAAGGTGGAGCTCACAGAACGGACAAACACTTCCATCCCTAAGCTCGCTCTGTAGGTGATGATTCATGACAAATAAATCCACTCGAACAGCTTGGTTAATATCCACACGTTTGTGTAATAAATCTTGTAACAATGATTGAAAGGCCATTTACAGTCACAGTGGTATTAAGAAAATTCAGAACTCTCATATCAACATCATCTGTCCAGACAACAACAGTCTTCTCCAGCAAAAAATTTGCTATATAAAAATCACTTGCCTCTAGTAGCTACACTTCTCTTCTCTCGCTGTAAAACTCTCCCTTCACACTCGCTATGCACTATCAACTACACCTTCCAACACCATTCGCTGCCCACACGTTCCTTGCTATCTGCAGTCACCCTAACGTAAACTTCTTAAACACTTCACTGAACCTTATTTACTAACACCTCGTTTACTGCTCAGATGAATTCCAGCTCACAACAACAGTTGTTGTAAAATCACAACAACAGAAATACATACTGACACACAAAAACTCGCTCATACCAAATATAGCTCCCATCGAAGCAGAGGACCATTCATTCAAGCAAACACACCAAAAACAACACTCCCTGACAGTGTTCTTGAAACGATTGCCACAGTATTGTAAAAACCATTGAAGTTCTTTTCCATGTTAAAAGTAATTAATCTTTATTGAATTGTTTGTACAAACTTTCTTTTTTTGTTCGCCTGCCTGTCGAACCATCTGCTTATCTGTCAGTTTGTCTCATTATCTTTATTTGTTTCTCAGTTTTTGTGTCTGAGACAAATTCCACAAGACATTTCTTATCTTTATTCCTAAAGAAAGGATTTACTTCAAGTTCTTTTAGTTGTTTAGTATTTCTTGTAAATTTTTTATTCTTTCCTTTGCACAACAAAAGAGTACCCATATAATTGATTAAACATGCATTCCTATGAATCTGTGTATGTGTAGTTTTTTTTTTTTTTTAAACATATTATGTAACATTATATATAATTTATGACATTGGAAAAAAACAAAAACCTATAACAAATTATTGTGAAAAGGAGGCAGTTTGATAACAATGATATGGGTGAAATGATCTTCTAGAGAAATTTTGTGAACAATATCTGAGAAAAGAAACTGAAAGACAATAATAGTTGCACTTTAGACAGGTTGACAAAGGCCACAAAAGTCAAGTAAAAGTAGAAAATGTTTTGGGAAGATGTATTGTTGTTATGGTAGATACCTTAAATGGTAAAATAGTTTCAAATTAGGCTTCATGCTGAGTAATTTTAACAAAATTAATTGAACCATTCCTGAATATCTTCAAAGCACATGTGCTAGATGACAAGAAGAAACATAAAATGTATGCATATAGATTGTAATGTTGAATTATTGTTTTTTTCTGTGAACAGGCTGTGTGTTGCTCTGATCATGCCCACTGCTGCCCCAAAGGCTACACGTGTGATGTTTCAGCTGGCACCTGCACTCAAGGAAATGATGTTGTGAGTTGGTTGACCAAAGTAGCAGCCAAACCCAAACCTGTGAAAGCATCAGTTACATGTAATGATGGCTCAGAATGCCCCACTGGCAACACCTGTTGTGAACTAGCATCTGGTAAATATGGATGCTGCCCACTGGAACAGGTACAGGTCTTGTTCTTTACAAACATTATATAAACCCTCTCTTAACCTGAATTGCTGTGCTATAATTTATTAAAACAATAGTAGAAATATGTCAGATATTTTGTATTTACTATTTATCATGGTGTTTGTGATGATAAGGTGTATGTGGATAGATCTGGAAGGTGGAGCTCACAGAACGGACAAACACTTCCATCCCTAAGCTCGCTCTGTAGGTGATGATTCATGACAAATAAATCCACTCGAACAGCTTGGTTAATATCCACACGTTTGTGTAATAAATCTTGTAACAATGATTGAAAGGCCATTTACAGTCACAGTGGTATTAAGAAAATTCAGAACTCTCATATCAACATCATCTGTCCAGACAACAACAGTCTTCTCCAGCAAAAAATTTGCTATATAAAAATCACTTGCCTCTAGTAGCTACACTTCTCTTCTCTCGCTGTAAAACTCTCCCTTCACACTCGCTACGCACTATCAACTACACCTTCCAACACCATTCGCTGCCCACACGTTCCTTGCTATCTGCATTCACCCTAACGTAAACTTCTTACACACTTCACTGAACATTATTTACTAACACCTCGTTTACTGCTCAGATGAATTCCAGCTCACAACAACAGTTGTTGTAAAATCACAATTACAGAAATACATACTGACACACAAAAACTCGCTCATACCAAATATAGCTCCCATAGAAGCAGAGGACCATTCATTCAAGCAAACACACCAAAAACAACACTCCTTGACATTGTTCTTGAAACGATTGCCACAGTATTGTAAAAACCATTGAAGTTCTTTTCCATGTTAAAAGTAATTAATCTTTATTGAATTGTTTGTACAATCTCTTTTTTTTTTTTCGCCTGCCTGTCGAACCATCTGCTTCTCTGTCAGTTTGTCTCATTATCTTTATTTGTTTCTCAGATTTTGTGTCTGAGACAAATTCCACAAGACATTTCTTATCTTTATTCCCTAAAGAAAGGATTTACTTCAAGTTCTTTTAGTTGTTTAGTATTTCTTGTAAATTTTTTACTCTTTCCTTTGCACAACGAAAGAGTACCCATATAATTGTTTAAAATGCATTCCTTTGAATCTGTGTGTGTGTAGTTGTTTTTTTTTAAAACATATTATGTAACATTATATATAATTTATGACATTGGAAAAAAATAAAAACGTATAACAAATTATTGTGAAAAGGAGGCAGTTTGATAACAATGATATGGGTGAAATGATCTTCTAGAGAAATTTTGTGAACAATATCTGAGAAAAGAAACTGAAAGACAATAATAGTTGCACTTTAGACAGGTTGACAAAGGCCACAAAAGTCAAGTAAAAGTAGAAAATGTTTTGGGAAGATGTATTGTTGTTGTGGTAGATACCTTAAATGGTAAAATAGTTTCAAATTAGGCTTCATGCTGAGTAATTTTAACAAAATTAATTGAACCATTCCTGAATATCTTCAAAGCACATGTGCTAGATGACAAGAAGAAACATAAAATGTATGCATATAGATTGTAATGTTGAATTATTGTTTTTTTCTGTGAACAGGCTGTGTGTTGCTCTGATCATGCCCACTGCTGCCCCAAAGGCTACACGTGTGATGTTTCAGCTGGCACCTGCACTCAAGGAAATGATGTTGTGAGTTGGTTGACCAAAGTAGCAGCCAAACCCAAACCTGTGAAAGCATCAGTTACATGTAATGATGGCTCAGAATGCCCCACTGGCAACACCTGTTGTGAACTAGCATCTGGTAAATATGGATGCTGCCCACTGGAACAGGTACAGGTCTTGTTCTTTACAAACATTATATAAACCCTCTCTTAACCTGAATTGCTGTGCTATAATTTATTAAAACAATAGTAGAAATATGTCAGATATTTTGTATTTACTCTTTATCATGGTGTTTGTGATGATAAGGTGTATGTGGATAGATCTGGAAGGTGGAGCTCACAGAACGGACAAACACTTCCATCCCTAAGCTCGCTCTGTAGGTGATGATTCATGACAAATAAATCCAAAAACAGCTTGGTTAATATCCACACATTTGTGTAATAAATCTTGTAACAATGATTGAAAGGCCGTTTACAGTCACAGTGGTATTAAGAAAATTCAGAACTCTCATATCAACATCATCTGTCCAGACAACAACAGTCTTCTCCAGCAAAAAATTTGCTATATAAAAATCATTTGCCTCTAGTAGCTACACTTCTCTTCTCTCACTGTAAAACTCTCCCTTCACACTTCCTACGCACTATCAACTACACCTTCCAACACCATTCGCTGCCCACACGTTCCTTGCTATCTGCAGTCACCCTAACGTAAACTTCTTAAACACTTCACTGAACCTTATTTACTAACACCTCGTTTACTGCTCAGATGAATTCCAGCTCACAACAACAGTTGTTGTAAAATCACAACAACAGAAATACATACTGACACACAAAAACTCGCTCATACCAAATATAGCTCCCATCGAAGCAGAGGACCATTCATTCAAGCAAACACACCAAAAACAACACTCCCTGACAGTGTTCTTGAAACGATTGCCACAGTATTGTAAAAACCATTGAAGTTCTTTTCCATGTTAAAAGTAATTAATCTTTATTGAATTGTTTGTACAAACTTTCTTTTTTTTTCACCTGCCTGTCGAACCATCTGATTCTCTATCAGTTTGTCTCATTATCTTTATTTGTTTCTCAGATTTTGTGTCTGAGACAAATTCCACAAGACATTTCTTATCTTTATTCCCTAAAGAAAGGATTTACTTCAAGTTCTTTTAGTTGTTTAGTATTTCTTGTAAATTTTTTACTCTTTCCTTTGCACAACGAAGGAGTACCCATATAATTGTTTAAAATGCATTTCTTTGAATCTGTGTGTGTGTAGTTTTTTTTTTTTTTTTTTTTTTAAACATATTATGTAATATTATATATAATTTATGACATTGGAAAAAAATAAAAACATATAACAAATTATTGTGAAAAGGAGGCAGTTTGATAACAATGATATGGGTGAAATGATCTTCTAGAGAAATTTTTTGAACAATATCTGAGAAAAGAAACTGAAAGACAATAATAGTTGCACTTTAGACAGGTTGACAAAGGCCACAAAAGTCAAGTAAAAGTAGAAAATGTTTTGGGAAGATGTATTGTTGTTGTGGTAGATACGTTAAATGGTAAAATAGTTTCAAATTAGGCTTCATGCTGAGTAATTTTAACAAAATTAATTGAACCATTCCTGAATATCTTCAAAGCACATGTGCTAGATGACAAGAAGAAACATAAAATGTATGCATATAGATTGTAATGTTGAATTATTGTTTTTTTCTGTGAACAGGCTGTGTGTTGCTCTGATCATGCCCACTGCTGCCCC
This sequence comes from Oreohelix idahoensis, assembly GCA_024509875.1. NCBI lineage: Eukaryota > Metazoa > Mollusca > Gastropoda > Stylommatophora > Oreohelicidae > Oreohelix > Oreohelix idahoensis. Next base: position 172,680 of record JAMPIV010003852.1, read on the forward strand.
AAAGGCTACACGTGTGATGTTTCAGCTGGCACCTGCACTCAAGGAAATGATGTTGTGAGTTGGTTGACCAAAGTAGCAGCCAAACCCAAACCTGTGAAAGCATCAGTTACATGTAATGATGGCTCAGAATGCCCCACTGGCAACACCTGTTGTGAACTAGCATCTGGTAAATATGGATGCTGCCCACTGGAACAGGTACAGGTCTTGTTCTTTACAAACATTATATAAACCCTCTCTTAACCTGAATTGCTGTGCTATAATTTATTAAAACAATAGTAGAAATATGTCAGATATTTTGTATTTACTCTTTATCATGGTGTTTGTGATGATAAGGTGTATGTGGATAGATCTGGAAGGTGGAGCTCACAGAACGGACAAACACTTCCATCCCTAAGCTCGCTCTGTAGGTGATGATTCATGACAAATAAATCCACTCAAACAGCTTGGTTAATATCCACACGTTTGTGTAATAAATCTTGTAACAATGATTGAAAGGCCGTTTACAGTCACAGTGGTATTAAGAAAATTCAGAATTCTCATATCAACATCATCTGTCCAGACAACAACAGTCTTCTCCAGCAAAAAATTTGCTATATAAAAATCATTTGCCTCTAGTAGCTACACTTCTCTTCTCTCGCTGTAAAACTCTCCCTTCACACTCACTACGCACTATCAACTACACCTTCCAACACCATTCGCTGCCCACATGTTCCTTGCTATCTGCAGTCACCCTAACGTAAACTTCTTAAACACTTCACTGAACATTATTTACTAACACCTCATTTACTGCTCAGATGAATTCCAGCTCACAACAACAGTTATTGTAAAATCACAACAACAGAAATACATACTGACACACAAAAACTCGCTCATACCAAATATAGCTCCCATCAAAGCAGAGGACCATTCATTCAAGCAAACACACCAAAAACAACACTCCCTGACAGTGTTCTTGAAACGATTGCCACAGTATTGTAAAAACCATTGAAGTTCTTTTCCATGTTAAAAGTAATTAATCTTTATTGAATTGTTTGTACAAACTTTCTTTTTTTTCACCTGCCTGTCGAACCATCTGCTTCTCTGTCAGTTTGTCTCATTATCTTTATTTGTTTCTCAGATTTTGTTTCTGAGACAAATTCCACAAGACATTTCTTATCTTTATTCCCTAAAGAAAGGATTTACTTCAAGTTCTTTTAGTTGTTTAGTATTTCTTGTAAATTTTTTACTCTTTCCTTTGCACAACGAAAGAGTACCCATATAATTGTTTAAAATGCATTCCTTTGAATCTGTGTGTGTGTAGTTGTTTTTTTTAAAAACATATTATGTAACATTATATATAATTTATGACATTGGAAAAAAATAAAAACGTATAACAAATTATTGTGAAAAGGAGGCAGTTTGATAATGATATGGGTGAAATGATCTTCTAGAGAAATTTTTTGAACAATATCTGAGAAAAGAAACTGAAAGACAATAATAGTTGCACTTTAGACAGGTTGACAAAGGCCACAAAAGTCAAGTAAAAGTAGAAAATGTTTTGGGAAGATGTATTGTTGTTGTGGTAGATACCTTAAATGGTAAAATAGTTTCAAATTAGGCTTCATGCTGAGTAATTTTAACAAAATTAATTGAACCATTCCTGAATATCTTCAAAGCACATGTGCTAGATGACAGGAAGAAACATAAAATGTATGCATATAGATTGTAATGTTGAATTATTGTTTTTTTCTGTGAACAGGCTGTGTGTTGCTCTGATCATGCCCACTGCTGCCCCAAAGGCTACACGTGTGATGTTTCAGCTGGCACCTGCACTCAAGGAAATGATGTTGTGAGTTGGTTGACCAAAGTAGCAGCCAAACCCAAACCTGTGAAAGCATCAGTTACATGTAATGATGGCTCAGAATGCCCCACTGGCAACACCTGTTGTGAACTAGCATCTGGTAAATATGGATGCTGCCCACTGGAACAGGTACAGGTCTTGTTCTTTACAAACATTATATAAACCCTCTCTTAACCTGAATTGCTGTGCTATAATTTATTAAAACAATAGTAGAAATATGTCAGATATTTTGTATTTACTCTTTATCATGGTGTTTGTGATGATAAGGTGTATGTGGATAGATCTGGAAGGTGGAGCTCACAGAACGGACAAACACTTCCATCCCTAAGCTCGCTCTGTAGGTGATGATTCATGACAAATAAATCCACTCAAACAGCTTGGTTAATATCCACACGTTTGTGTAATAAATCTTGTAACAATGATTGAAAGGCCATTTACAGTCACAGTGGTATTAAGAAAATTCAGAACTCTCATATCAACATCATCTGTCCAGACAACAACAGTCTTCTCCAGCAAAAAATTTGCTATATAAAAATCACTTGCCTCTAGTAGCTACACTTCTCTTCTCTCGCTGTAAAACTCTCCCTTCACACTCGCTATGCACTATCAACTACACCTTCCAACACCATTCGCTGCCCACATGTTCCTTGCTATCTGCAGTCACCCTAACGTAAACTTCTTAAACACTTCACTGAACATTATTTACTAACACCTCATTTACTGCTCAGATGAATTCCAGCTCACAACAACAGTTATTGTAAAATCACAACAACAGAAATACATACTGACACACAAAAACTCGCTCATACCAAATATAGCTCCCATCAAAGCAGAGGACCATTCATTCAAGCAAACACACCAAAAACAACACTCCCTGACAGTGTTCTTAAAACGATTGCCACAGTATTGTAAAAACCATTGAAGTTCTTTTCCATGTTAAAAGTAATTAATCTTTATTGAATTGTGTGTACAAACTTTTTTTTTTTCGCCTGCCTGTCGAACCATCTGCTTCTCTGTCAGTTTGTCTCATTATCTTTATTTGTTTCTCAGATTTTGTGTCTGAGACAAATTCCACAAGACATTTCTTATCTTTATTCCCTAAAGAAAGGATTTACTTCAAGTTCTTTTAGTTGTTTAGTATTTCTTGTAAATTTTTTACTCTTTCCTTTGCACAACGAAAGAGTACCCATATAATTGTTTAAAATGCATTCCTTTGAATCTGTGTGTGTGTAGTTTTTTTTTTTAAACATATTATGTAACATTATATATAATTTATGACATTGGAAAAAAACAAAAACCTATAACAAATTATTGTGAAAAGGAGGCAGTTTGATAACAATGATATGGGTGAAATGATCTTCTAGAGAAATTTTGTGAACAATATCTGAGAAAAGAAACTGAAAGACAATAATAGTTGCACTTTAGACAGGTTGACAAAGGCCACAAAAGTCAAGTAAAAGTAGAAAATGTTTTGGGAAGATGTATTGTTGTTGTGGTAGATACCTTAAATGGTAAAATAGTTTCAAATTAGGCTTCATGCTGAGTAATTTTAACAAAATTAATTGAACCATTCCTGAATATCTTCAAAGCACATGTGCTAGATGACAGGAAGAAACATAAAATGTATGCATATAGATTGTAATGTTGAATTATTGTTTTTTTCTGTGAACAGGCTGTGTGTTGCTCTGATCATGCCCACTGCTGCCCCAAAGGCTACACGTGTGATGTTTCAGCTGGCACCTGCACTCAAGGAAATGATGTTGTGAGTTGGTTGACCAAAGTAGCAGCCAAACCCAAACCTGTGAAAGCATCAGTTACATGTAATGATGGCTCAGAATGCCCCACTGGCAACACCTGTTGTGAACTAGCATCTGGTAAATATGGATGCTGCCCACTGGAACAGGTACAGGTCTTGTTCTTTACAAACATTATATAAACCCTCTCTTAACCTGAATTGCTGTGCTATAATTTATTAAAACAATAGTAGAAATATGTCAGATATTTTGTATTTACTCTTTATCATGGTGTTTGTGATGATAAGGTGTATGTGGATAGATCTGGAAGGTGGAGCTCACAGAACGGACAAACACTTCCATCCCTAAGCTCGCTCTGTAGGTGATGATTCATGACAAATAAATCCACTTGAACAGCTTGGTTAATATCCACACGTTTGTGTAATAAATCTTGTAACAATGATTGAAAGGCCGTTTACAGTCACAGTGGTATTAAGAAAATTCAGAACTCTCATATCAACATCATCTGTCCAGACAACAACAGTCTTCTCCAGCAAAAAATTTGCTATATAAAAATCACTTGACTCTAGTAGCTACACTTCTCTTCTCTCGCTGTAAAACTCTCCCTTCACACTTCCTACGCACTATCAACTACACCTTTCAACACCATTCGCTGCCCACAAGTTCCTTGCTATCTGCATTCACCCTAACGTAAACTTCTTACACACTTCACTGAACATTATTTACTAACACCTCATTTACTGCTCAGATGAATTCCAGCTCACAACAACAGTTGTTGTAAAATCACAACAGCAGAAATACATACTGACACACAAAAACTCGCTCATACCAAATATAGCTCCCATCAAAGCAGAGGATCATTCATTCAAGCAAACACACCAAAAACAACACTCCCTGACAGTGTTCTTGAAATGATTTACAAATTATTGCCACAGTATTGTAAAAACCATTGAAGTTCTTTTCCATGTTCAAAGTTATTAATCTTTATTGAATTGTTTGTACAAACTTTTTTTTTTTTTTTTTTTGTGACTGCTGTCGAACAATCTGCTTCTCTGTCAGTTTGTCTCATTATCTTTATTTGTTTCTCAGCTTTTGTGTCTGTGACAAATTCCACAAGACTTTTCTTATCTTTATTCCCTAAAGAAAGTATTTACTTCAAGTTCTTTTAGTTATTTAGTATTTCTTGTAAATTTTGTACTCTTTCCTTTGCACAACAAAAGAATACCCATATAATTGTTTAAAATGCATTCCTTTAAATCAGTGTGTGTGTGGTATTTAAAAAAAAACATTATGTAACATTATATATAATTCATGACATTGGAAAAAAATAAAAACGTATAACAAATTATTGTGAAAAGGTGACAGTTTGATAACAATGAAATAGGTGAAATGATCCACTAGAGGAATTTTTTGAACATTATCTGAGAAAAGAAACTGGAAGACAATTATAGTTGCACTTTAGACAGGTAGACAAAGGCCACAAAAGTCAAGTAAAAGTAGAAAATGTTTTGGGAAGATGTATTGTTGTTGTGGTAGATACGTTAAATGGTAAAATAGTTTCAAATTAGGCTTCATGCTGAGTAATTTTAACAAAATTAATTGAACCATTCCTGAATATCTTCAAAGCACATGTGCTAGATGACAGGAAGAAACATAAAATGTATGCATATAGATTGTAATGTTGAATTATTGTTTTTTTCTGTGAACAGGCTGTGTGTTGCTCAGATCATGCCCACTGCTGCCCCAAAGGCTACACGTGTGATGTTTCAGCTGGCACCTGCACTCAAGGAAATGATGTTGTGAGTTGGTTGACCAAAGTAGCAGCCAAACCCAAACCTGTGAAAGCATCAGTTACATGTAATGATGGCTCAGAATGCCCTACTGGCAACACCTGTTGTGAACTAGCATCTGGTCAATATGGATGCTGCCCACTGGAACAGGTACAGGTCTTGTTCTTTACAAACATTATATAAACCCTCTCTTAACCTGAATTGCTGTGCTATAATTTATTAAAACAATAGTAGAAATATGTCAGATATTTTGTATTTACTCTTTATCATGGTGTTTGTGATGATAAGGTGTATGTGGATAGATCTGGAAGGTGGAGCTCACAGAACGGACAAACACTTCCATCCCTAAGCTCGCTCTGTAGGTGATGATTCATAACAAATAAATCCACTCAAACAGCTTGGTTAATATCCACACATTTGTGTAATAAATCTTGTAACAATGATTGAAAGGCCGTTTACAGTCACAGTGGTATTAAGAAAATTCAGAACTCTCATATCAACATCATCTGTCCAGACAACAACAGTCTTCTCCAGCAAAAAATTTGCTATATAAAAATCACTTGACTCTAGTAGCTACACTTCTCTTCTCTCGCTGTAAAACTCTCCCTTCACACTCGCTACGCACTATCAACTACACCTTCCAACACCATTCGCTGCCCACACGTTCCTTGCTATCTGCAGTCACCCTAACGTAAACTTCTTAAACACTTCACTGAACATTATTTACTAACACCTCGTTTACTGCTCAGATGAATTCCAGCTCACAACAACAGTTGTTGTAAAATCACAACAACAGAAATACATACTGACACACAAAAACTCGCTCATACCAAATATAGCTCCCATCGAAGCAGAGGACCATTCATTCAAGCAAACACACCAAAAACAACACTCCCTGACAGTGTTCTTGAAACGATTGCCACAGTATTGTAAAAACCATTGAAGTTCTTTTCCATGTTAAAAGTAATTAATCTTTATTGAATTGTTTGTACAAACTTTTTTTTTTTTTTCGCCTGCCTGTCGAACCATCTGCTTCTCTGTCAGTTTGTCTCATTATCTTTATTTGTTTCTCAGATTTTGTGTCTGAGACAAATTCCACAAGACATTTCTTGTCTTTATTCCCTAAAGAAAGGATTTACTTCAAGTTCTTTTAGTTGTTTAGTATTTCTTGTAAATTTTTTACTCTTTCCTTTGCACAACGAAAGAGTACCCATATAATTGTTTAAAATGCATTCCTTTGAATCTGTGTGTGTGTAGTTTTTTTTGTTTTTTTTAAACATATTATGTAACATTATATATAATTTATGACATTGGAAAAAAATAAAAACATATAACAAATTATTGTGAAAAGGAGGCAGTTTGATAACAATGATATGGGTGAAATGATCTTCTAGAGAAATTTTTTGAACAATATCTGAGAAAAGAAACTGAAAGACAATAATAGTTGCACTTTAGACAGGTTGACAAAGGCCACAAAAGTCAAGTAAAAGTAGAAAATGTTTTGGGAAGATGTATTGTTGTTGTGGTAGATACCTTAAATGGTAAAATAGTTTCAAATTAGGCTTCATGCTGAGTAATTTTAACAAAATTAATTGAACCATTCCTGAATATCTTCAAAGCACATGTGCTAGATGACAAGAAGAAACATAAAATGTATGCATATAGATTGTAATGTTGAATTATTGTTTTTTTCTGTGAACAGGCTGTGTGTTGCTCTGATCATGCCCACTGCTGCCCCAAAGGCTACACGTGTGATGTTTCAGCTGGCACCTGCACTCAAGGAAATGATGTTGTGAGTTGGTTGACCAAAGTAGCAGCCAAACCCAAACCTGTGAAAGCATCAGTTACATGTAATGATGGCTCAGAATGCCCCACTGGCAACACCTGTTGTGAACTAGCATCTGGTAAATATGGATGCTGCCCACTGGAACAGGTACAGGTCTTGTTCTTTACAAACATTATATAAACCCTCTCTTAACCTGAATTGCTGTGCTATAATTTATTAAAACAATAGTAGAAATATGTCAGATATTTTGTATTTACTCTTTATCATGGTGTTTGTGATGATAAGGTGTATGTGGATAGATCTGGAAGGTGGAGCTCACAGAACGGACAAACACTTCCATCCCTAAGCTCGCTCTGTAGGTGATGATTCATGACAAATAAATCCACTTGATCAGCTTGGTTAATATCCACACGTTTGTGTAATAAATCTTGTAACAATGATTGAAAGGCCGTTTACAGTCACAGTGGTATTAAGAAAATTCAGAACTCTCATATCAACATCATCTGTCCAGACAACAACAGTCTTCTCCAGCAAAAAATTTGCTATATAAAAATCATTTGCCTCTAGTAGCTACACTTCTCTTCTCTCGCTGTAAAACTCTCCCTTCACACATGCTACGCACTATCAACTACACCTTCCAACACCATTCGCTGCCCACAAGTTCCTTGCTATCTGCATTCACCCTAACGTAAACTTCTTACACACTTCACTGAACATTATTTACTAACACCTCGTTTACTGCTCAGATGAATTCCAGCTCACAACAACAGTTGTTGTAAAATCACAACAGCAGAAATACATACTGACACACAAAAACTCGCTCATACCAAATATAGCTCCCATCAAAGCAGAGGATCATTCATTCAAGCAAACACACCAAAAACAACACTCCCTGACAGTGTTCTTGAAATGATTTACAAATTATTGCCACAGTATTGTAAAAACCATTGAAGTTCTTTTCCATGTTAAAAGTAATTAATCTTTATTGAATTGTTTGTACAAACTTTCTTTTTTTTTTGTGTGACTGCTGTTGAACAATCTGCTTTTCTGTCAGTTTGTCTCGTTATCTTTATTTGTTTCTCAGCTTTTGTGTCTGTGACAAATTTCACAAGACTTTTCTTATCTTTATTCCCTAAAGAAAGTATTTACTTCAAGTTCTTTTAGTTATTTAGTATTTCTTGTAAATTTTGTACTCTTTCCTTTGCACAGCAAAAGAATACCCATATAATTGTTTAAAATGCATTCCTTTAAATCAGTGTGTGTGTGGTATTTTTTAAAAAAAAACATTATGTAACATTATATATAATTCATGACATTGGAAAAAAATAAAAACGTATAACAAATTATTGTGAAAAGGAGACAGTTTGATAACAATGAAATAGGTGAAATGATCCACTAGAGGAATTTTTTGAACAATATCTGAGAAAAGAAACTGGAAGACAATTATAGTTGCACTTTAGACAGGTAGACAAAGGCCACAAAAGTCAAGTAAAAGTAGAAAATGTTTTGGGAAGATGTATTGTTGTTGTGGTAGATACCTTAAATGGTAAAATAGTTTCAAATTAGGCTTCATGCTGAGTAATTTTAACAAAATTAATTGAACCATTCCTGAATATCTTCAAAGCACATGTGCTAGATGACAGGAAGAAACATAAAATGTATGCATATAGATTGTAATGTTGAATTATTGTTTTTTTCTGTGAACAGGCTGTGTGTTGCTCAGATCATGCCCACTGCTGCCCCAAAGGCTACACGTGTGATGTTTCAGCTGGCACCTGCACTCAAGGAAATGATGTTGTGAGTTGGTTGACCAAAGTAGCAGCCAAACCCAAACCTGTGAAAGCATCAGTTACATGTAATGATGGCTCAGAATGCCCCACTGGCAACACCTGTTGTGAACTAGCATCTGGTCAATATGGATGCTGCCCACTGGAGCAGGTACAAATCTTGTCCTTTACAAACATTACATAAACCCTTTCTTATGATGAAATACTGTAATAAAATTTATTTTAACATTATTAAAATTAAACTAAGTATTAGAAAATTGATACATTGTATTTGCACGTCATCATAGCATTCTTAACATGATTGGCAAATTAATGAATGCTAGTGTTATGAAAACCAATCAAGTTCTTATCCATGCTAAAAGACATTAAACTTTATTGAATTTTTGTGTGTGGGAATATTATTTTTTCTATCCATCTCTCCACCTGTCCATGCAATTGATTTTCTGTCTGTTTGTCTTATTACCTATATTTGTTTCTCAGGATTTGTGTCTTTGATGAATTCTAAACAAAGTGCTTACTTGTATTCCCTGAAGAAAGGATTTACTTCAAATTCTTTCTGTTGTTTAATATTTTGTTTGTTTGTTGAGTAAATGTATGACTCTTTCCTTTGCACAACAAAGCGTAGCCATATTATAGATCAAAATACATTCCTATAGATTAGTGTGTGTTTTAACACACTGTCTTGCATTATATATAATTCATAAAATTTAAGCTGTCATTAAAAAAAAAAAAATGAAAAAAAATTAATTAGTGCAAAAAAGAGACAACATGATAACAATGAAAATGATGAAATGTCCAGAAGAATTGTTTGAACAACATGTGTGAGAAAATAGACTTCTCCTTACTCTTCACTCCCCAAGGAGTATTGTCCTTCAACAAAAAATATGCCGTCTGAAAAGAAAACTGAACTTCAGTAATGTTGTAGTTTAGGCAGGTAGAAAAATGGCACAAAAGTTCATTTGAGAGTGGAAAATATTATAGGAAGATATATTGATGTTGTAGTAAAGGTAAAGGATCCCGTTACACGCCCCTTGAGGCATATTGGAAATATGGTAATAGGCCCATATTTTCTTGACCATCGGCACACTAGGGGTGATGTGGTCAGCCTTAACCTTCCCATAAGTTGCTCTGGTACCCAAATTGGGGCTGGGTCGACACAGGAGCCGTTTGCGGCCTAAAAAAATCCCACATCATCTGGGGATCGAACCATAGACCACTGAGCTAGGAAGCCAGTGCGTTAACCACTATGCTACCGATGTTGTAATAGATGCCTTAAATAACAACATAGTTACAGGTTAGGCCACTTGCTGAATATTCCTTTTTAACAAAAACTCATTGAACCATTCATGTAGTACCAATATGCTAGAAGACGGAAAGAAAACATTTCTGCCTGTAGATTGTAAATGTTGATTTATTGTGATATCCTGTACAGGCTGTGTGTTGCTCTGACCATGTGCACTGTTGCCCTAAAGGCTACACATGTGATGTCTCTGCTGGCACCTGCACTCAGGGAAATGATGTTGTGAGCTGGTTGACTAAAGTAGCAGCAAAACCAAAACCTGTGGAAGCATCAGTTACATGTAAAGATGGTTCTGAATGCCCTACTGGCAACACATGTTGTGAACTAGCATCAGGCCAGTATGGATGCTGCCCACTGGAGCAGGTGATAGTTTAATTTATAACCAGCTTACAGGTGTTGAATACCTAGTACTAACATTATGTAGGGTTCATACATTTTGACACCCGTGTGTTACCGGGGCCCGAAAGGGGAGCAAAGAATAGTAACACTGTCCCCTGCCAAGCATGTCGTAGAAAGCGACTAAGGAGGGCTGGGCATGGGGCCGGTTACCCCATCCTGTAAAAAATTTAAACCACAAAAAACTTCAACAAATATGGACAAGTCAAATAAAGAAAATAAAACACAGCCATCCAAGACAGGGGAAGGTCCTCTCGTGGGGAGGCGTATGATGCAACACAGAGAAAGCCGAAAGGAGTCTGTGTTGCTGACTAACCTTCTTTCTTCTAGGAGAACTTCCAGATTTGGCACCTGGAATGTTCGGACATTAAACGAACAAGGGAAAGTGGCGCAAGTAGCAGCAGAAATGAGGGAATACAAAATCGAGGTTCTGGGAATGTGTGAAACAAAGTGGAAGGGGGTAGACAGGAAGAAACTCATCACAGGTGAATTGGTGCTGTCCTCAGGACATGAAAACGAAAGTTCACACCACAGTGAAGGGGTAGCTCTTATAGTATCTAAAGAAGCACAGAAAGCACTCATTGAATGGGAAGCTGTTGGTCCCAGAATAATAACAGCTACTTTCAAAACAGCTAAAAAGAAAATTCATGTAAATGTCATCCAATGTTATGCACCAACTAATGACAAAGAAGAGTCTGTGAAGAAGCATTTTATACTAAACTACAGGAAATTATGGATAAAGTAAAAAGAAGAGACATCACAATTTTGATGGGTGACATGAATGCAAAGATAGGTACAGTCAACACCAGATTTGAAGAAGTCATGGGAAAACATGGGCTAGGAGTAATGAATGAAAATGGAGAACTATTCGCAAACTTCTGTGCTTCAAATCAACTGGCTATAGGAGGAAGCATGTTTCCACATAAGAGAATACACAAGGCAACATGGATATCACCAGACCATAGAACAGAAAATCAGATTGATCATATATGCATAAACAAGAAGTTTAGATCATCATTGCAGGATGTAAAGGTATATAGAGGAGCAGATGTGGCATCAGATCACCATCTTCTGATAGCCAAAGTAAAAATGAAACTCAAGAGATATGCAACAATGCAAAATTATAGACAACAGTATAATGTAGGACAGCTAAGAAATCAAGAAACAAGAGATAAATTTGCGGTCACAGTATCCAACAAATTCCTAGTGCTCACACAACTGGAAGAGGTAGAGAATACAGAAGACTATTGGCAGCAGGTCAAAACTGTATGGAAGGAGACATGTGAAGAAATACTGGGGAAAAGGGAACGACAACAAAAAGCATGGATAACAACAGAAACCATCAATAAGATAAAAGACAGAAAAAACAAGAAAGCAGATTTAACACAAGCAAAACCAGAAGTTCCAAAGCCAAGGCTCAAGAAGTGTACACAGAAGCAAACAAAGAAGTAAAAAGAAGTATCAAAAGAGACAAGAGGAAGTATATTGAGGAGTTGGCAAGCGAGGCAGAAGATGCTGCAGCCAAAGGAAATATGAGAGAACTGTATAGCAGCACAAAGAAGCTAACAGGGAAATACAAGCAAACAAGTTGCCTCATAAAAGACAAGAATGGGAAACCGCTCAGCAATATACAAGAGCAAATGAAGAGGTGGACAGAATATTTTGGGGACCTTCTCAATAGACCAGCTCCACAAAACCCGCCGGACATCCAGCCAGCAGAAGAAGAGCTACAAATTAACGGTGAAAGACCAATGAAGGAAGAAATAAAAAAAGCCATAAAGCTTCTGAGAGATGGAAAAGCGTCTGGACCTGATGGCATTCCAGCAGAGGCCATCAAAGCAGATATCGACACGGCTACAGAGATGTTATATAAATTACTTGGTAAAGTCTGGGAAAAGGAAGAGATACCAGCAGAATGGAAGGAAGGATATCTGGTTAAGTTGCCTAAGAAGGGAAATTTACAAGAGTGCACAAATTATAGAGGAATAATGTTACTATCAGCATACATGCCACACTTAAAGGTTTACCCATAATCTGTACGGGGTGTTTGCGTTTTCAGATGTGTACGGGCCGTACACGGGTCTGTACGGGTTTTTTCGCCTAATTATTAAATATACATATAAATCTTGTGCCACTACACAATTTGCGTCATGAGATTCGGCGAGATTTTAAGCCAAGTGGATAAAAAAAGAAATAACCAATGAAAATCAAGCTGCCTATTTTTTCAATTGCCGCGGGATGTGCGTGGCGTGTTCATTCACAATTTTTCGCTAAAGCTAGCGCGAGGTTACTGATTATTTGAACGATTACGCAGCACTGAAATCTTTTTTGAGTCGAGCCTATTGTTTAGGATTAATTTCCAGTTTAGTATTGGTAAGTAATTCATTTAAAAAAAAAATATTACAATAACATTGTTTAGATGAAGTTAGATTTAACTGTCAGATAACTTAGGCCTATGCTTTCTTTTCCCCTAAGGTTTAGCATAATTGATTATTTACGGCTGGTAAAAAAAAAAAAGGCTGATACCACTACATATATTATTTGATTTCACTAAAACTTGTAGAAAGTGCGTAAGAAATGTAAATTTGAAAAATAATACAATAGCCTACAAATTATGGGTAGCCTAATAATGTAATGACGGTCGCATGAATGCTCCGCATGTATTTTCGTACCATTTAGAGTTATAATTAGGGTATTTACTTCTAGGGTTAACCCTAAATCTAAATGGTACGAAAATACACGCGGAGCATTCGGCGAACGTCATTCCGATTTACCAAATTATGAAACTGAAAAGAAAAAAAAAAACCACAATAGCGTGGAAAATTTACATCTTAACTCGATCAGAGAAAAGTTTATTTGGAGTTAGCCTACTTCTCTTCTTAGTTTTAATTTCGTTTCTTTAAAAAAAACAATGTTTTTTTTGCCTTTGGTGGTCATCATTACGGTCATTCAATGATTTTATAATTATTAAATAATTAATTAGCCTACTATCAATGTTTTGATTGACACTAAAATTTGTATGGGAAGGTCTATTTAAAACTACCAGTTGGGCTTTTAACGGCTATTCCAATTTTTGAAGTTCGGTAGAAAATATACAGGCTAATATTACGCCAGCGCTAGTTTATATCTTCATTACCAGCTTTAGCAAAAAATTTATTAGACTTTAAACTTAAGCTTCCTAACCCATCATGCTTATTACTGGTCTCGTTAGGCCTGTACTTTTATAAGGCACTATAGACAAGACAGCAACTGTTCTTCATTTCAAACATAAATTGTATTAATTTTTTTGCAAGATTCTATTTCATTATATAATATTAAAATTACAAATAATTATATTTTTCAAATTGATTATTAATATTTGTATTTACTTTTTCACATTAATATTTTTTTTTTCTGTCTATCAGGAAATATTGCATCCATCTAACATCATGGCTTAGCCTCTCTTTAAAAAAAAGGAGGTTAGAAGAAGATCAACGTCGTGGGAAGTTTCAATCTCTGACTGGACAACTACATTCCCTGGGATTATTGAGACATCCAAATTAGGCTCTTCACATGCATACTGTAGAATATGCAATAGAGATATTAAAGTGATGGCATCTGGCTTACACGATGTGAGGGAGCATTTCAAAACAAAACTGCATGAAAGGAACTATCAGCCGAAGAACGGAAGTTCTATCAAGGCCTTCTTTACTCAGCCTCAACAAGAAGATGATAAAATAACGAGGGCTGAAGTTTTATTTGCAAATTTTATTGCTCAACACAACATAGCTGCTTCTATAGCTGACCATTTTTCAGACTTATCAGCTGAGATGTTTCCGGACAGTGCTATTGCCAAACGTTTCAAATGCAAGCGAACCAAAACAACAGCCATTATTAAAAACTGCTTGGCTCCATCTGCAACGGAGCCAGTCATCAAATTATGCAGGAAGACACCTTTCTCCTTGATGATCGATGAGTCAAATGATAGAAAAACTGACAAGCTAGTTTTAGCTATAATGGTGAGGGTATTTGAAGATGGCATAGGACCTAGAACCAGGTTGCTGGGCATGCCGGTCGGTACTGGTGGAACCAGTGAAGCTATTTTCAGTGATATTGATGCTGTGTTCAGCGACTTACAAATCCCATGGATTAACTGTATAGGGTTTTGCAAGTGACAACTGCAATGTAATGGTTGGCAAATCAAACTCTGTACTAACGCGAATCAAGAGCAAGAACCCTGATGTGTTTAGTATAGGGTGTATTTGCCACCTTGCAAATCTTTGTCACAAGGAGGATATAACGCAACTCACTATTCCTGTCGATGACATTCTGTTAGATATCTTCTATCATTTTCCGCATAGCTCAAATCGGAAAAAATCATACAGTGAGTTTCAACTTTTTACAGGAGTGGATGCACTAGACATACTAAAGCACTGCCAGACTCGCTGGCTTTCTTTGCAAAAGTAGTGGACAGAATTTTAAATCAATATTCTGCTCTATCTTCATACTTCGAGAGCCACGACGATATGGAAAAACCATGCCGTGTCAAAAAACATTCATCAGTTACTAAAATCACCACTGACCCAGATGACTCTACGTTTTCTCCAATTTGTGCTACCTCTGTTGACTGAATTTAACAAATTGTTTCAGACAGATGAGTCCCAAATAGGTGGTATGATGGATGAAATGGATCGTCTGCTACGAAAATTTATTGTCAAATTTGTAGAGATGAAATATGTAAAAGAGGTGAAAGATATAAGATTGTTAAAGTATGCTGAACGTGATCTACAGCATGATGACCATACACTTGCTGTTGGTCTGTCCAACAGGACATTACTGGAAGAGTTAGATATAAGTTTCTCAAGTGAGAAATTCATTTTTCAGAGATGTGAGGAACTTTTATGTTGCTGTTGTGAAAAAGATATTGGATAAATTTCCATTTGAGAATGAAGTCCTTAAGGATATCAAAATTCTTGATCCAGCCTTTAAAGACACAGTTCAATATACAGCAATCTGTAAGCTGGCCAACACTTTTGCACCACATTTAGACCAAGAGGTGTTAAAGGATGAATTTGAAGATTATTGTTTGCTGCCTGATGAATGTATTTCAAGATTTGACGCTGGACAAAAAAGAAGCTTTTCTAGGTACTGGCTTGACATAATCAACCTGAAAACTAGCACTGGTCGTACACGATTTCCCAGTCTGGCAGTCATAGTGAAACGCTTATTGACATTGCCTCACAGCAATGCTGACTGTGAGAGGTCTTTCTCTATGATGAAAAAAGATTCACACGGACTGCAGAAATAGACTAAATGATGATACAGTCACAGCATTTCTACAATGCAAAATAAATTCTAACTCTTGTTGTTTAGGTTTTAAAGCAAGTGAAGACATGCTTAAAAAGGCAAAGGCCGCATGTCACTATGATGGTGCAGAACCATCTAATTGAATATACTTTTACATGAATAAACTCTTTTGTTACGTTTTTCAGTCTTTGTACAGGTTTTGCGGGTCTTTGTACAGGTTTTGCGGGTCTTTGTACAGGTTTTTTATTTTTTTGTACAGGTTTTTCATCTCTGAGGTGTGGCATGTATGTATCAGTGCCAGGAAAAGTATTAAACAGGATTATCCTTGAGAGATTAAAAGAGTCCATAGACAAGAAACTGAGAGATGAACAAGCAGGTTTTCGACAAAACAGATCATGTACAGACCAGATAGCCACTTTGAGAATAATAGTTGAACAAAGTCTGGAATGGAATTCACCACTATACACAGGATTTGTGGACTACGAAAAGGCATTTGACAGTGTAGACAGAGAATCACTTTGGAAATTGTTGAGGCATTAAGGAGTTCCCCTGAAGATCATCAATTTAATAAAGAAAACATATGAAGACATGACATGCAGAGTTCTTCATGAAGGACAGCTTACAGAACCATTTGGGATAAGAACAGGAGTGCGACAGGGATGCCTCTTGTCTCCCTTTCTTTTCTTGCTGGCAATAGATTGGGTTATGAGATCATCGACAACACACAACAGAAATGGAATCCAGTGGACTCTGACTAAGCAGTTGGATGATCTGGATTTTGCTGATGACTTGGCTCTTCTGTCCCATAGCCGTAATCAGATGCAGGACAAATTGAAAACACTCGATGAGAGGTCACAGCAATTGGGTCTGAAAATACACAGGGAAAAGACAAAAATAATGCGAATAAATGCAGGTAATGATAACAGGGTTGAACTTGAAGAAACACCAATACAAGATGTAGAATCATACACATATCTTGGCAGTAATATAGACAAAGTTGGAGGGACAGACAGCGATATCAAAATAAGAATACAAAAGGCAAGAGGAGCTTTCATTGCATTGGGAAATATATGGAGATCAAGAGAAATAGGATCCAACACGAAAATAAGAATCTTCAACTCAAATGTGAAGTCAGTCCTATTGTATGGCTCAGAGACATGGAGAACAACAAAGACAACAACCAAAAAGCTACAGACTTTCATAAATGGGTGCTTGCGTAGAATAGAGGGATTAAAATGGTATGACAAGGTTACCAACGTGGAACTGATGACAAGAACTAGACAAGTGCCAGTGGAACAAGAAATGAGAAGAAGATGATGGCGATGGATAGGACACACATTGAGGAAACCTGTTGATAGCATTACAAGGCAGTCCTTGTTCTGGAACCCCCAGGGCAAGAGAGGCAGAGGAAGACCAAGAAGTACATGGAGAAGAGAGTTGGAAACAGAGGTGAAAATGATGAGGAGAACATGGAAAGAACTTGAGATGATGTCACGTGACAGGAGGACTTGGCATGTGTTTGTTGAAGGCCTATGCTCCTTTGGGAGTGGAGGGTTATGAATGAATGAAATTAAATACATTTTGAGGAAAATTCATGAAATAAACCCCACAAAGCTAAGTCATTTATATTTGACATTTGAAAATAGAGTAACATATTTTCTGAATGTTTCTCATTCAGCAATATGTTGGTTTGTGTACTACACAAGCATCATTCTCCTTCTGTCGATAGCTGGAGCAATTTTTTCTTTTGTATTAAATAAATGTTTGCTTTTTTAACGTGCTGTACATCATTACTTACATTAGCAACCACATGGGAACATTGCTTCACCTCTCAATGGTTTTGAGTGTGTTGTTAAAAACATTTTTTCCCCCACACATCTCAGCCAAAGTTCATATTGTACCTAGTAATCTATAAACAAATGACAAATCCTGTTAGATAAAAGTGTAGGGAGCCAGTTCTTGATTTGTCTTTAGATCCTTAAGCATCTTTCCCTTGAGAAGTTAGAGAACAGTAAGATCAATTTTACATACCAAAATGGGCAGTCCTCACCTTTGCTTTTGTTAGTTTAGTATTCTATCTCCCTACAGCATTTCTATCTCCCTACAGCATTTCTATCTCTCTACAGCATTTCTATCTCTCTACAGCATTTCTATCTCTCTACAGCATTTCTATCTCTCTACAGCATTTCTATCTCTCTACAGCATTTCTATCTCCCTACAGCATTTCTATCTCTCTACAGCATCATTCTTCGTGGCATCTTCAAAATCTTATGTTGCCAGTAACTCGCCGTGGTCTTTGGGCAGCTTTGGCAATCATGTTAGCGAAGCCTTCCCAGCCCAACTTGCTGATGTTGTGAACATTATTGCTCTTATTATTTTTGCTATACTCTCTCAATGAGATGCTCTATGAATTCTTGTCATTGTTTGAGCTTTTGTCCTTCTGTAAACTAACAAATGTATTGTAGGATGAACATTATCACTCATGTTATTTTTGCAATTCTGTCTGAATGAGATGCTGTATGAATTCTTGTCATTGTTTGAACTTTTGTCCTTCTGTAAACTAACAGATGTATTGTGAGTAACATGTTTGGGAGTATCCGATTGACCAAGTGGTTAGAGCTTCTTCTTCTTCTTCTTTCTTTGATTCTTAGCCGCCGACCGTCAAAGCAGTCAGTGGCCATCACACCTAGTGGCGTCTTGTAGGGCAACAACAAATTGATTCCACTTTGCTCGGTCGGCGGCCATCCTTCGTACAGTGCCCCAACTCTGGTTCATTCTTTGCATCTCAGCCTCCACAGTCCTCCGCCAGGTTGTTTTTGGTCGGCCTCTCTTTCGTTTTCCTTCAGGGGTCCAAAGCATAGCTGTTCTTGTGATGGCATCGGGGTCTCTTCTGAGGACATGGCCAACCCAGCTCCAGCGTCTGCCAGCTATGATGGGGTGCATGTCCTCTTGCTTGCTCCGAGTAAGCAGATCTTGGTTGGTGATGGTATTCGGCCAAAAGATTCTGTGAATTTTTCTTAGGCATGTTGTGTCAAAAGAGGACAATTTCGACATTTCCTTCTCTGTAACTCTCCAGCATTCTGCACCATAGAGAAGCACAGAAAGCACACAGCTCTGATATAATCTTAATTTTGTGCTTGTGCTGTATTGAGAGGATTTTCAGATGTTGTTTAGGCTAAAAAAGGCTGAAGTGGTTAGAGCTCTTGCCTCTAAATGGCAGAATTACTAGATTCCGGGTTTAAAATCTGGTAGCATCTCTCTCCAGTCTACCCAGTTGTAAATGGGTACCTGAATCTGCTCTGGAGTTTAGGAAAGCAAATGCAGCAAGGCAGGTCACCCCACATCCAAAAAGCTAGACCTATTATAGTTGTGTCTCTAACACTACACTCCCCTATGGCAATATCTGCAGTGGGTCAACCTTTACATTTTAACATCATCATGTTCTATTGCGGTCCTTGTGAAGCATGGAGCTACCACTGCAGCGTTAGGAAGCCTGCACCAGGCAGTCACATGCTCTAGCAGCAGCAGTTTCTGTGACAATTTGTTTTAATGATGAGGTTGCCAGCCTCCCATGCACAACCTCATTTTATATGACCTAGTCTGAGGATGCAGTAATCCTGTTCTTTGTTTGTCTCCTCGTAGACCCTCCAGAAACTTCACTTTTAACCATGTTTAGGGATTATTTTCATTTATAAAAAAAACTCATTTGTTTGTACTCGGTGAAAATATTTCACCTGCAAGTGTGGATGGAAGAGCTGGAGAAGAGAGGGATGGTCATAAGCAGCTCTAAAACAAAAAACCATGGTGATGTCACGAGAAGAAAGAAGGCATCCGATTAAGCTGGGAGAACAGGTCGTGGAGCAGATCAACCACTTTAAATACCCCAGAGCTGTTATTGACTGGAAGGGAAGCATCAAAGAAGAGTTGGCCACTCGAAAAGCAGCAGCTGGGAGACTTTTTCAAGCCATAAATTGCAGATTCCTCAACAAGAGAGAAGTTGGTAAGAAAACGAAGATGGCTGTACATCGCGCCACCTATGTCCCAGTCTTGACGTATGGATGCGAGTCATGGGCAATGACTACAACCTACAAAAGCCATATCCAGACCTCAGAAATGAGATATTTGAGGAAGGTGGTTGAAGTAACAAGAAGAGACATGGTCTGCAACCAGACGATATGTCAAGGCCTAAAATCCCACCCCCTGCAGACCCAAGTAGAACAGTCCCAGCTAAGATGGTTTGGCCATGTCTGCAGAATGGGAGAAGATCAGCTACCACGACAAGCATGGGAAACTAAGAGCCAGGGATCCAGACCTCCAGGATGACCCACAGTCTGCTGGGAGGACAACATTAGACAATCTTTGAAGGACCGAGGACTAGAATGAAACCAGGCTAGGAGGAAGACAGCCAATAGGATAGTCTGGCGCTCTCTCTTCCAAACCTCTACACCTCACGGTAGAAGGGGAATGACTAAGTAAGTAAGAAAGTATTTCACTAAAGTTCTCACGGTTACACAGTTTCAAGCCAACAATTTTTTACATTCCTGACTCATCAGTAGTTTGACTTTTGCACCGTGGCTTTACATTAATAGTTTAGTTTAAGAATAGCAAGGTTTGAATGTCACCTAGCTAAACTTTCCATGTTTCATAAAGTTAAAGTGCTGCAATTTTTCTATACAGGCTGTGTGTTGCTCTGACCATGTGCACTGCTGCCCTAAAGGCTACACATGTGATGTGTCTGCTGGAACCTGCACTCAGGGAACTGATGTATTGAGCTGGCTGACCAAGACACCATCCAAACCAGCAAGAAAGGCAGTTCTATGTCAAGATGGTTCTGAATGTTCTAGTGGTCATACTTGCTGTGATCGCTCCGCTGATCAATATGGATGCTGTCCATCGGAAAAGGTGCTTATCCAGCATGTATATCCATAGTATGTATTCATTCATTACCTTTCATCTCACCAAGAAGCACAGACCTACAGAGAATATATGCCAAGTCCTGTCCAGTGCCACCTGCTTCCGGTTTTTCCTCATCTTTTTTATACCTTTCATGTCTCTCTGTAGAATAGTACGTGTAGTTGTGGTTTATGTTGCATATGGTGTTTGTTGCTTTTGCAGTTTTGAATGAGCAACAGTTGATGAAAGGTACTAATGCATGGCTCAGTTATTAAATTTGACAAATATCTCAGTACACATGATTCAGATACTTAGAATTTTATTTCCAGCAACAGGACAAATGATTAATATTTGATGTGTTTTGGGAAATCCTTAATTTTTTCTGCACATGCAATTTGAAAAAAAAAAAAAAAAAAAAACCTTTTAATTTGCTCCAAATATCAATTTGGAGCTTTTATGCTTCAAATTCTCTGCCATCACGTGAGATAGGTTACATTTGTCAGAAATGATCTTAGATACATTTAATACACGAGATAGGTTACATTTGTCAGAAATGATCTTAGATACATTTAATACACAACTTAAGACACTGACCTACTCTGAAATATTAGTATAGCACTAAATTTAAAGATAATTTTTTTCTTCTTCTGAATTTGACATTTCTGGCATGCTGTCTTCAAAACTCATAATGATTTACTAATTTTTTTTTTTAAAGAAAGAAATAAAGCCATAAAATGTCTTAAGAGATGAAAAGTGGCGAGCCCAGCTGGCATTACAGCAGAAGCCATTGAAGCAGAAATTGACACCTTTAAGCAAAGCCAAGAAATTCTTCACTAAAAAATGGCGTGTGGTTAACTTGTATCCATAAAGTCATACATCCTGAGACAGTTGTTAGAGCTCCTGAAATGTCAGCACTTCCATCAGCGGTGACAGAATATTGACTGAGGCATTCACCTATTGACTATATGTTATGTACAAGTCTTATCTCAGTTTTGTTCGGCTCATTTTCAGTATGCACTGAAGCATATCAAGCATTACCTGGTGATGTTTCATATGCTTCTATTGTCTGTAGTAATGTGTCACTGGCTTCAGTGTACTCAAATATCGGACCATGTTGTTCTTACAGGCTTAACCTTTTGAACCCGAGGTCCTGAAATTTTTGTCCGTGTGTAAATAATCCATTCCCCGAGCGACTGCTATCTCAGTCTGACGCACCTACCTTAGATCGGCGGGGCCGGAATGGAAGTGCGTGAAAATAATGATGTCAGGAAGTACACATGTCTTGTGGAATGTTACACTAAAATGGCGGTGCCCATGAAGTGAAAATATTTTGCAATTTTTTAATTGTTCTTATAATGAAAAGGTGTGTTGAAAATCCTGGAAATAGCCGTTCTAAAAGGCTAACAACGGAACAAGCTGTTCAACTTGTGCTCAATGATTCAGAGGCTGATGAATTAGATTTAGATGGTGATTATTCTGAAAGTGAAATCGAAATTGAATCGAGTGACGAAACGTGTGAATAGGATTATGGTCAAGCTAGTTCTAGTCCTGTTCCTGGCCCCTCAGGGGATCAGGCTATGGTACAGGGGCGTATCCCACATAATGTATCAAGTAAATTTGATACAGGTTGGTCTTCTGCAAATATATTCAGACCTACATCTACAGTAGACACAACATGTGTGGAACAGATAGGCCCCAAGAATATTCCAGAATCTATTTCTCCCGAGAGTAAAGATGTTGCATTTTTGGAACTTTTCCTCCACAGTAATTTCTGGCACAATTTGTGTGAGCAGACAAACAGACGTGCTGAGCAAGTAAAAAGCCAACCAGCTACTATGCTAAAAATTATAAAGATGTAACAGTGCCAGAGATAAAAGCATTCTTTGGACTGTGCCTTCAAATGGAGCACAGTGTGAGTAAAGCACGTGACGAAGATTACTGGTCCAGTTCATCCTAAACTTCATTTCCTAAACTCCTGGATTTTGTACTGTAATGGAACGCGATCGCTTTCTTGCTACATGGATGTTTCTTCATCTTGTAGATGAAGAGCACCCTGCTCTGGATAAAGCAGATAAACTGTACAAAGTAAGGCCCATGCTGAATTTGTTGCTTCCAAGATTTTGATATTATTATTCACCCTCACAACACTTGAGTTTAGACGAGGGAATGATCCCCACTAAAAGCAGACTTACCTTCAGACTTTACATAAAATCAAAACACATAAAGTGGGGAATAAAGGCTTACATGACATGTGAAGCGAGCTCGGGCTATATTCTAAATTTGGAAATTTACACTGGAAAAACAGAGGATGTTTTTCCAGAACTCGGTGTTGTTGGTAGTGTCGTCATCAGGATTTTGACTTCAGGTGATTTGGCAAACAAAAACCATATTCTTGTCATTGACAGATTTTACAACAGTGTAACTCTCTTTGACAAGTTATACAGTGATTATGGAACACTTGCAGTAGGGACAGCAATGACAAATCGTAAATATTATCCAAAAGAACTGGCAGGAAAGAAAAAAATGTGCAGGGGGCAATCAGAATTTGTATGTTTCAATAACATTTTATGCC
Organism: Oreohelix idahoensis; assembly: GCA_024509875.1. NCBI lineage: Eukaryota > Metazoa > Mollusca > Gastropoda > Stylommatophora > Oreohelicidae > Oreohelix > Oreohelix idahoensis. The sequence continues at coordinate 196,084 of JAMPIV010003852.1, forward strand.
TTGTATGGATGGACCAAAGACCCATCCGTTTTATATCCAATTATCATAACCCAAATGAAATGGGAACTGTTAGAAGGAGAAACAGGGATGGAACAACTGTAGATGTTAAAACTCCACAGTTTTGTATTGACTACAATACTTTCATGGGTGGCTGCAATGTCAACGACCAAGTTTGTCGTCTCAATTAAACATGTCGGCATTAGCGCTGTCCTCAACAGCTCATAGTGAAATTGTTCATGTGGACACGCAATAATGCCTATTTTCTTATGAATAACTACAATCCCCACAATGTAACTGGAAGATGCTACAGAACATTTGGTATGTTCACAAAATTGTTCATGTGGGCATGCAATAATGCCTACATTCTTATGAATAACTACAATCCCCACAATGTAACTACAGAACATTTGGTATGTTCATGAATGAAATCTGTTTATCACTCATTGGTGATTACAGAACGGCAATGAAGCTTCACAGCTGTATTGATGCACATCAGAGGTTGCAAAATGTGGATTTGCATCATATTTCAAGTGTCTCCACAAGCTACAGGCAATAACATTTGTGTTGTGTGTGCATATAAATTTAACGAACATGTCAGTGACTTCACAGACATGGCATACAAAGACAGACCATTCAAAAAAGTGAAGACTAAATTCTGGTGCAAAAATTGTGAAAGTTATCTGTGCCTAAAGGAAGGGTCTACATGCTGGGAGGACTGGCACAATAAGCAGGAATATTGGAGATGATCAGGTCTGTCAATTTGAGACAGATTAGTTAAAACTGACCACATGGTTTTGTCACAGTAACTAGCTTTGCCCAGGGGAATGGGGTTTTACAGGCTTGGTGACCAGGGTTCAAAGGGTTAAGCAAGGCTAACTGGATACTGTATTTGGTGGTGAACATTTTAACGTGGACACAGTTAGATTTCATTAAGTGTAGGCTGTATTTACAAGAAACTTGGATAAAAAACAATTTTTATGTGAAATCCAAGCGAATAGGGGATTGCCCCCTTTTGCAGATACCCATGTATATAGGAAGTGCATGTGTGTGAGGTGGATAGGGTTTTTGTCCCCCCCCCCCCCCCCCAACCACCATTGCATGTGTCCCATACCCTGCTCATGTCCTGTTTACTCATTCTTCTTCTTCTTCCGTCCTTAGCCACCAACCATCAAAGCAGTCAGTGGCCATTACGCCTAGTGGCGTCTTAGGGCAACAGCAGATAGGTTTTCTTTGCCATTGTTTCCCATCATGCCTATTGGCGTCTTTAGGGCAACGGCAAATCAATCCATTTGCTGTTGTTTCCGTAATCGAAGTGACTGGCAAACGGGTGATCAGCCCGTTGGTTGTTTACTCATCTCAGTATCATTTTATATGAAGTAAGCAGTAAAATTATCAGCAGTATTATTTTGTTCATTAGGTTTTAAAATGTGTGATTTCATATTTCATACTTACATTTCTTCTTCCTTTCTGGAAATTTGTAAGATTCCATATTCTCATTTAAGACACTTAATCTGCATCCTTGTTCATTTGTTCTTGAATTGCCAAAAAATTATTTTTTAAGTTGAATTTTGGACATGACCATCACACTCATTCTGCATTAAAACTGGTGAGCCATAATTTTAGCCCACCATTGAACCCCTTTCCATTCATAAATTAGCCACTGGAACCTCATCATATACAATGAATAGCTGCGGAAAAAAACTGCTGCAGGAGCACGTCATTGCTTGGTGCAGGCTTCCTGTGAGGGGAACAGCTGCAATAGTGGCTCCATAAGGAGTGCATAGAAAAATTATGATGATGTGGTTAATTGATTTAGACCAGGGATCCTAAACCTGTGCCCTCACACCTCCCCCAAGAGTGTAGTTAATGTGCAGATCTCCCACCTTTCCTGAAATGAATCAGTGAACCAATTAAATAATAATTAAGATGTTGTACAAAGATTTTATTTCTAACCAAATCCTCACATACACAAAGAGAAATACATAAATAAATAGATTACCATATTGAGATAGCTGTTGCTGTTTTCGGTTTGTAAGGATGGAAGTTTATAAACACACTTTTAAGTTAAGTGTGAAAACCTTTGCAATACTTTTTAATCAGCATAGTCATAATCGAAATTCAACTTACAATGGCTTGAATGCTTTATAATATGGCACAATGCAATAGTATTTGGATGTGGACCTCTGTGGGGCTAATTACACCCTCATTGACTCTTGAAATCATCTACACAGTTCCAGGGATTGCCCTTGTGGAGAAACATGTTGAGAACCCAGCATTGCACACTAAGCTTGGAAGAGTCACTTGAGTCCCAAACATAACTCTGGTTTTACCTGGTTGACTGCATGCAGGAGGATCTCACTATGAACCCCATGGTAGGCAAGAGGAACTTAGAAGTGGCTTTATGTAGGACATGATGCTTCCTTGGGAGAGCCCAGAATCAGAGCACAGTATTTTTGCTCTGAATATTTTGAGAGCCCCCTTGGATAGCGAATAAAGCACAGCATGCCACATGTTTCAGAATCCAGAAAAGCTTGGAAAACCAAGATCTACATGTAGATAATCCTTTAAATGCTAAAAGCCATGCTAGCAGTCCTAGTTAAACAATGACTTCAACTATAATACAAGGTGATTGAAAATTTGCTTTCTATTTTTAAATCCTCACTTGTATCCATTCTTTATACATGAAAAAAATGTCAGAACAATTGAGCTACAGCTGCCATTTGCCAAATAAAATCCTTTTTTTTTTTAATTCCTAGAAACCAAATAAAATCTAAAATGGCCATTTAAAGTAATGTTACAAGTGCTAGCAAAAGACTGCCAGTTATGAAAATGCGTGGAACAGCAAGATTACCCTAGTTGAATTGTGATGTTAATGACAAAGCATTTTGTGTGATAAAATGACGTTAATTTTCTTTAAATGTTGTTTCTTATAAATTTTTAGGAGTGAAGAAAAATAATTTAAAAACAGGAACTTTTTGAGTATCCGTATAATTCTTCTAGCTACATCTATGCACAAATTTTGAAAATGTACAGAACAATTGAGCTACCCCTATCAGCAAAATGTAGTGCCAACTTTTGCCAATTATACCAACAAACTTACTTACTTACTTACTTAGTCGTTCCCCTTCTACCGTGAGGTGTAGAGGTTTGGAAGAGAGAGCGCCAGACTATTCTATCGGCTGTCTTCCTCCTGGCCTGGTTCCATTCTAGTCCTCGATCCTTCAAAGATTGTCTAATGTTTCCTCCCAGCGGACTCTGGGTCGTCCTCGGGGTCTGGATCCTTGGCTCTTTGTTTCCCATGCTTGTCGTGGTATCCGATCTTCTCCCATTCTGCAGACATGGCAAACCATCTTAATTGGGACTGTTCTACTTGGGTCTGCAGGGGGTAGGATTTAAGGCCTTGTTACAAACCATGTTTTGTGTTATAAAATGACCTTCCTCAGAATCTTTTCTTTAATTTGGATCTGTTTGGGTTTAGTCTTATGACTCGCAATTAGTGGGAATAGGTGGAGCGGTATACAGCCATCTTCGTTTTCTTACCAACCTCTCTCTTGCTGAGGAATCCTCGATTTATGGCCTGAAAAAGTCTCCCAGCTGCTGCTTTTCGAGTGGCCAACTCTTCTTTGATGCGTCCCTTTCGGTCTATAATAGTTCCGAGGTATTTAAAGTGGTCGACCTGCTCCAGGACCTGTTCTCCAAGCTTAATCTGATGTTGCACACCATGGATTTTTTTTAGAGCTGCTTAACCAGCATAGCGTTACTTCCAGACTGAGGTTGGATTGGAGATTGCCTCTGATTTAGCAATCACCCCTCATCAGCAAATCATCCGAAATATAGACCTGTCTAGTCCAGTACCCCACTGAATTTTCTTATTTAATTATGCCACACAGGAACAGGTAAGGTATAGAAATACCAACAAACATGTAGAGAAAACTGTATAGCTTGATTCTAAATTAAAGAATTTTCTCTACTGAAAAAGTAATTGTGATGAACTTTCTGGGAGCCACCTGACACCTCCCCTTGGCAGGTGCACTCCACAGGTTAAGAACCCCTGGTTTAGGCAGTTATGCTTATACACTTACAGTATTATGAATAAGGGCTGTCTATATCATACATAATACACTGAAGAACACTCAAGTCCATCATGGTCTTTTCAAAAGGCTATGTGTTGTTCTGACTATGCTCACTGCTGTCCCAAAGGCTATAAATGTGATGTGTTAGCTGGTACTTGCACAAGAGATGGCAGTGTTGTTAGCTGGCTAATGAAACTGCCGGCCAAACCTACAGAACAGTTGACTCATGATTCCATTGTCTGCCCCAATGGTCAGGCTCAGTGTGCTGATGGAAGTACATGTTGTAAAGTGTATCCAACTGGAGAATATGGATGTTGTCCATTTTCAGGGGTAGAAGTTAATTAATTTAAGCATAATGTTTTCTTGCATTTTGTGTTCAGTAATGAGAGACAGCTAGAGAAGCTTTCATTGCACTTGGAAAAACCATTAATTGTACATTTAAGCAACTAGCCACATGCTGACAAACTTATTAGGAAAAAGAAACAGTGAAGGAGGGCATTGGGGGAAAGGTAAAGAAGAAGGGTTGCTTTCTCACATGAAATATTACACTTTCTCTGGCTTTTTATTCTTAGAAATGTGTTCTCTGTTTCTTTTGTGTCTTCTTTTTTGTTTGTTTTGTTTCAGTAAATAGTATACTTTCTCTGTCCAAGTTTATAAATATTCAGACTTCCGTTTTCCGTCCATTAATTGTAGGCCTCGTCCATTAATTTTATGCCTTGTGTCATGCTTTTTTACTGTGAATCAGTTTCTGCACTGAAAAGTAATAAAAAATTTTCCCCTTACACAGCAGATTAAACCTCATAAATGTTATTTAAACTGGTATATTTCTTATTAACATGAGCACATTTTGTAGTCTGTGTAATGGACTTGTGTTTTACTTTTGTCAAAGTGCTCCTCAGTACTGTGGCTATACTTCTTTCTCTCTAATTGTCTAAATATGTATTGTGCCCATAAAGTGCTGATAACCTAGACAGTGATTGAAAAGTCAATACCTATTTTAAAATATTTACTTTTTTCACTCTAATTAGACTGATTTATATGCAACAGAGTCAAAAGAAAGAGAGTTAACTCCTATTTTGTTACTTAAAATCTGATCTCACATTAATATAACAGTTAAACGTGAGATCCAGCCTGTTCAGCTCGTGACTTTATAGCAAACAGCAATTTTTGCTTTCACTTGTTGCATCAAAAGCTAGTGAAGTAAGTAAACAGCATGTCATGAATATAGATTGGACATAAACATTGAGAAAATGAAAACTGTGATAGTTACCAAAAGAGACAATAAGCCAACATTAAAGATAAGAATAAATGGGAAAATCCTGGATCCAGTCAAGAGTTTGCATATCTTGGTCATATAATAACTGAAGATGGCAGTTGTGAAACAGAAATCGAGAAAAGAATAGGAATAGCCAAAGCAACAATCAACAACATGAGACAGGAAGTGCTTTCATTGCACTGGGAAATATACAGAGATCAAAAGAAATCATGTCCAACACAAATATCAAAATCTTCAATTCAAATGTCAAGACAGTCTTATTGTATGGCTCTGAAACATGGAGAACAACAAAAACAACATCCAGAATGTTACAGACTTTCATAAATGGGTACTTGCTTAGAATAGAAGGACTGAAATGGTATGGGAAGATAACTAATATGGAAATGGTGACAAGAACCAGTCAAGCGCCAGTGGAACAAGAAAAGAGAAGAAGATGCTGGCGATGGATAGGACACACATTGAGAAAAACCTGTTGATAGCTTTACAAGGCAGTCCTTGTTCTGGAATCTACAGGGTAAGAGAAGTAGAGGGAGCACATGGAGAAGAGAACTGGAGACAAACATGGAAAGACCTTTAGCTGATGGCACAGGACAGGAAGACTTGGCAAAAGATTGTTGAAGGCCTGTGCTTCAAGGGGAGAGAAGGTTGATGATGATGATGATGATGATGATGATGAATGTCAAATAGAGATAGATGGGAAAATTTGTATTAGTTTGTCTACTGGATCTGAAGAATGGAAAGAGAAGAAAACAGGTCTTAGAAAAGCTAGGTATTAAAAATAAAAATAATGTATGAGATCAGAGTTAGACATCTAAAATAATTAGATCACAATCCAAATTTCTAAGTGCATGCTAAACATGTCAAGTAATAGGTTTTGAGCATACTGTTGAACACATTCATACAGTGTACTATTTTTTTAAATCCATCAAATGATGTTGGCTTAACTTTATTCACCTTCCACTCCCCTTATCATTGCCTGCTGACCTCTTCTACACCCCCCCCCCCCCCCCCCCAAATTGCCATTTACCGTGTTGCTTTGCAGAATAAAAAATGAAGTATTAGTAATAAATATGGGAATATATGGCTGTTTAAACCAAATAGTGAGAAGACACTTTTACTTAAAGCCCACATGAAGTTTTGTACATTTCTGCTTTGTTACATTAGGTTCAGTTTATGTCTTTGTGTTTAGCAGTCTTCTCCTCAGTCAATCTGAATTGTCTTTGTTTATGATCAAAATGCAAAATGAAAGTGTTATTGCTTTGTCTTGGATTGTTTCAGGCTTTATTGAAATAAGTTGGTATTCCCATATGAGTGCATGCCTCCTTCATAATTACCATATTCGTGTACATATTTCACCCGTGTGTTACTGGAGCCTGAAAGGAGAAGCAAAGAATCCTGCAAACAATTTTTAACCTTAAAAACTTCAACAACAACAAAAAAACACATGGAGAAGACAACTGGAGACAGGCATATAAAGGGGATGAAGAAGTCATGGAGAGATCTTGAACTGATGGCACGAGACAAGAAGACTTGGCATAAGTTTGTTGAAGGCCTATGCTCCTTGGGGAGCTAAATGGTGGTGATGATGATATTCAGTTATTACTGCTTTAGTAAGTTTCTTTTATGGGGCATGTCAGAGAATCTTGCAAAAGAAGGTTACTCTTAGGTAAATGAGTAAAATAACACGTCACAATTTGATTTCATGTATGAACTTTCTAAATACATTTCTCTTACACCAGGCCGTTTGTTGCGGAGATGGCCTGCACTGTTGTCCACAAGGTTATACATGTAACGACACATTTGGTACCTGTGACAAAGGAAGTGATGTTCTTGCATGGTTGAGCAAGCAACCCTCTTTACCTGCTGTTAACAAGGTTTAATGTTTACACACTTCATGCACTTAGTTTGTCTTTCAGATTTAGTAACACACAAAGCAAAATTCACATAAAATAAACGTAGGCATCTTCAGCATTACTTTTTCCTCTGAAGTTTTAAAATAACTCATTTGTAATAATTGCTTTGTGCAATGGTACAGTGTCCTGCATTTACTAATAATAAATATAAAAATCAGTAAGGGAGCAGTCAGTGTGTGGTATAGTATATTTTTTTCCCCTTTGTGAAGTGTCTCTTTTGTTCATGTAAGTTGTTTTCAGAATTACTTTAAATCAAAAGGAGTTGCAAGTTTATTATTTTAAAAAACAACTTCTGATTCAGCAATAGCAGTTAATGAAAGTTCAGTTTTGTTTTTCCAAAGATATTCATATGAAGGGAACTGAAGTTAAGTTTAGTTTTTAATTTCTTGACTCAACAAAAACAGATAACAATGAGGAAAGATTTGTTTAGTTTTGTTTTTTTAAATATATTTAACATTCCAAGAATTTACTGTACTTGTTAGTTGTGATGTGAATGTAGACATTTAATTGTGAAGTTTCTAGAGGAATGAAAACTATTTGGCTGGTGTAAATGTGTCTAGTGTACATTGACCTGTATGAACACATGGAAAAGTTTTAGCATAAATCACTGGTCTATTGAGCAGATGCATAAAGTTCTGTCATCACTGGGATGTAAGGAACAATTATACAGAGTGACAAGAACAAAACAGCCATATCAGTCAGTCAGGACTTCTTTAGGACAAAAACAAACATAAAATGTTAAAAAGAATGGATAAAAAAGAAATGAGTTAACTATACCAGTATTTTACAGAGTGTAGTATGTGTTTCATTGAAAGATAATTCTGGGTGACACACGACCAAACTTGTTTTTTTAACTTTTACAATCCTAAATAATAAATGAATTGTGCAGGTGATATGGCAACAGTTATGAAATTTGGTATGCAAATGAATAAGGGTTTGGAAACATGAAATAAATAGTACACTTTGCTTGCTGGGGAATATTGTAAATTTCAAGCAATGTAGTTTTATATCATTTAGTGTAGTGACATTTTTTATTTTTTTAAATTTTTGAATTTTTCATGCATTTTATTTTTGGAGAAAGGCTTACTTGATGAAAACATTGGCTGGTTTTTGTTATTATTTTGTTATTTCTGAGATTAAACTATTCTTGATATTTCTGTGCTTAATTTTGCCATTATGCAGTTTTACTCCACTTATTTTATTCATTCATCCTCACAATTCACCAAACCAACTGTCTTTGTTGTGACAGAAGTTTATCTTGACTGTTGTAGAATTTCAGCTGGCAGTATGTAGAGAACATTTCATTATAATGGGTGCATAAAATATACTACATATTCATTACATTGAATCATTTTTCTGCGCCTCAGTGTATGAGCTATCTTCATGTAAATCTTAAATTACTTATAGCCTTTGTATTTCTTAATAATATTCTGTGTAGCTGGACGTGGAAGTCAATCATGGTTCTGTTCTGTGCCAGTTATGGTTAGATTAGTACAACTTTAGATTTCACACAATTTTGTTTTTTTCCCCTCTATACTTAAACTCAGTGGAGCTCTGTGACAAATATCTGTTATTATCAAAACTGCTTCGGCAAAGGTACACATATATTGTTTACAAAGTCAGCAGTGTTAAGAAAAAAATAACAAAGGAAATTCACATCAAATGAGTTTTACAGCATATTTAGGTTTTGGAATTATGTATGTTTCCTAACAAATTTATGTTGTTTAAATATGTAATGGGTGTTGGCTTTCTCATCATGTATCTCTATTGTATGCCTAATGGGTGTAGGCTTGCTTTGTTAACTTAGAAAGATATTCATATCATCTGCATTCTTTGAAGAATTTCTGTTTGCTTACTGTCATTGTTACAGATCAGTGAAGTTTATATGTAGCTAAATGTAAGAATGTAGAAGAGTATTTGAATGAATACATTGACACAGTGTAAAGATATGTATGTTAACAAAAGTTACATAGATCATGATTTTGTTTTGGCAAATAAAAAATGTGACCTTCATTGTTTAGTTTTTTTTTTCCCCACTGATTTTTAAAAATATTTCTGACACATTAACTCTGAATAAGCATTTGGTTTTAATGAAGGTGAATATGTGCTTGATGTAAATGAAATCAAAAGAAATCAAGTCCAACATAACAGTAAGAATCTTCAATACAAATGTCAAGACAGTCTTATTGTGTGGCTCTGAAACATGGAAAACAGCAAAAACAATAACCAGAAAGTTGGGGGTGGGGGGGGGGAGGGGGGGGGGGGGGAACTGGTGGAAGGAACCAGGCAAATGCCAGTGGAGCAAGAGTTGACGGGAAAGGAGCTGGCATTGAATAGGATCAACTGAGGAAATCAGTTGAAAGCTTTATAAGGCAGTTCTTGGTCGGAAATCCCCAGGGTAACATAGAGACTTAAAAAATCACATGAAGAAGAGAATTAGAGACAGACGTGACAGGGATAAAGAATAAATTGAAAGACATCAAATAAATGGTACAGGGCATGAAGAATATGTTGAAAGCCAGTGTTCAACAGGGAGCTAAAGAATGATGAATAATAAAGAGCTCGACTAATATGAGATAGTAAGCTTGACAAATATGAAATAGTAAGCTTGACTACTACTGGTAAACATACTCAAAACTAGGAGACCAAAAGCACGCAGACAAGGGAACTAGAGACATGTGAAAGGGATTAAGAAGTCATGGAAAGACATTGAATAAACAGCACAGGACAGGAAGCTTGGCATGAGTTTTCTAAAGAGTTATGTTCCACAGGGAGGTGATGAGTAAGGTGATGATACTAGTAATAATATCGTAATAATCAATAGATTTATTAGAGCAGAAAAATAACACCTTGCCTCATTATTCATAGATATTTGTTCTATACTGTGTCATAACCACGATTATATGTGCCCAGGTGCAGAAAAAACAAACACAAATTTTACCTGATGAAAAAAGCAGTGAGGTAGATCAAATCTTGATGAATAAAACTCACAAAAGTATTATCAAATGGTTTGGAACATCGCTAAAATGTAATTGTGGTTGGTCATAATACACAAGCTAGCTCAGAAGTCAAGCTGAAAGCCCACATAAAAGAAACACACTGAAGAAATGAAAGAGAACACTAAAGCAATTTACAAAACATAGTCTCTCTATGGGGAGAGGAGCGGGAGGCAATTTTCAGTAAAAACAGCAGAAACATGAAAATTGGGATTAGTCTATACTCGTATAATTTGTAATTCCCTGAATCTAAATCTGTGAAAATTATTTGTCAGTAAACATTCTAAGTAGGTATATTTTAATTTTGTAAACAGTATTTTCTTCAGAAATGATGCTTTTCCTATGAAGAAAATCTAGATTTTCTCAGAACTTTGTTTTAAGCTACTAATGTTCTTATAACTTCCACATCTTTTTGTAAATTAATATCACATTTGGCACAGATACTTTCCATAGGATAATAAAACTTTAGTCTGATCCAATTTTTGATATCATAACGTTTTGATTTATTGCAAATAATGTTGTAAAATGTTGAAAAATGGGGATTATTTATAGATACAAACTTTAAAATTATATATCTTAAAAATTATACTTATGGTATCAAAAATCCAATCTGACAAAAGTTTTAAAATATAATGATAAACATTTTTTTTAAAATTTGGTAATGATAGACTAATAAATAAAAAAGCCTTAGGAAATTGAAATAGAACAATAAAATCCAATATGGTGGCCGTTTCCATGACAACAGATGATGTAATACCATCAAACTCTTCATTATGTGTATCTATGATTGATGTAGGTTAAGTATGTGCATTTTCATTGAAATCCTGTGATTAATAACGAAAGTAGCATTTCAATGTAGCTCCTCCCCTTAAAACAATATGAAATCCTTGGCAGAAGTAATTGTTTTGAATTGAAAAAGTACATGTGCTCAAAGCATATATTTTAGTGATAGGTTTAAAATGAAGGAAAATTTAAGATAAATACAGATGGAATATTTAATTAATGCTAAATACAAAGAGGTAAAACAACCAAAATGTCAAAGCACACATTGAAAGAACATGTAATACAACTATATGATTGAATCAGAAATACCTACAAGGCCTTTAGAACACTCAAATGGAATCTCAACAAGTGCCAAGAACTATCAGTGATGGGAGAAAATAAATCAGCAAAATCTACATGGCCTTTAGAACATTCAGATGATATCTCAACAAGTGCTAAGAACTATTAGTGATGGAAGAGAATAAATCGGAAAAAATCTACAGGGCCTTTAGAATTCAGATGGAATCTCAATTGCCAAGAACTATCAGTGAAGGGAGAGAATAAACCAGGAAAATCTATAGGGCCTTTAGAACATTCAAACAGAATCTCAACAAGTGCCAAGAACTATCAGTGAAGGGAGAGAATAAACCAGGAAAATCTACAGGGCCTTTAGAACATTCAAATAAAATCTCAACAAGTGCCAAGAACTTTCAGGGAAGGGAGAGAATACACCAGGAAAATCAAAGACGCAGCAACAGAGAATGCAGTCAGCGACCCATAGCTTGACTGCTTGCGTCAGGGTCAGCGAACCAGAGCTGACCAAGACCCTACTCCACTTCCAAGTGGTGGTCCTGGAAACAGGCTGCATCACTGCAGTCTGGCTGAGAGAGTAGGGATCGAAGAGTGAAGGCAAACCCGGTCCCAAAAAATGCCGTGCTGAAGTCGGATGTCCTGCTCCAGGACCTGTTCTCCCAGCTTAATCTGATGTCTTCTTTCTTCTCGTGATATCACCATGGATTTTGTTTTAGAGCTGCTTATGACCATCCCTCTCTTCTCCAGCTCTTCCTTCCAGACTTGCAGGTTGGATTGGAGATGTGCCTCTGATTTAGCAATCAGGGCAACATCATCAGCAAATGCCAGCTCTGAAATATAGACCTGTCTCATCTTCCAGTACCCCACTGAATACTTTCTTGTTCTCTCCTTACATGCCTTGATGACATCATCCATAAGGAGTATGAAGAGGTAAGGTGATAGGATATCACCTTGTCTTACACCAGTGGTGGTCCTGAACTCTTCTGACTTATGGTTTGCTGTCCTCACATAATTTCTGCAAGACTTGTAGAAGCTCTGTATAGCATGAATCAGAGGTGTTGGAATATTCTTCCTTGCCAAACAGTCCCAAAGTTTGCTCCAGGGGACCCTGTCAAAACGACCCTTTTTCCAGATCTAAAAAACAAAGGATGTGGATCTCCCTCTTATACTCATGAGGCCTTTTCACTCCGCTTCCTGAGTGTAGAAAATTATGGTCTTGAGTACTGTCGTTTGCTTGTGAATCCGCACTAGGACCTCAATCAAATGTATGGCTTCAGCTAGGCGTCGGAATCTCAGTCTCTAGGATACTAGCGTAGATTTTTTCCAGGGACAAACCTGAGATAAGGGATATGCCTCTACTATGGTTTCCAACAAGACGATTGTCACCCCTAATATGAAAATAGGTGTTAAATAATGATGGCTGTCTCTCCCCAACTCCTATGAGTATGGTTTTCCCTTTGAAATGCACCATGCACCTGTAGAACCCCTTAAGAGTATTAGGCGCTTTATGTTTAGTCCCAGTGGGTACTTAATGTTTTTTGCCATGTTTAGGTTGATAGGCCATCATGATATGTATAATGTATATTAATAATTTATTTGACTATATTCGTCGCATAAACTGCCGATTTTGAGTTATAATCCATGTATTAATGTGGGCGTATATCATCAACCATGGTTAGGATTTTCTCTTCTGTGCTTAATGGTTTATCTATTTCTAGGGATTAAATTTCTACGCCCAGTATGGCTCTTCCCATCGAAGAGGATGTTTACATGAGAAATGATTGTATTTCGCCATAATGTTGTCCATTACTTTAGTGTGATCGCTTCCGGGTTCTGACTATAGTGGGACAGCAATTTGCTCTTGTTTGCATTTGCCCTCTTATTGTAATTTGAGAGATAGGCCATTAAGTTTTGTCCTTTCAGAGTTAAGTTTAAAATGATTAGTTTTTAGATCAGGGTTCTGAATAGAACAGATTATCCTGTGGGTTTTCATGTTCATGATTTTTTCTATCTTTTGTTCTCTCAAATAGATTCACGAGGACTTCTGTTTGAGATGTGGTGTCCTGCTGAGCACTGTTTTCTTTATACCTATTATGTTCTGACGATGGATCTAGCATATGTCCTCTATAATATTTTATCCAGTTGTTCGCTGTTGTGTTTTTAGCATGACTCAAGTATTGTTTCCCATGCCATTTTACTTCTCGACGATTAATTTTATCCTAGATTGAGGTTCCTATGATCCACCAAGGTGTCCTACTTTCTCATGGTTCCCGGAAGTCTGACGTGTCAACCCGCAAGCTTCTGCAGCATCCTGACTTTTAATGATATCCTTTGAATTTAATCCAGAGGGTTTTTTCCAATGTCCTCAGTTTTTTATTGATAATGATTGCTTACGGTGCCGAAGAATGTATCTGGTAACAATATGAATGATTAGAGGTTGTGATGGATATAAATTAAGGCTGTGCTAAGTCGAACTTGTAGGGTTACTAAAAATGCATTTATTATTAGTGCGGTGAGCTGCTAGAGTATTAATATACATTAATTTTGAAATCTTTACTTGCTTTTTTCTATATTTTTGTTCCCTTAAAAGTGTTGATATCGTAACTGTTTCGTGATGTATTAAAAAGTGGGTTGATGGTGATAGGATGCAGATTAAATTTAAAGAGTTCCAACTATCCACATCACTGGCCCCGCGTCGCAGACCTCTTATCTGAGGAGTCGGTGGGGGGTTATTTGAATGAGCTTAAATTGTGATACAAGTTTGAAAATTAAATATTTACCAATGGAGGCAATAATTTTGCCAAAGCGTTAATATTATGATATAGTCTCCGTTGTTAATATCATAGAGGAATAATATTTATTCGCCTTTTGGAGGGGATATCAGTATGGTAGTCTTGAATGGATTACATATTATCGTGCTGACAATTTGCACGATTTAGAAACTAAAAATTATATATACTAGCTAATCCATTTGTCAATGTATAAAATAACGATCGACATTAACTACAGGTCGTTTTGGGATCTCCAAATATTTCACCCTCCATCTATGCAAGTGGTTGATTAGTATCCATGACTCTAGCATTTAATAACTAGTAAATATATAAGAAAAAATAAACAATCTCCAAGGAAATTACATGGGCTTAAGACTGTTTGTTAAAATAAGTAGATGCTAACTAAAGCGAAGAATCTATCCATCCTAAAATTGACCTATCGTGTTGAAGCGTCTAGTTTCGAATAAAACCCTGCAAAGTCCCCTCCGGACATCCCCTATGAATGCACATTATTGTAACACCAAGATTATTTAGTTAGTCTATAATGCTAGACTAATTAATAGGTTTTATTTTTTTTTACTTCGATCCGACCCTTAGTCAATCAGAATATTATGATTTGACTATATTAGGTGTGTCATTTTTGTTTGATAGCATTTACCCAGCTGTAGCCCTTTACTTACATATTATGTGATGTAAATGTACATACCCTACTGTATTAATAAAATTAATGTTGCTTAAAAAGAAATTATTGCCCAGTTACTCCTATGTCGCATTAATCTTTAATATTTCGCGTTATAAAGCCTAGTGATATTTTTCTATAGTCAATTAATTTTGTACATTTCATCAGTCCCCAGAGCAAAAAGTCCAATCGGTATGGTTAAAGGCTTCTTGGGTTCCATGTTCCATAGTCGGTATCTAATATGACCGTTCCAGTTCGTCGCCTATATGAGAAATAGTCCCGGTTAAATCTAAGTGTAAAAATAATATCGTAGGATCACGCATGTTATTGAGAAATATTGATTTAGGAAAAATATATTAATAGATATTGAAAAATCAAATAGGCTTATGTGCCAGTGATTGTGGCCTTTGCATGGTAAACGCTTATTAAACTCCTAAAACGAACTCCATAAAAAAGGCCCAGCCCTATTAAAATATGATATACAGTTAAATCTTTTCAACCGGTTATAAGATTACATGGGACAAAATCTAATAGGTATTTTAAAAATGTTAGAATAATTTCCACACAATTAAAATTAATAGACGCAAACTCTGACGACACCTAAATAGTCCAACTTGAACAGTGTAAGGGTCAAAGAACATCACATGTCATTGACACCTAAAAGAGGTCAGTAATAGCGTTTAACAAATCAAATATAATGCCGTATCATAAAGCATATATATAAATTCATATATACAAACATTCGTAGCAAGTCCCTCAGGGTATATCTAAATGTATAACCTATCAAGCCTAACTGACTGATAGCGCCAGTTTAAAAATATGATTAGAAAAACGTTTAATATAAAAATAGGCTCCCTCCCTGGACAGAACCTCTTCAGTCGAGGAATTATCAAGCCCGTAAATTCAGTAGGCTTAAGAGTGACTACATAATCTTAAACCGACAGTAGTGGGCTTACCATAGTAACCGATCTATATGTAAATACCATCATACAGAATAATGCAAGTCATACTCCTGTTCCTCCGAACGATGATCCCCTTAGGCAAAAGGGTCGGGGATCCAAAATGGCTTCTATCCTGCGAAGGGGGAAGTAGAATTGAGGAATAAGGAGAGGG
>JAMPIV010003853.1:0-56998 GCA_024509875.1 Oreohelix idahoensis
TCCAATTAGCAGGATCTTCCACCTCTGTGCTGTTTGCTGTTCACTTAGCAGGATCTTCCACATCTGATCTACAGTTTGCTGTCCAGTTAGCAGGATCTCTGCCCTCTATGCTACTGTTTGCTGTCTACTTAGCAGGATCTTTCACTTCTGGTCTACAGTTTTGCATTCCAATTAGCACGATCTTCAACCTGTGTACAATTTGCTGTCCAGTATGCAGGATCTTTGAAATCTGGGCTATTGTTTGCTGTCCAGTTAGCAGGATCTTCGACCTCTGGTCTACTGTTTGCTGTCCATTTAACAGGATCTTCGACCTCTGGTCTACTGTTTGGTGTCCAGTTAGCAGGATCTTCTACCTCTGGGCTACTCTTTGCTGCCCTTGTTAGCAGGATCTTCGACCACTGGTCTGTTTCCTGTCCAATTAGCAGGATCTTCGACCTCTGGGCTACTGTTTGCTGTCCAGTTAGAAGATCTTCGACCTCTGGGCTGCTGTGTGCTGTCTAGTTAGCAGGATCTTCGAACGCTGGGCTACTGTTTGCTATTTAGTTAGCAGGATCTTAGACTTCTCTTCAACAGTTTGCTGTCCAGTTAGCACGATCTTCCAGCTCTGGGCTGTTTGCTTTCCAGTTAGCAGGATCTATGCCCTCTGCGCTACTGTTTGCTCTCCAGTTAGCAGGATCTTCGACTTCTGGTCTACAGTGTGCTTTCCAATTAGCAGGATCTTCAGCCTCTGGGCGATTTGCTGACCAGTTAGATGGATCTTCGACCTCTGGGCTACTGTTCACTGTCAAGTTAGCAGGATCTTCGATCTCTGGGCTACTGTTTGCTGTCCAGTTAGCAGGATCTTCCACCTCTGATCTACTTTTTACTGTCCAGTTAGCAAGATCTTCCACTTCTGTTCTACAGTTTGCTGTCCAGTTAGCAGGATCTTCCACCTCTGTGCTGTTTGCTGTTCACTTAGCAGGATCTTCGATCTCTGGGCTACTGTTTGCTGTCCAGTTAGCAGGATCTTCCACCTCTGTGCTGTTTGCTGTTCACTTAGCAGGATCTTCCACATCTGATCTACAGTTTGCTGTCCAGTTAGCAGGATCTCTGCCCTCTATGCTACTGTTTGCTGTCTACTTAGCAGGATCTTTCACTTCTGGTCTACAGTTTGCATTCCAATTAGCACGATCTTCAACCTGTGTACAATTTGCTGTCCAGTATGCAGGATCTTTGAAATCTGGGCTATTGTTTGCTGTCCAGTTAGCAGGATCTTCGACCTCTGGTCTACTGTTTGCTGTCCAGTTAGCAGGATCTTCGACCTCTGGGCTACTGTTTGCTGTCCAGTTAGCAGGATCTTTGCCCTCTGCGCTACTGTTTGCTCTCCAGTTAGCAGGATCTTCGACTTCTGGTCTACAGTGTGCTTTCCAATTAGCAGGATCTTTGAAATCTGGGCTATTGTTTGCTGTCCAGTTAGCAGGATCTTCGACCTCTGGGCTACTGTTCACTGTCAAGTTAGCAGGATCTTCGATCTCTGGGCTACTGTTTGCTGTCCAGTTAGCAGGATCTTCCACCTCTGATCTACTTTTTGCTGTCCAGTTAGCAGGATATTCCACTTCTGTTCTACAGTTTGCATTCCAATTAGCAGGATCTTCCACCTCTGTGCTGTTTGCTGTTCACTTAGCAGGATCTTCCACATCTGATCTTACAGTTTGCTGTCCAGTTAGCAGGATCTTCCACCTCTGTGCTGTTTGCTGTTCACTTAGCAGGATCTTCCACATCTGATCTACAGTTTGCTGTCCAGTTAGCAGGATCTCTGCCCTCTATGCTACTGTTTGCTGTCTACTTAGCAGGATCTTTCACTTCTGGTCTACAGTTTGCATTCCAATTAGCACGATCTTCAACCTGTGTACAATTTGCTGTCCAGTATGCAGGATCTTTGAAATCTGGGCTATTGTTTGCTGTCCAGTTAGCAGGATCTTCGACCTCTGGTCTACTGTTTGCTGTCCATTTAACAGGATCTTCGACCTCTGGTCTACTGTTTGCTGTCCAGTTAGCAGGATCTTCGACCTCTGGGCTACTGTTTGCTGTCCAGTTAGCAGGATCTTCCACCTCTGGGCTACTTTTTGCTGTCCAGTTAGCAGGATCTTCGACCTCTGGTCTACTGTTTGCTGTCCAGTTAGCAGGATCTTCGACCTCTGGGCTACTGTTTGCTGTCCAGTTAGAAGATCTTCGACCTCTGGGCTGCTGTGTGCTGTCTAGTTAGCAGGATCTTCGAACGCTGGGCTACTGTTTGCTTTCCAGTTAGCAGGATCTATGCCCTCTGCGCTACTGTTTGCTCTCCAGTTAGCAGGATCTTCGACTTCTGGTCTACAGTGTGCTTTCCAATTAGCAGGATCTTCAGCCTCTGGGCGATTTGCTGACCAGTTAGATGGATCTTCGACCTCTGGGCTACTGTTCACTGTCAAGTTAGCAGGATCTTCGATCTCTGGGCTACTGTTTGCTGTCCAGTTAGCAAGATATTCCACTTCTGTTCTACAGTTTGCATTCCAATTAGCAGGATCTTCCACCTCTGTGCTGTTTGCTGTTCACTTAGCAGGATCTTCCACATCTGATCTACAGTTTACTGTCCAGTTAGCAGGATCTTCCACCTCTGTGCTGTTTGCTGTTCACTTAGCAGGATCTTCCACATCTGATCTACAGTTTGCTGTCCAGTTAGCAGGATCTCTGCCCTCTATGCTACTGTTTGCTGTCTAGTTAGCAGGATCTTCGAACGCTGGGCTACTGTTTGCTATTTAGTTAGCAGGATCTTAGACTTCTCTTCAACAATTTGCTGTCCAGTTAGCACGATCTTCCAGCTCTGGGCTGTTTGCTTTCCAGTTAGCAGGATCTATGCCCTCTGCGCTACTGTTTGCTCTCCAGTTAGCAGGATCTTCGACTTCTGGTCTACAGTGTGCTTTCCAATTAGCAGGATCTTCAGCCTCTGGGCGATTTGCTGACCAGTTAGATGGATCTTCGACCTCTGGGCTACTGTTCACTGTCAAGTTAGCAGGATCTTCGATCTCTGGGCTACTGTTTGCTGTCCAGTTAGCAGGATCTTCCACCTCTGATCTACTTTTTACTGTCCAGTTAGCAAGATATTCCACTTCTGTTCTACAGTTTGCATTCCAATTAGCAGGATCTTCCACCTCTGTGCTGTTTGCTGTTCACTTAGCAGGATCTTCCACATCTGATCTTACAGTTTACTGTACAGTTAGCAGGATCTTCCACCTCTGTGCTGTTTGCTGTTCACTTAGCAGGATCTTCCACATCTGATCTACAGTTTGCTGTCCAGTTAGCAGGATCTCTGCCCTCTATGCTACTGTTTGCTGTCTACTTAGCAGGATCTTTCACTTCTGGTCTACAGTTTGCATTCCAATTAGCACGATCTTCAACCTGTGTACAATTTGCTGTCCAGTATGCAGGATCTTTGAAATCTGGGCTATTGTTTGCTGTCCAGTTAGCAGGATCTTCGACCTCTGGTCTACTGTTTGCTGTCCATTTAACAGGATCTTCGACCTCTGGTCTACTGTTTGCTGTCCAGTTAGCAGGATCTTCTACCTCTGGGCTACTCTTTGCTGCCCTGTTAGCAGGATCTTCGACCACTGGTCTGTTTCCTGTCCAATTAGCAGGATCTTCGACCTCTGGGCTACTGTTTGCTGTCCAGTTAGAAGATCTTCGACCTCTGGGCTGCTGTGTGCTGTCTAGTTAGCAGGATCTTCGAACGCTGGGCTACTGTTTGCTATTTAGTTAGCAGGATCTTAGACTTCTCTTCAACAGTTTGCTGTCCAGTTAGCACGATCTTCCAGCTCTGGGCTGTTTGCTTTCCAGTTAGCAGGATCTATGCCCTCTGCGCTACTGTTTGCTCTCCAGTTAGCAGGATCTTCGACTTCTGGTCTACAGTGTGCTTTCCAATTAGCAGGATCTTCAGCCTCTGGGCGATTTGCTGACCAGTTAGATGGATCTTCGACCTCTGGGCTACTGTTCACTGTCAAGTTAGCAGGATCTTCGATCTCTGGGCTACTGTTTGCTGTCCAGTTAGCAGGATCTTCCACCTCTGATCTACTTTTTACTGTCCAGGTAGCAAGATATTCCACTTCTGTTCTACAGTTTGCATTCCAATTAGCAGGATCTTCCACCTCTGTGCTGTTTGCTGTTCACTTAGCAGGATCTTCCACATCTGATCTTACAGTTTACTGTACAGTTAGCAGGATCTTCCACCTCTGTGCTGTTTGCTGTTCACTTAGCAGGATCTTCCACATCTGATCTACAGTTTGCTGTCCAGTTAGCAGGATCTCTGCCCTCTATGCTACTGTTTGCTGTCTACTTAGCAGGATCTTTCACTTCTGGTCTACAGTTTGCATTCCAATTAGCACGATCTTCAACCTGTGTACAATTTGCTGTCCAGTATGCAGGATCTTTGAAATCTGGGCTATTGTTTGCTGTCCAGTTAGCAGGATCTTCGACCTCTGGTCTACTGTTTGCTGTCCATTTAACAGGATCTTCGACCTCTGGTCTACTGTTTGCTGTCCAGTTAGCAGGATCTTCTACCTCTGGGCTACTCTTTGCTGCCCTGTTAGCAGGATCTTCGACCACTGGTCTGTTTCCTGTCCAATTAGCAGGATCTTCGACCTCTGGGCTACTGTTTGCTGTCCAGTTAGAAGATCTTCGACCTCTGGGCTGCTGTGTGCTGTCTAGTTAGCAGGATCTTCGAACGCTGGGCTACTGTTTGCTATTTAGTTAGCAGGATCTTAGACTTCTCTTCAACAGTTTGCTGTCCAGTTAGCACGATCTTCCAGCTCTGGGCTGTTTGCTTTCCAGTTAGCAGGATCTATGCCCTCTGCGCTACTGTTTGCTCTCCAGTTAGCAGGATCTTCGACTTCTGGTCTACAGTGTGCTTTCCAATTAGCAGGATCTTCAGCCTCTGGGCGATTTGCTGACCAGTTAGATGGATCTTCGACCTCTGGGCTACTGTTCACTGTCAAGTTAGCAGGATCTTCGATCTCTGGGCTACTGTTTGCTGTCCAGTTAGCAGGATCTTCCACATCTGATCTTACAGTTTACTGTACAGTTAGCAGGATCTTCCACCTCTGTGCTGTTTGCTGTTCACTTAGCAGGATCTTCGACCTCTGGTCTACTGTTTGCTGTCCAGTTAGCAGGATCTTCGACCTCTGGGCTACTGTTTGCTGTCCAGTTAGCAGGATCTTCCACCTCTGATCTACTGTTTGCTGTCCAGTTAGCAGGATCTTCGACCTCTGGGCTACTGTTTGCTGTCTAGTTAGCAGGATCTTCGACCTCTGGGCTACTGTTTGCTGTCTAGTTAGCAGGATCTTCGAACGCTGGGCTACTGTTTGCTATCCAGTTAGCAGGATCTTAGACTTCTCTTCAACAGTTTGCTGTCCAGTTAGCACGATCTTCCAGCTCTGGGCTGTTTGCTTTCCAGTTAGCAGGATCTATGCCCTCTGCGCTACTGTTTGCTCTCCAGTTAGCAGGATCTTCGACTTCTGGTCTACAGTGTGCTTTCCAATTAGCAGGATCTTCAGCCTCTGGGCGATTTGCTGACCAGTTAGATGGATCTTCGACCTCTGGGCTACTGTTCACTGTCAAGTTAGCAGGATCTTCGATCTCTGGGCTACTGTTTGCTGTCCAGTTAGCAGGATCTTCCACCTCTGATCTACTTTTTACTGTCCAGTTAGCAAGATATTCCACTTCTGTTCTACAGTTTGCATTCCAATTAGCAGGATCTTCCACCTCTGTGCTGTTTGCTGTTCACTTAGCAGGATCTTCCACATCTGATCTTACAGTTTACTGTCCAGTTAGCAGGATCTTCCACCTCTGTGCTGTTTGCTGTTCACTTAGCAGGATCTTCCACATCTGATCTACAGTTTGCTGTCCAGTTAGCAGGATCTCTGCCCTCTATGCTACTGTTTGCTGTCTACTTAGCAGGATCTTTCACTTCTGGTCTACAGTTTGCATTCCAATTAGCACGATCTTCAACCTGTGTACAATTGCTGTCCAGTATGCAGGATCTTTGAAATCTGGGCTATTGTTTGCTGTCCAGTTAGCAGGATCTTCGACCTCTGGTCTACTGTTTGCTGTCCATTTAACAGGATCTTCGACCTCTGGTCTACTGTTTGCTGTCCAGTTAGCAGGATCTTCTACCTCTGGGCTACTCTTTTCTGCCCTGTTAGCAGGATCTTCGACCACTGGTCTGTTTCCTGTCCAATTAGCAGGATCTTCGACCTCTGGGCTACTGTTTGCTGTCCAGTTAGAAGATCTTCGACCTCTGGGCTGCTGTGTGCTGTCTAGTTAGCAGGATCTTCGAACGCTGGGCTACTGTTTGCTATTTAGTTAGCAGGATCTTAGACTTCTCTTCAACAGTTTGCTGTCCAGTTAGCACGATCTTCCAGCTCTGGGCTGTTTGCTTTCCAGTTAGCAGGATCTATGCCCTCTGCGCTACTGTTTGCTCTCCAGTTAGCAGGATCTTCGACTTCTGGTCTACAGTGTGCTTTCCAATTAGCAGGATCTTCAGCCTCTGGGCGATTTGCTGACCAGTTAGATGGATCTTCGACCTCTGGGCTACTGTTCACTGTCAAGTTAGCAGGATCTTCGATCTCTGGGCTACTGTTTGCTGTCCAGTTAGCAGGATCTTCCACCTCTGATCTACTTTTTACTGTCCAGTTAGCAAGATATTCCACTTCTGTTCTACAGTTTGCATTCCAATTAGCAGGATCTTCCACCTCTGTGCTGTTTGCTGTTCACTTAGCAGGATCTTCCACATCTGATCTTACAGTTTACTGTACAGTTAGCAGGATCTTCCACCTCTGTGCTGTTTGCTGTTCACTTAGCAGGATCTTCCACATCTGATCTACAGTTTGCTGTCCAGTTAGCAGGATCTCTGCCCTCTATGCTACTGTTTGCTGTCTACTTAGCAGGATCTTTCACTTCTGGTCTACAGTTTGCATTCCAATTAGCACGATCTTCAACCTGTGTACAATTTGCTGTCCAGTATGCAGGATCTTTGAAATCTGGGCTATTGTTTGCTGTCCAGTTAGCAGGATCTTCGACCTCTGGTCTACTGTTTGCTGTCCATTTAACAGGATCTTCGACCTCTGGTCTACTGTTTGCTGTCCAGTTAGCAGGATCTTCTACCTCTGGGCTACTCTTTGCTGCCCTGTTAGCAGGATCTTCGACCACTGGTCTGTTTCCTGTCCAATTAGCAGGATCTTCGACCTCTGGGCTACTGTTTGCTGTCCAGTTAGAAGATCTTCGACCTCTGGGCTGCTGTGTGCTGTCTAGTTAGCAGGATCTTCGAACGCTGGGCTACTGTTTGCTATTTAGTTAGCAGGATCTTAGACTTCTCTTCAACAGTTTGCTGTCCAGTTAGCACGATCTTCCAGCTCTGGGCTGTTTGCTTTCCAGTTAGCAGGATCTATGCCCTCTGCGCTACTGTTTGCTTTCCAATTAGCAGGATCTTCAGCCTCTGGGCGATTTGCTGACCAGTTAGATGGATCTTCGACCTCTGGGCTACTGTTCACTGTCAAGTTAGCAGGATCTTCGATCTCTGGGCTACTGTTTGCTGTCCAGTTAGCAGGATCTTCCACCTCTGTGCTGTTTGCTGTTCACTTAGCAGGATCTTCCACATCTGATCTACAGTTTGCTGTCCAGTTAGCACGATCTTCAACCTCTGTGCTGTTTGCTGTTCAGTTAGCAGAATCTTCGACCTTTGGGCTACTGTTTGCTGTCCACTTAGCAGGATCTTCGACCTCTGGGCTGCTGTTTGCTGTCCAGTTAGCAGGATCTTCCACCTCTGAGCTGTTTGCTATCCAGTTAGCAGGATCTTCGACCTCTGGGCTACTGTTTGCTATCCAGTTAGCAGGATCTTCGACCTCTGGGCTACTGTTTGCTGTCCATTTAGCAGGATCTTCGACCTCTGGGCTACTGTTTGCTGTCCAGTTAGCAGGATCTTCGACCCTGTCTGGGCACTGTTTGCTAGTTTCCAGTTAGCAGGATCTTCGCTCTCTGTGCTACTGTTTGCTGTCCAGTTAGAAGGATCTTCGACCTCTGGGCTACTTTTTGCTGTCCAGTTAGCAGGATCTTCGACCTCTGATCTACTGTTTGCTGTCCCGTTAGCAGGATCTTCTACTTCTGGTCTACTGTTTGCTGTCCAGTTAGCAGGATCTTCCACTTCTGGGCTATTTTTTGCTGTCCAGTTAGCAGGATCTTCGACCTCTGGGCTACTGTTTGCTGTCCAGTTAGCAGGATATTTGACATCTGGTCTACTGTTTGCTGTCCAGTTAACAGGATCTTCGATCTCTGGTCTACAGCAGGATCTTGTACTGTTTATTCCAGTTAGCAGGATCTTCAACTCTGTGCTACAGTTTGCTGTCCAGTTCCAGGATCTTTACTGCTCTGGGCTATTGGCTTCCAGTTGGCAGGATCTTCGCGCTCTGGGCTACTGTTTGCTGTCCAGTTAGCAGGATCTTCGACCTCTGCGCTACTGTTTGCTGTCCAGTTAGCAGGATCTTCCACCTCTGGGCTACTCTTTGCTGTCCAGTTAGCAGGATCTTCGACCGCTGGTCCGTTTCCTGTCCAATTAGCAGGATCTTCGACCTCTGGGCTACTGTTTGCTGTCCAGTTAGCAGGATCTTCGACCTCTGGGCTGCTGTTTGCTGTCCAGTTAGCAGGATCTTCGAACGCTGGGCTACTGTTTGCTGTCCAGTTAGCAGGATCTTAGACTTCTCTTCAACAGTTTGCTGTCCAGTTAGCACGATCTTCCAGCTCTGGGCTGTTTGCTTTCCAGTTAGCAGGATCTATGCCCTCTGCGCTACTGTTTGCTGTCCAGTTAGCAGGATCTTCGACTTCTGGTCTACAGTGTGCTTTCCAATTAGCAGGATCTTCAGCCTCTGGGCGATTTGCTGACCAGTTAGATGGATCTTCGACCTCTGGGCTACTGTTCACTGTCAAGTTAGCAGGATCTTCGATCTCTGGGCTACTGTTTGCTGTCCAGTTAGCAGGATCTTCCACCTCTGATCTACTTTTTACTGTCCAGTTAGCAAGATATTCACTTCTGTTCTACAGTTTGCATTCCAATTAGCAGGATCTTCCACCTCTGTGCTGTTTGCTGTTCACTTAGCAGGATCTTCCACATCTGATCTTACAGTTTACTGTCCAGTTAGCAGGATCTTCCACCTCTGTGCTGTTTGCTGTTCACTTAGCAGGATCTTCCACATCTGATCTACAGTTTGCTGTCCAGTTAGCAGGATCTCTGCCCTCTATGCTACTGTTTGCTGTCTACTTAGCAGGATCTTTCACTTCTGGTCTACAGTTTGCATTCCAATTAGCACGATCTTCAACCTGTGTACAATTTGCTGTCCAGTATGCAGGATCTTTGAAATCTGGGCTATTTGTTTGCTGTCCAGTTAGCAGGATCTTCGACCTCTGGTCTACTGTTTGCTGTCCATTTAACAGGATCTTCGACCTCTGGTCTACTGTTTGCTGTCCAGTTAGCAGGATCTTCTACCTCTGGGCTACTCTTTGCTACTCTTTGCTGCACTGTTAGCAGGATCTTCGACCACTGGTCTGTTTCCTGTCCAATTAGCAGGATCTTCGACCTCTGGGCTACTGTTTGCTGTCCAGTTAGAAGATCTTCGACCTCTGGGCTGCTGTGTGCTGTCTAGTTAGCAGGATCTTCGACCGCTGGGCTACTGTTTGCTATCCAGTTAGCAGGATCTTAGACTTCTCTTCAACAGTTTGCTGTCCAGTTAGCACGATCTTCCAGCTCTGGGCTGTTTGCTTTCCAGTTAGCAGGATCTTTGCCCTCTGCGCTACTGTTTGCTCTCCAGTTAGCAGGATCTTCGACTTCTGGTCTACAGTGTGCTTTCCAATTAGCAGGATCTTCAGCCTCTGGGCGATTTGCTGACCAGTTAGATGGATCTTCGACCTCTGGGCTACTGTTCACTGTCAAGTTAGCAGGATCTTCGATCTCTGGGCTACTGTTTGCTGTCCAGTTAGCAGGATCTTCCACCTCTGATCTACTGTTTGCTGTCCAGTTAGCAGGATCTTCCACTTCTGTTCTACAGTTTGCATTCCAATTAGCAGGATCTTCGACCTCTGTGCTGTTTGCTGTTCACTTAGCAGGATCTTCCACATCTGATCTTACAGTTTGCTGTCCAGTTAGCAGGATCTTCCACCTCTGTGCTGTTTGCTGTTCACTTAGCAGGATCTTCCACATCTGATCTACAGTTTGCTGTCCAGTTAGCAGGATCTTCCACCTCTGGGCTGTTTGCTGTCACTTTGCAGAATGTTCGATCTCTCGGCTACTGTTTGCTGTCCAGTTAGCAGAATCTTCCACCTCTGATCTACTTTTTACTGTCCAGTTAGCAGGATCTTCGACCTCTGGTCTACTGTTTGCTTTCCAGTTAGCATGGATCTTCGACTTCTCTTCTACTGTTTTGCTGTCCAGTTAGCAGGATCTTCGACCTCTGGCTGTTTGCTTTAGCTGTTTGCTATCCAGTTAGAAGGATCTTCGACCTCTGGGCTACTGTTTGCTCTCCAGTTAGCAGGATCTTCCACTTCTGGTCTACAGTTTGCTTTCCAATTAGCAGGATCTTCAGCCTCTGGGCAATTTGCTGTCCAGTTAGCAGGATCTTCGACCTCTGGGCTACTGTTTGCTGTCCAGTTAGCAGGATCTTCGACCTCTTGGCTACTGTTTGCTGTCCAGTTAGCAGGATCTATGCCCTCTAGGCTACTGTGTGCTCTCCAGTTAGCAGGATCTTCCACTTCTGGTCTACAGTTTGCTTTCCAATTAGCAGGATCTTCAGCCTCTGGGCGATTCTTCGTGTTTGCTGTCCAGTTAGCAGGATCTTCGACCTCTGGTCTACTGTTTGCTGTCCAGTTAGCAGGATCTTCGACCTCTGGGCTACTGTTTGCTGTCCAGTTAGCAGGATCTTCGACCTCTGGTCTACTGTTTGCTGTCCAGTTAGCAGGATCTTCCTCCTCTGGGCTACTGTTTGCTGTCCAGTTAGCAGGATCTTCGACCTCTGGGCTACTGTTTGCTGTCCAGTTAGCAGGATCTTCGACCTCTGGTCTACTGTTTGCTGTCCAGTTAGCAGGATCTTAGACTTCTCTTCAACAGTTTGCTGTCCAGTTAGCACGATCTTCCAGCTCTGGGCTGTTTGCTTTCCAGTTAGCAGGATCTCTGCCCTCTGCGCTACTGTTTGCTCTCCAGTTAGCAGGATCTTCGACTTCTGGTCTACAGTTTGCTTTCCAATTAGCAGGATCTTCAGCCTCTGGGCGATTTGCTGACCAGTTAGATGGATCTTCGACCTCTGGGCTACTGTTCACTGTCAAGTTAGCAGGATCTTCGATCTCTGGGCTACTGTTTGCTGTCCAGTTAGCAGGATCTTCCACCTCTGATCTACTTTTTACTGTCCAGTTAGCAAGATATTCCACTTCTGTTCTACAGTTTGCATTCCAATTAGCAGGATCTTCCACCTCTGTGCTGTTTGCTGTTCACTTAGCAGGATCTTCCACATCTGATCTTACAGTTTACTGTCCAGTTAGCAGGATCTTCCACCTCTGTGCTGTTTGCTGTTCACTTAGCAGGATCTTCCACATCTGATCTACAGTTTGCTGTCCAGTTAGCAGGATCTCTGCCCTCTATGCTACTGTTTGCTGTCTACTTAGCAGGATCTTTCACTTCTGGTCTACAGTTTGCATTCCAATTAGCACGATCTTCAACCTGTGTACAATTTGCTGTCCAGTATGCAGGATCTTTGAAATCTGGGCTATTGTTTGCTGTCCAGTTAGCAGGATCTTCGACCTCTGGTCTACTGTTTGCTGTCCATTTAGCAGGATCTTCGACCTCTGGTCTACTGTTTGCTGTCCAGTTAGCAGGATCTTCCACCTCTGGGCTACTTTTTGCTGTCCAGTTAGCAGGATCTTCGACCACTGGTCTGTTTCCTGTCCAATTAGCAGGATCTTCGACCTCTGGGCTACTGTTTGCTGTCCAGTTAGAAGATCTTCGACCTCTGGGCTGCTGTGTGCTGTCTAGTTAGCAGGATCTTCGAACGCTGGGCTACTGTTTGCTATTTAGTTAGCAGGATCTTAGACTTCTCTTCAACAGTTTGCTGTCCAGTTAGCACGATCTTCCAGCTCTGGGCTGTTTGCTTTCCAGTTAGCAGGATCTATGCCCTCTGCGCTACTGTTTGCTCTCCAGTTAGCAGGATCTTCGACTTCTGGTCTACAGTGTGCTTTCCAATTAGCAGGATCTTCAGCCTCTGGGCGATTTGCTGACCAGTTAGATGGATCTTCGACCTCTGGGCTACTGTTCACTGTCAAGTTAGCAGGATCTTCGATCTCTGGGCTACTGTTTGCTGTCCAGTTAGCAGGATCTTCCACCTCTGATCTACTTTTTACTGTCCAGTTAGCAAGATATTCCACTTCTGTTCTACAGTTTGCATTCCAATTAGCAGGATCTTCCACCTCTGTGCTGTTTGCTGTTCAGTTAGCAGGATCTTCCACATCTGATCTTACAGTTTACTGTCCAGTTAGCAGGATCTTCCACCTCTGTGCTGTTTGCTGTTCACTTAGCAGGATCTTCCACATCTGATCTACAGTTTGCTGTCCAGTTAGCAGGATCTCTGCCCTCTATGCTACTGTTTGCTGTCTACTTAGCAGGATCTTTCACTTCTGGTCTACAGTTTGCATTCCAATTAGCACGATCTTCAACCTGTGTACAATTTGCTGTCCAGTATGCAGGATCTTTGAAATCTGGGCTATTGTTTGCTGTCCAGTTAGCAGGATCTTCGACCTCTGGTCTACTGTTATTGTCCATTTAACAGGATCTTCGACCTCTGGTCTACTGTTTGCTGTCCAGTTAGCAGGATCTTCTACCTCTGGGCTACTCTTTGCTGCCCTGTTAGCAGGATCTTCGACCACTGGTCTGTTTCCTGTCCAATTAGCAGGATCTTCGACCTCTGGGCTACTGTTTGCTGTCCAGTTAGAAGATCTTCGACCTCTGGGCTGCTGTGTGCTGTCTAGTTAGCAGGATCTTCGAACGCTGGGCTACTGTTTGCTATTTAGTTAGCAGGATCTTAGACTTCTCTTCAACAGTTTGCTGTCCAGTTAGCACGATCTTCCAGCTCTGGGCTGTTTGCTTTCCAGTTAGCAGGATCTATGCCCTCTGCGCTACTGTTTGCTCTCCAGTTAGCAGGATCTTCGACTTCTGGTCTACAGTGTGCTTTCCAATTAGCAGGATCTTCAGCCTCTGGGCGATTTGCTGACCAGTTAGATGGATCTTCGACCTCTGGGCTACTGTTTGCTGTCCAGTTAGCAGGATCTTCGACCTCTGGTCTACTGTTTGCTGTCCAGTTAGCTGTTAGCAGGACTGTCCAGTTAGCAGGATCTTCTCTTCTCTACACTTTTTGCATTCCATTAGCAGGATCTTCCACTCTCTGTTCTGCTGTTTGCTGTTCACTTAGCAGGATCTTCACTGTTTGCTGTCAGTTACTGTTTCTATGTTTGCTGTTCAGTTAGCAGGATCTTCCACCTCTGTGCTGTTTGCTGTTCACTTAGCAGGATCTTCAACATCTGATCTACAGTTTGCTGTCCAGTTAGCAGGATCTTCCACCTCTGTGCTGTTTGCTGTTCACTTAGCAGGATCTTTCACCTCTGGTCTTACAGTTTGCAGCTGTCCAGTTAGCACTGATTCTATTTCTGACTTAGCAGGATCTTCGACCTCTGGGCTACTGTTTGCTGTCCAGTTAGCAGGATCTTAGACTTCTCTTCAACAGTTTGCTGTCCAGTTAGCACGATCTTCCAGCTCTGGGCTGTTTGCTTTCCAGTTAGCAGGATCTTCCACCTCTGTGCTGTTTGCTGTTCACTTAGCAGGATCTTCCACACCAGTTAGATGGATCTTCGACCTCTCGGCTACTGTTCACTGTCAAGTTAGCAGGATCTTCGATCTCTGGGCTACTGTTTGCTGTCCAGTTAGCAGGATCTTCCACCTCTGGGCTACTGTTTGCTGTTCACTTAGCAGGATCTTCCACTTCTGTTCTACAGTTTGCATTCCAATTAGCAGGATCTTCCACCTCTGTGCTGTTTGCTGTTCACTTAGCAGGATCTTCCACATCTGATCTACAGTTTACTGTCCAGTTAGCAGGATCTTCCACCTCTGTGCTGTTTGCTGTTCACTTAGCAGGATCTTCCACATCTGATCTACAGTTTGCTGTCCAGTTAGCAGGATCTCTGCCCTCTATGCTACTGTTTGCTGTCTACTTAGCAGGATCTTTCACTTCTGGTCTACAGTTTGCATTCCAATTAGCACGATCTTCAACCTGTGTACAATTTGCTGTCCAGTATGCAGGATCTTTGAAATCTGGGCTATTGTTTGCTGTCCAGTTAGCAGGATCTTCGACCTCTGGTCTACTGTTTGCTGTCCATTTAACAGGATCTTCGACCTCTGGTCTACTGTTTGCTGTCCAGTTAGCAGGATCTTCTTCCACCTCTGGCTCTACTCTTTTTGCTGTCCAGTTAGCAGGATCTTCGACCACTGGTCTGTTTCCTGTCCAATTAGCAGGATCTTCGACCTCTGGGCTACTGTTTGCTGTCCAGTTAGCAGGATCTTCGACCTCTGGGCTGCTGTTTGCTGTCTAGTTAGCAGGATCTTCGAACGCTGGGCTACTGTTTGCTATTTAGTTAGCAGGATCTTAGACTTCTCTTCAACAGTTTGCTGTCCAGTTAGCACGATCTTCCAGCTCTGGGCTGTTTGCTTTCCAGTTAGCAGGATCTATGCCCTCTGCGCTATTGTTTGCTCTCCAGTTAGCAAGATCTTCGACTTCTGGTCTACAGTGTGCTTTCCAATTAGCAGGATCTTCAGCCTCTGGGCGATTTGCTGACCAGTTAGATGGATCTTCGACCTCTGGGCTACTGTTCACTGTCAAGTTAGCAGGATCTTCGATCTCTGGGCTACTGTTTGCTGTCCAGTTAGCAGGATCTTTCACTTCTGGTCTACAGTTTGCTGTCCAGTTAGCAGGATCTTTGACCACTGGGCTACTGTTTGCTGTCCAATTAGCAGAATATTTGACCTCTGGGCTACTGTTTGCTGTTCAGTTAGCAGGATCTTCCACATCTGATCTACAGTTTGCTGTCCAGTTAGCAGGATCTTCGACCTCTGGGCTACTGTTTGCTGCCCTGTTAGCAGGATCTTCGACCTCTGGGCTACTGTTTGCTGTCCAGTTAGAAGATCTTCGACCTCTGGGCTGCTGTTTGCTGTTCAGTTAGCAGAATCTTCGACCTCTTGGCTACTGTTTGCTGTCCAGTTAGCAGGATCTTAGACTTCTCTTCAACAGTTTGCTGTCCAGTTAGCACGATCTTCCAGCTCTGGGCTGTTTGCTTTCCAGTTAGCAGGATCTATGCCCTCTGCGCTACTGTTTGCTCTCCAGTTAGCAGGATCTTCGACTTCTGGTCTACAGTGTGCTTTCCAATTAGCAGGATCTTCAGCCTCTGGGCGATTTGCTGACCAGTTAGATGGATCTTCGACCTCTGGGCTACTGTTCACTGTCAAGTTAGCAGGATCTTCGATCTCTGGGCTACTTTTTGCTGTCCAGTTAGCAGAATCTTCCACCTCTGATCTACTTTTTACTGTCCAGTTAGCAAGATATTCCACTTCTGTTCTACAGTTTGCATTCCAATTAGCAGGATCTTCCACCTCTGTGCTGTTTGCTGTTCACTTAGCAGGATCTTCCACATCTGATCTTACAGTTTACTGTCCAGTTAGCAGGATCTTCCACCTCTGTGCTGTTTGCTGTTCACTTAGCAGGATCTTCCACATCTGATCTACAGTTTGCTGTCCAGTTAGCAGGATCTCTGCCCTCTATGCTACTGTTTGCTGTCTACTTAGCAGGATCTTTCACTTCTGGTCTACAGTTTGCATTCCAATTAGCACGATCTTCAACCTGTGTACAATTTGCTGTCCAGTATGCAGGATCTTTGAAATCTGGGCTATTGTTTGCTGTCCAGTTAGCAGGATCTTCGACCTCTGGTCTACTGTTTGCTGTCCAGTTAGCAGGATCTTCCACCTCTGGTCTACTGTTTGCTGTCCAGTTAGCAGGATCTTCTACCTCTGGGCTACTCTTTGCTGCCCAGTTAGCAGGATCTTCGACCACTGGTCTGTTTCCTGTCCAATTAGCAGGATCTTCGACCTCTGGGCTACTGTTTGCTGTCCAGTTAGCAGGATCTTCGACCTCTGGGCTACTGTTTGCTGTCTAGTTAGCAGGATCTTCGAACGCTGGGCTACTGTTTGCTATCCAGTTAGCAGGATCTTAGACTTCTCTTCAACAGTTTGCTGTCCAGTTAGCACGATCTTCCAGCTCTGGGCTGTTTGCTTTCCAGTTAGCAGGATCTTCCACCTCTGCGCTACTGTTTGCTCTCCAGTTAGCAGGATCTTCGACTTCTGGTCTACAGTGTGCTTTCCAATTAGCAGGATCTTCAGCCTCTGGGCGATTTGCTGACCAGTTAGATGGATCTTCGACCTCTGGGCTACTGTTCACTGTCAAGTTAGCAGGATCTTCGATCTCTGGGCTACTGTTTGCTGTCCAGTTAGCAGGATCTTCCACCTCTGATCTACTTTTTACTGTCCAGTTAGCAAGATATTCCACTTCTGTTCTACAGTTTGCATTCCAATTAGCAGGATCTTCCACCTCTGTGCTGTTTGCTGTTCACTTAGCAGGATCTTCCACATCTGATCTTACAGTTTACTGTCCAGTTAGCAGGATCTTCCACCTCTGTGCTGTTTGCTGTTCACTTAGCAGGATCTTCCACATCTGATCTACAGTTTGCTGTCCAGTTAGCAGGATCTCTGCCCTCTATGCTACTGTTTGCTGTCTACTTAGCAGGATCTTTCACTTCTGGTCTACAGTTTGCATTCCAATTAGCACGATCTTCAACCTGTGTACAATTTGCTGTCCAGTATGCAGGATCTTTGAAATCTGGGCTATTGTTTGCTGTCCAGTTAGCAGGATCTTCGACCTCTGGTCTACTGTTTGCTGTACTGTTAGCAGGAAGGATCTTCGACCTCTGGTCTACAGTTTGCATTCCAGTTAGCAGGATCTTCCACCTCTGTGCTGTTTGCTGTTCACTTAGCAGGATCTTCGACCACTGGTCTGTTTCCTGTCCAATTAGCAGGATCTTCGACCTCTGGGCTACTGTTTGCTGTCCAGTTAGAAGATCTTCGACCTCTGGGCTGCTGTGTGCTGTCTAGTTAGCAGGATCTTCGAACGCTGGGCTACTGTTTGCTATTTAGTTAGCAGGATCTTAGACTTCTCTTCAACAGTTTGCTGTCCAGTTAGCACGATCTTCCAGCTCTGGGCTGTTTGCTTTCCAGTTAGCAGGATCTATGCCCTCTGCGCTACTGTTTGCTCTCCAGTTAGCAGGATCTTCGACTTCTGGTCTACAGTGTGCTTTCCAATTAGCAGGATCTTCAGCCTCTGGGCGATTTGCTGACCAGTTAGATGGATCTTCGACCTCTGGGCTACTGTTCACTGTCAAGTTAGCAGGATCTTCGATCTCTGGGCTACTGTTTGCTGTCCAGTTAGCAGGATCTTCCACCTCTGATCTACTTTTTACTGTCCAGTTAGCAAGATATTCCACTTCTGTTCTACAGTTTGCTGTCCAGTTAGCAGGATCTCTGCCCTCTATGCTACTGTTTGCTGTTCACTTAGCAGGATCTTCCACATCTGATCTTACAGTTTACTGTCTAGTTAGCAGGATCTTCGAACGCTGGGCTACTGTTTGCTGTTCACTTAGCAGGATCTTCCACATCTGATCTACAGTTTGCTGTCCAGTTAGCAGGATCTCTGCCCTCTATGCTACTGTTTGCTGTCTACTTAGCAGGATCTTTCACTTCTGGTCTACAGTTTGCTGTCCAGTTAGCACGATCTTCCAGCTCTGGGCTGTTTGCTGTCCAGTTAGCAGGATCTTTGAAATCTGGGCTATTGTTTGCTGTCCAGTTAGCAGGATCTTCGACCTCTGGTCTACTGTTTGCTGTCCAGTTAGCAGGATCTTCCACCTCTGTGCTGTTTGATGTCCAGTTAGCAGGATCTTCCACCTCTGGTCTACTGTTTGAAAACCAGTTAGCAGGATCTTCGACCTCTGTTCTACTGTTTGCTCTCCAGTTAGCAGGATCTTCGACTTCTGGTCTACAGTGTGCTTTCCAATTAGCAGGATCTTCAGCCTCTGGGCTACTGTTTGCTGTCCAGTTAGAAGATCTTCGACCTCTGGGCTGCTGTTCACTGTCAAGTTAGCAGGATCTTCGATCTCTGGGCTACTGTTTGCTGTCCAGTTAGCAGGATCTTCCACCTCTGATCTACAGTTTGCTGTCCAGTTAGCAGGATCTTCATCCTCTGGTCTATTGTTTGCTGTCCAGTTAGCAGGATCTTCATCCTCTGGTCTACTGTTTGCTGTCCAGTTGGCAGGATCTTCCACCTCTGGGCTACTGTTTGCTGTCCAGTTAGCAGGATCTTCGACCTCTGGGCTACTGTTTGCTGTCCAGTTAGCAGGATCTTCCACCTCTGGGCTACTGTTTGCTGTCCAGTTAGCAGGATCTTCCACCTCTGGTCTACTGTTTGCTGTCCAATTAGCAGGATCTTCCACCTCTGTGCTGTTTGCTGTTCACTTAGCAGGATCTTCCACATCTGATCTTACAGTTTACTGTACAGTTAGCAGGATCTTCCACCTCTGTGCTGTTTGCTGTTCACTTAGCAGGATCTTCCACATCTGATCTACAGTTTGCTGTCCAGTTAGCAGGATCTTCGACCTCTGGGCTACTGTTTGCTGTCCAGTTAGCAAGAACTTTCACTTTTGGTCTACAGTTTGCTGTCCAGTTAGCAGGATCTTCCACCTGTGCTACTGTTTGCTGTCCAGTTAGCAGGATCTTCGACCTCTGGGCTATTGTTTGCTGTCCAGTTAGCAGGATCTTCGACCTCTGGTCTACTGTTTGCTGTCCAATTAGCAGGATCTTCGACCTCTGGGCTACTGTTTGCTGTCCAGTTAGAAGGATCTTCGACCTCTGGGCTACTGTTTGCTGTCTAGTTAGCAGGATCTTCGACCGCTGAGCTACAGTTTGCTATCCAGTTAGCAGGATCTTAGACTTCTCTTCAACAGTTTGCTGTCCAGTTAGCACGATCTTCCAGCTCTGGGCTGTTTGCTTTCCAGTTAGCAGGATCTTTGCCCTCTGCGCTACTGTTTGCTCTCCAGTTAGCAGGATCTTCGACTTCTGGTCTACAGTGTGCTTTCCAATTAGCAGGATCTTCAGCCTCTGGGCGATTTGCTGTCCAGTTAGCAGGATCTTCGACCTCTGGGCTACTGTTTGCTGTCAAGTTAGCAGGATCTTCGATCTCTGGGCTACTGTTTGCTGTCCAGTTAGCAGGATCTTCCACCTCTGATCTACTTTTTACTGTCCAGTTAGCAAGATATTCCACTTCTGTTCTACAGTTTGCATTCCAATTAGCAGGATCTTCCACCTCTGTGCTGTTTGCTGTTCACTTAGCAGGATCTTCCACATCTGATCTACAGTTTGCTGTCCAGTTAGCAGGATCTTCCACCTCTGTGCTGTTTGCTGTTCACTTAGCAGGATCTTCCACATCTGATCTACAGTTTGCTGTCCAGTTAGCAGGATCTTCGACCTCTGGTCTACTGTTTGCTGTCCAGTTAGCAGGATCTTCGACCTCTGGTCTACTGTTTGCTGTCCAGTTAGCAGGATCTTCGACCTCTGGTCTACTGTTTGCTGTCCAGTTAGCAGGATCTTCGAACGCTGGGCTACTGTTTGCTATTTAGTTAGCAGGATCTTAGACTTCTCTTCAACAGTTTGCTGTCCAGTTAGCACGATCTTCCAGCTCTGGGCTGTTTGCTTTCCAGTTAGCAGGATCTATGCCCTCTGCGCTACTGTTTGCTCTCCAGTTAGCAGGATCTTCGACTTCTGGTCTACAGTGTGCTTTCCAATTAGCAGGATCTTCAGCCTCTGGGCGATTTGCTGACCAGTTAGATGGATCTTCGACCTCTGGGCTACTGTTCACTGTCAAGTTAGCAGGATCTTCGATCTCTGGGCTACTGTTTGCTGTCCAGTTAGCAGGATCTTCCACCTCTGATCTACTTTTTTACTGTCCAGTTAGCAAGATATTCCACTTCTGTTCTACAGTTTGCATTCCAATTAGCAGGATCTTCCACCTCTGTGCTGTTTGCTGTTCACTTAGCAGGATCTTCCACATCTGATCTTACAGTTTACTGTCCAGTTAGCAGGATCTTCCACCTCTGTGCTGTTTGCTGTTCACTTAGCAGGATCTTCCACATCTGATCTACAGTTTGCTGTCCAGTTAGCAGGATCTCTGCCCTCTATGCTACTTTTTGCTGTCTACTTAGCAGGATCTTTCACTTCTGGTCTACAGTTTGCATTCCAATTAGCACGATCTTCAACCTGTGTACAATTTGCTGTCCAGTATGCAGGATCTTTGAAATCTGGGCTATTGTTTGCTGTCCAGTTAGCAGGATCTTCGACCTCTGGTCTACTGTTTGCTGTCCAGTTAGCAGGATCTTCATCCTCTGGTCTAATGTTTGCTGTCCAGTTGGCAGGATCTTCCACCTCTGTGCTGTTTGCTGTTCACTTAGCAGGATCTTCGACTTCTGGTCTACAGTGTGCTTTCCAATTAGCAGGATCTTCAGCCTCTGGGCTACTGTTTGCTGTCCAGTTAGCAGGATCTTCGACCTCTGGTCTACTGTTTGCTGTCCAGTTAGCAGGATCTTCGACCTCTGGTCTACTGTTTGCTGTCCAGTTAGCAGGATCTTCGACCTCTGGTCTACTATTTGCTGTCCAGTTAGCAGGATCTCGACAGTTTGCCTCTTGCTACTGTTTGCTGTCCAGTTAGCAGGACCTTCGTCCTCTGAGCTACTGTTTGCTGTCCAGTTAGCAGTATCTTCGACCTCTGGTCTACTGTTTGCTGTCCAGTTAGCAGGAGCTTCGACCTTTGGGCTACTGTTTGCTGTCCAGTTAGCAGGATCTTCTACCTCTGCGCTACTGTTTGCTGTCCAGTTAGCAGGATCTTAGACCTATGTTCTAATGTTTGCTGTCCAATTAGCAGGATCATCTACCACTGTGCTACTGTTTTCTGTCCAGTAAGCAGTATCTTTGACCTCTGGCCTACAGTTTGCTGTCCAGTTAGCAGGATCTTCGATTTTTTGGCTACTGTTTGCTGTCCAGTTATCAGGATCTTTGACACCTCTCTCTACTATTGTTTGCTGTCCAGTTAGCAGGATCTTTCACTCTCTGTTCTACTGTTTGCTGTCCAGTTAGCAGGATCTTCCACCTCTGTGCTGTTTGCTGTTCACTTAGCAGGATCTTCCACATCTGTGCTGTTTGCTGTTCACTTAGCAGGATCTTCCACCTCTGTGCTGTTTGCTGTTCACTTAGCAGGATCTTCCNCCTCTGTGCTGTTTGCTGTCCTTAGCAGATCTCTCTCTGTTCTACTTTGCTGTCCAGTTAGCAGGATCTTGACCTCTGGGCTACTGTTTGCTGTCTAGTTAACAGGATCTTCTACTTCTGGTTTACTGTTTGCTGTCCAAATAGCAGGATCTTTCACCTCTGTGCTGTTTGCTGTCCAGTTAGCAGGATCTTTGACCTCTGGAATATTGTTTGCTGACCAGTTAGCAGGATGTTCGACCTATGGGCTACTGTTTGCTGTCAAGTTAACAGAACCTTCGAACTCTGGACTATTGTTTGCTGTCCAGTTAGGATCTTCGACCCTCTGGGCTACTGTTTGCTGTCCAGTTAGCAGGATCTTTACCCTCTGGGCTATTGTTTGCTGCTAAGTTAGCATGATCTTCGCCCTCTGTTCTACTGTTTGCCGTCCAGTTAGCAGGATCTTTGACCTCTGGGCTACTGTTTGCTGTCCAGTTAGCAGGATCTTCGACTCTGGGTCTACTGTTTGTTGTCCAGTTAGCAGGATCTTCGACCTCTGGACTACTGTTTGCTGTCCAGTTAGCAGGATCTTCCACCTCTGGGCTACTGTTTACTGTCCAGTTAGCAGGATCTTCCAGCTCTGGGCTGTTACTGTTCATATAGCAGAATCTTCGACCTATGGTCTACTGTTTGCTGTCCAGTTAACAGGATCTTCGACCTCTGGTCTACTGTTTGCTGTCCAGTTAACCGGAACTTCGACCTCTGGGCTACTACTGTTTGCTGTCCAGTTAGCAGGATCTTCACCTCTGGGCTGTACTGTTTGCTGTCCAGTTAGCAGGATCTTCGACTCTGGCTACTGTTTGCTGTCCAGTTAGCAGGATCTTCGACCTCTGGGCTACTGTTTTGCTGTCCAGTTAGCAGGATCTTCACCTCTGTGCGACTGTTTCCTGTCCAGTTAGCGGGATCTTCGACCTCTGGGCTACTTTTGCTGTCCAGTATACAGTATCTTCAACCTCCGAGCTACTGTTTGTTTCCAGTTAGCAGGATCTTCGACCTCTGGGTCTACTGTTTGCTGTTCAGTTAGCAGGATCTTCGACCTTTGGGCTACTGTTTGCTGTCCAGTTACCAGGATCTTTGACCTCTGGCCTGCTGTTTGCTGTCCAGTTAGCAGGATCTTCGATCCCTCTGGGCTACTGTTTGCTGTTCCATTTAGCAGGATCTTCTTCCACGAGCTCTGATCTATCTACTACAGTTTGCTGCCCAGTTAGCAGGATCTTCCACCTCTGGGCTGTTTGCTGTCCAGTTAGCAGAATCTTCGACCTCTGGGCTACTGTTTGCTGTCCAGTTAGCAGGATCTTCCACTTCTGGTCTACTGTTTGCTTTCCAGTTAGCAGGATCTTCGACCTCTGGTCTAATGTTTGCTGTCCAGTTAGCAGGATCTTCGACCTCTGGTCTACTGTTTGCTGTCCAGTTAGCAGGATCTTCGACCTCTGGGCTACTGTTTGCTGTCCAGTTAGCAGGATCTTCGACCTCTGATCTACTGTTTGCTCTCCAGTTAGCAGGATCTTCGACTTCTGGTCTACAGTTTGCATTCCAATTAGCAGGATCTTCCACCTCTGTGCTGTTTGCTGTTCACTTAGCAGGATCTTCCACATCTGATCTACAGTTTGCTGTCCAGTTAGCAGGATCTTCCACCTCTGTGCTGTTTGCTGTTCACTTAGCAGGATCTTCCACATCTGATCTACAGTTTGCTGTCCAGTTAGCAGGATCTCTGCCCTCTATGCTACTGTTTGCTGTCTACTTAGCAGGATCTTTCACTTCTGGTCTACAGTTTGCATTCCAATTAGCACGATCTTCAACCTGTGTACAATTTGCTGTCCAGTATGCAGGATCTTTGAAATCTGGGCTATTGTTTGCTGTCCAGTTAGCAGGATCTTCGACCTCTGGTCTACTGTTTGCTGTCCAGTTAGCAGGATCTTCCACCTCTGGGCTACTCTTTGCTGCCCAGTTAGCAGGATCTTCGACCACTGGTCTGTTTCCTGTCCAATTAGCAGGATCTTCGACCTCTGGGCTACTGTTTGCTGTCCAGTTAGAAGATCTTCGACCTCTGGGCTGCTGTGTGCTGTCTAGTTAGCAGGATCTTCGACCGCTGGGCTACTGTTTGCTATCCAGTTAGCAGGATCTTAGACTTCTCTTCAACAGTTTGCTGTCCAGTTAGCACGATCTTCCAGCTCTGGGCTGTTTGCTTTCCAGTTAGCAGGATCTTTGCCCTCTGCGCTACTGTTTGCTCTCCAGTTAGCAGGATCTTCGACTTCTGGTCTACAGTGTGCTTTCCAATTAGCAGGATCTTCAGCCTCTGGGCGATTTGCTGACCAGTTAGATGGATCTTCGACCTCTGGGCTACTGTTCACTGTCAAGTTAGCAGGATCTTCGATCTCTGGGCTACTGTTTGCTGTCCAGTTAGCAGGATCTTCGACCTCTGGTCTACTGTTTGCTGTCCAGTTAGCAGGATCTTCCACCTCTGATCTACTTTTTACTGTCCAGTTAGCAAGATATTCCACTTCTGTTCTACAGTTTGCATTGCAATTAGCAGGATCTTCCACCTCTGTGCTGTTTGCTGTCCAGTTAGCAGAATCTTCCACAGCTGGGCTACTGTTTTCTGTCCACTTAGCAGTTTTTCCACCTCTGGGCTACTGTTTGCTGTCCAGTTAGCAGGATCTTCCACATCTGGGCTTTTGTGTCCTGTCCAGTTAGCAGGATCTTCCACCTCTGGGCTACTGTTTGCTGTCCAGTTAGCAGGATCTTCCACCTCTGATCTACTGTTTACTGTCCAGTTAGTAAGATATTCCAGCTCTGGGCTACTGTTTGCTGTCCAGTTAGCAGGATCTTCCACCTCTGATCTACTGTTTGCTGTCCAGTATGCAGGATCTTTCCCATCTGGGCTACTGTTTGCTGTCCAGTTAGCACGATCTTCCACCTCTGGTCTTGTCTGTTTACTTTACAATTAGCAGGATCTTCGACCTCTGGGCTACTGTTTGCTGTCCAGTAAACAGACCTTCGACCTCTGGGCTATTGTTTGCTGTCCAGTTAGCAGGATCTTCCACTTCTGGTCTACGGTTTGCTGTCAAGTTAGCAGGATCTTCGAGCTCTGGTCTACTGTTTGCTGTCCAATTAACTGGATCTTCGACCACTGGTCTACTGTTTGCTGTCCAATTAGCAGGATCTTCGACCTCTGGGCTACTGTTTGCTGTCCAGTTAGAAGATCTTCGACCTCTGGGCTACTGTTTGCTGTCCAGTTAGCAGGATCTTCGACCTCTGGGCTACTGTTTGCTGTCCAGTTAGCAGGATCTTCGACCTCTGGGCTACTGTTTGCTGTCCAGTTAGCACGATCTTCCAGCTCTGGGCTGTTTGCTTTCCAGTTAGCAGGATCTTTGCCCTCTGCGCTACTGTTTGCTCTCCAGTTAGCAGGATCTTCGACTTCTGGTCTACAGTGTGCTTTCCAATTAGCAGGATCTTCAGCCTCTGGGCGATTTGCTGACCAGTTAGATGGATCTTCGACCTCTGGGCTACTGTTTGCTGACCAGTTAGATGGATCTTCGACCTCTGGGCTACTGTTCACTGTCAAGTTAGCAGGATCTTCGATCTCTGGGCTACTGTTTGCTGTTCACTTAGCAGGATCTTCCACTTCTGTTCTACAGTTTGCATTCCAATTAGCAGGATCTTCCACCTCTGTGCTGTTTGCTGTTCACTTAGCAGGATCTTCCACATCTGATCTTACAGTTTACTGTCCAGTTAGCAGGATCTTCCACCTCTGTGCTGTTTGCTGTTCACTTAGCAGGATCTTCCACATCTGATCTACAGTTTGCTGTCCAGTTAGCAGGATCTCTGCCCTCTATGCTACTGTTTGCTGTCTACTTAGCAGGATCTTTCACTTCTGGTCTACAGTTTGCATTCCAATTAGCACGATCTTCAACCTGTGTACAATTTGCTGTCCAGTTTGTCCATCTTGCACTTCTGGGCTACTGTTTCTTTAGCAGGAAATCTGGGCTATTGTTTGCTGTCCAGTTAGCAGGATCTTCGACCTCTGGTCTACTGTTTGCTGTCCAGTTAGCAGGATCTTCGACCTCTGGTCTACTGTTTGCTGTCCAGTTAGCAGGATCTTCTACCTCTGGGCTACTCTTTGCTGCCCTGTTAGCAGGATCTTCGACCACTGGTCTGTTTCCTGTCCAATTAGCAGGATCTTCGACCTCTGGGCTACTGTTTGCTGTCCAGTTAGAAGATCTTCGACCTCTGGGCTACTGTTCACTGTCAAGTTAGCAGGATCTTCGAACGCTGGGCTACTGTTTGCTATTTAGTTAGCAGGATCTTAGACTTCTCTTCAACAGTTTGCTGTCCAGTTAGCACGATCTTCCAGCTCTGGGCAGTTTGCTTTCCAGTTAGCAGGATCTTTGCCCTCTGCGCTACTGTTTGCTCTCCAGTTAGCAGGATCTTCGACTTCTGGTCTACAGTGTGCTTTCCAATTAGCAGGATCTTCAGCCTCTGGGCGATTTGCTGACCAGTTAGATGGATCTTCGACCTCTGGGCTACTGTTCACTGTCAAGTTAGCAGGATCTTCGATCTCTGGGCTACTGTTTGCTGTCCAGTTAGCAGGATCTTCCACCTCTGATCTACTTTTTACTGTCCAGTTAGCAGGATCTTCGACCACTGGTCTGTTTCCTGTCCAATTAGCAGGATCTTCGACCTCTGGGCTACTGTTTGCTGTCCAGTTAGAAGATCTTCGACCTCTGGGCTGCTGTGTGCTGTCTAGTTAGCAGGATCTTCGAACGCTGGGCTACTGTTTGCTATCCAGTTAGCAGGATCTTAGACTTCTCTTCAACAGTTTGCTGTCCAGTTAGCACGATCTTCCAGCTCTGGGCTGTTTGCTTTCCAGTTAGCAGGATCTTCGACCTCTGGGCTACTGTTTGCTCTCCAGTTAGCAGGATCTTCGA
The DNA here is from genome assembly GCA_024509875.1 of Oreohelix idahoensis. Classification (NCBI taxonomy): domain Eukaryota; kingdom Metazoa; phylum Mollusca; class Gastropoda; order Stylommatophora; family Oreohelicidae; genus Oreohelix; species Oreohelix idahoensis. The sequence continues at coordinate 26,458 of JAMPIV010003853.1, forward strand.
CTTCTGGTCTACAGTGTGCTTTCCAATTAGCAGGATCTTCAGCCTCTGGGCGATTTGCTGACCAGTTAGATGGATCTTCGACCTCTGGGCTACTGTTCACTGTCAAGTTAGCAGGATCTTCGATCTCTGGGCTACTGTTTGCTGTCCAGTTAGCAGGATCTTTCACCTCTGATCTACTTTTTACTGTCCAGTTAGCAAGATATTCCACTTCTGTTCTACAGTTTGCATTCCAATTAGCAGGATCTTCGACCTCTGTGCTGTTTGCTGTTCACTTAGCAGGATCTTCCACATCTGATCTTACAGTTTACTGTCCAGTTAGCAGGATCTTCCACCTCTGTGCTGTTTGCTGTTCACTTAGCAGGATCTTCCACATCTGATCTACAGTTTGCTGTCCAGTTAGCAGGATCTCTGCCCTCTATGCTACTGTTTGCTGTCCAGTTAGCAGGATCTTTCACTTCTGGTCTACAGTTTGCATTCCAATTAGCAGGATCTTCCACCTCTGTGCTGTTTGCTGTTCACTTAGCAGGATCTTCCACATCTGATCTACAGTTTGCTGTCCAGTTAGCAGGATCTTCCACCTCTGGGCTACTTTTTGCTGTCCAGTTAGCAGGATCTTCGACCTCTGATCTACTGTTTGCTGTCCAGTTAGCAGGATCTTCCACCTCTGGTCTACTGTTTGCTGTCCAGTTAGCAGGATCTTCCACCTCTGCTCTACTGTTTGCTGTCCAGTTAGCAGGATCTTCCACCTCTGATCTACAGTTTGCTCTCCAGTTAGCAGGATCTTCGACCTCTGTGCTGTTTGCTGTTCACTTAGCAGGATCTCTACTGTTTGCTGTCCAGTTAGCAGGATCGTCGACCTCTGGGTTACTGTTTGCTGCTCAGTTAGCAGGAACTTCTACTTATGGTCTACAGTTTGCTGTCCAGTTAGCAGGATCTTATACCTCTAGGCTGTTTGCTGTCCACTTAGCAGGATCTTTGACCTCTGGACTATTGTTTGCTGTCCAGTTAGCAGGATCTTTGACCTCTGGGCTACTGTTTGCTGTTCAATTAGCAGGATCTTCGACCTCTGGGCTACTTTTTGCTGTCCAGTTAGCAGGATCTTCGACCTCTGTTCTACTGTTTGCTGTCCAATTAGCAGGATCTTCGACCTCTGGGCTACTGTTTGCTGTCCAGTTAGCAGGATCTTCGACCTCTGTTCTACTGTTTGCTGTCCAATTAGCAGGATCTTCGACCTCTGGGCTGCTGTTTGCTGTCCAGTTAGCAGGATTGTCCACTTATGGTTTACAGTTTGCTGTCCAGTTAGCAAGATCTTCCAGCTCTGGGCTGTTTGCTTTCTAGTTAGCAGGATCTTTGACCTCTGGGCTATTGTTTGCTGTCAAGTTAGCAGGATCTTCGACCTCTGGTCTACTGTTTGCTGTCCAGTTAGCAGGATCTTCAGCCTCTGGGCGATTTGCTGACCAGTTAGATGGATCTTCGACCTCTGGGCTACTGTTCACTGTCAAGTTAGCAGGATCTTCGATCTCTGGGCTACTGTTTGCTGTTCACTTAGCAGGATCTTCCACATCTGATCTACAGTTTGCTGTCCAGTTAGCAGGATCTTCCACCTCTGTGCTGTTTGCTGTTCACTTAGCAGGATCTTCCACATCTGATCTACAGTTTGCTGTCCAGTTAGCAGGATCTTCGACTTCTGGTCTACAGTGTGCTTTCCAATTAGCAGGATCTTCAACCTGTGTACAATTTGCTGTCCAGTATGCAGGATCTTTGAAATCTGGGCTATTGTTTGCTGTCCAGTTAGCAGGATCTTCGACCTCTGGTCTACTGTTTGCTGTCCAGTTAGCAGGATCTTCCACCTCTATGCTGTTTGCTGTTCACTTAGCAGGATCTTCCACATCTGATCTACAGTTTGCTGTCCAGTTAGCAGGATCTTCCACCTCTGTGCTGTTTGCTGTTCACTTAGCAGGATCTTCCACATCTGATCTACAGTTTGCTGTCCAGTTAGCACGATCTCTGCCCTCTATGCTACTGTTTGCTGTCCAGTTAGCAGGATCTTTCACTTCTGGTCTACAGTTTGCTGTCCAGTTAGCACGATCTTCACCTCTGAGTTACTGTTTGCTGTCCATTAGCAGGATCACTGACCTCTGGCCTATTGTTTGCTGTCCAGTTAGCAGGATCTTCACCTCTGGTCTACTGTTTGCTGTCAGTTAGCAGGATCTTTAGCAGGATCTTCACCTCTGGGCTAACTGTTTGCTGTCGCGTTAGCAGGATCTTCGACCTATGGTCTACTGTGTGCTGTCCAGTTAGCAGGATCTTCGACCTCTGGTCTACTGTTTGCTGTCCATTTAACAGGATCTTCGACCTCTGTTCTACTGTTTGCTGTCCAGTTAGCAGGATCTTCTACCACTGAGCTACTCTTTGCTGCCCTGTTAGCAGGATCTTCCACCTCTGTGCTGTTTGCTGTTCACTTAGCAGGATCTTCCACATCTGATCTACAGTTTGCTGTCCAGTTAGCAGGATCTTTTACCTCTGGGCTTTCTGTTTGCTGTTCAGTTAGCAGGATCTTCGACCTCTGATCTACTGTTTGCTGTCCAGTTAGCAGGATCTTCTACTTCTGGGCTACTATTTTCTGTCCAGTTAGCAGTATCTTCCACTTCTGGGCTACTGTTTGCTGTCCAGTTAGCAGGATCTTCTTACAGGCTACTGTTTGCTGTCCAGTTAGCAGGATCTTCCACCTCTGTGCTACTTTTTGCTGCCCAGTTAGCAGGATCTTCGACTCTGATCTACTGTTTGCTGTCCAGTTAGCAGGATCTTCGACCTCTCTGCTACTGTTTGCTGTCCAGTTAGCAGGATCTTCACTTCTGGTCTACACTGTTTGCTGTCCAAGTTAGCAGGATCTTACCTCTGGGCTGTTTGCTGTCCAGTTAGCAGGATCTTCAATCTGGGGCTACTGTTCACTGTCAATTTAGCAGGATCTTTGCTCTCTGGGCTACTGTTTGCTGTCCAGTTAGCAGGATCTTCCACCTCTATGCTGTTTGCTGTTCACTTAGCAGGATCTTCCACATCTGTTCTACAGTTTGCTGTCCATTTAGCAGGATTTCTGCCCTCTATGCTACTGTTTGCTGTCTACTTAGCAGGATCTTCGACCTCTGGGCTACTGTTTGCTGTCCAGTTAGCAGGATCTTCGACCTCTGGTCTACTGTTTGCTGTCCAGTTAGCAGGATCTTCGACCTCTGGTCTACTGTTTGCTGTCCATTTAACAGGATCTTCGACCTCTGGTCTACTGTTTCCTGTCCAATTAGCAGGATCTTCGACCTCTGGGCTACTGTTTGCTGTCCAGTTAGAAGATCTTCGACCTCTGGGCTACTGTTTGCTGTCCAGTTAGAAGATCTTCGACCTGCTGGGCTACTGTTTGCTATCCAGTTAGCAGGATCTTAGACTTCTCTTCAACAGTTTGCTGTCCAGTTAGCACGATCTTCCAGCTCTGGGCTGTTTGCTTTCCAGTTAGCAGGATCTTTGCCCTCTGCGCTACTGTTTGCTCTCCAGTTAGCAGGATCTTCGACTTCTGGTCTACAGTGTGCTTTCCAATTAGCAGGATCTTCAGCCTCTGGGCGATTTGCTGACCAGTTAGATGGATCTTCGACCTCTGGGCTACTGTTCACTGTCAAGTTAGCAGGATCTTCGATCTCTGGGCTACTGTTTGCTGTCCAGTTAGCAGGATCTTCCACCTCTGATCTACTTTTTACTGTCCAGTTAGCAAGATATTCCACTTCTGTTCTACAGTTTGCATTCCAATTAGCAGGATCTTCCACCTCTGTGCTGTTTGCTGTTCACTTAGCAGGATCTTCCACATCTGATCTTACAGTTTACTGTCCAGTTAGCAGGATCTTCCACCTCTGTGCTGTTTGCTGTTCACTTAGCAGGATCTTCCACATCTGATCTACAGTTTGCTGTCCAGTTAGCAGGATCTCTGCCCTCTATGCTACTGTTTGCTGTCTACTTAGCAGGATCTTTCACTTCTGGTCTACAGTTTGCATTCCAATTAGCACGATCTTCAACCTGTGTACAATTTGCTGTCCAGTATGCAGGATCTTTGAAATCTGGGCTATTGTTTGCTGTCCAGTTAGCAGGATCTTCCACATCTGATCTACAGTTTGCTGTCCAGTTAGCAGGATCTTCCACCTCTGTGCTGTTTGCTGTTCACTTAGCAGGATCTTCCACATCTGATCTACAGTTTACTGTCCAGTTAGCAGGATCTTCCACCTCTGTGCTGTTTGCTGTTCACTTAGCAGGATCTTCCACATCTGATCTACAGTTTGCTGTCCAGTTAGCAGGATCTCTGCCCTCTATGCTACTGTTTGCTGTCTACTTAGCAGGATCTTTCACTTCTGGTCTACAGTTTGCATTCCAATTAGCACGATCTTCAACCTGTGTACAATTTGCTGTCCAGTATGCAGGATCTTTGAAATCTGGGCTATTGTTTGCTGTCCAGTTAGCAGGATCTTCGACCTCTGGTCTACTGTTTGCTGTCCAGTTAGCAGGATCTTCCACCTCTGATCTACTTTTTACTGTCCAGTTAGCAGGATCTTCGACCTCTGGTCTACTGTTTGCTGTCCAGTTAGCAGGATCTTCGACCACTGGTCTGTTTCCTGTCCAATTAGCAGGATCTTCGACCTCTGGGCTACTGTTTGCTGTCCAGTTAGAAGATCTTCGACCTCTGGGCTGCTGTGTGCTGTCTAGTTAGCAGGATCTTCGACCGCTGGGCTACTGTTTGCTATCCAGTTAGCAGGATCTTAGACTTCTCTTCAACAGTTTGCTGTCCAGTTAGCACGATCTTCCAGCTCTGGGCTGTTTGCTTTCCAGTTAGCAGGATCTTTGCCCTCTGCGCTACTGTTTGCTCTCCAGTTAGCAGGATCTTCGACTTCTGGTCTACAGTGTGCTTTCAGATTAGCAGGATCTTCAGCCTCTGGGCGATTTGCTGACCAGTTAGATGGATCTTCGACCTCTGGGCTACTGTTCACTGTCAAGTTAGCAGGATCTTCGATCTCTGGGCTACTGTTTGCTGTCCAGTTAGCAGGATCTTCCACCTCTGATCTACTTTTTACTGTCCAGTTAGCAGGATCTTCGACCTCTGGGCTACTGTTTGCTGTCCAATTAGCAGGATCTTCGACCTCTGGGCTACTGTTTGCTGTCCAGTTAGCAGGATCTTCGACCTCTGGGCTACTGTTTGCTGTCCAGTTAGCAGGATCTTCGACCTCTGGTCTACTGTTTGCTGTCCAGTTAGCAGGATCTTAGACTTCTCTTCAACAGTTTGCTGTCCAGTTAGCACGATCTTCCAGCTCTGGGCTGTTTGCTTTCCAGTTAGCAGGATCTTTGCCCTCTGCGCTACTGTTTGCTCTCCAGTTAGCAGGATCTTCGACTTCTGGTCTACAGTGTGCTTTCCAATTAGCAGGATCTTCAGCCTCTGGGCGATTTGCTGACCAGTTAGCAGGATCTTCGACCTCTGGGCTACTGTTCACTGTCAAGTTAGCAGGATCTTCGATCTCTGGGCTACTGTTTGCTGTCCAGTTAGCAGGATCTTCCACCTCTGATCTACTTTTTGCTGTCCAGTTAGCAGGATCTTCGACCTCTGGTCTACTGTTTGCTGTCCAATTAGCAGGATCTTCGACCTCTGGGCTACTGTTTGCTGTCCAGTTAGCAGATCTTCGACCTCTGGGCTGCTGTTTGCTGTCTAGTTAGCAGGATCTTCGACCGCTGGGCTACTGTTTGCTATCCAGTTAGCAGGATCTTAGACTCTTCAACAGTTTGCTGTCCAGTTAGCACGATCTTCCAGCTCTGGGCTTATTGCTTTCCAGTTAGCAGGATCTTTGCCCTCTGCGCTACTGTTTGCTCTCCAGTTAGCAGGATCTTCGACTTCTGGTCTACAGTGTGCTTTCCAATTAGCAGGATCTTCAGTCTCTGGGCGATTTGCTGACCAGTTAGATGGATCTTCGACCTCTGGGCTACTGTTCACTGTCAAGTTAGCAGGATCTTCGATCTCTGGGCTACTGTTTGCTGTCCAGTTAGCAGGATCTTCCACCTCTGATCTACTTTTTACTGTCCAGTTAGCAAGATATTTCACTTCTGTTCTGCAGTTTGCATTCCAATTAGCAGGATCTTCCACCTCTGTGCTGTTTGCTGTTCACTTAGCAGGATCTTCCACATCTGATCTTACAGTTTACTGTCCAGTTAGCAGGATCTTCCACCTCTGTGCTGTTTGCTGTTCACTTAGCAGGATCTTCCACATCTGATCTACAGTTTGCTGTCCAGTTAGCAGGATCTCTGCCCTCTATGCTACTGTTTGCTGTCTACTTAGCAGGATCTTTCACTTCTGGTCTACAGTTTGCATTCCAATTAGCACGATCTTCAACCTGTGTACAATTTGCTGTCCAGTATGCAGGATCTTTGAAATCTGGGCTATTGTTTGCTCTCCAGTTAGCAGGACTGTCCAGTTAGCAGGATCTTCCACCTCTGTGCTGTTTGCTGTCCACTTAGCAGGATCTTCCACATCTGATCTACAGTTTGCTGTCCAGTTAGCAGGATCTTCCACCTCTGTGCTGTTTGCTGTTCACTTAGCAGGATCTTCCACATCTGATCTACAGTTTGCTGTCCAGTTAGCAGGATCTTCCACCTCTATGCTACTGTTTGCTGTCTACTTAGCAGGATCTTTCACTTCTGGTCTACAGTTTGCATTCCAATTAGCACGATCTTCACTTTGCTGTCCAGTATGCAGGATCTTTGAAATCTGGGCTATTGTTTGCTGTCCAGTTAGCAGGATCTTCGACCTCTGGTCTACTGTTTGCTGTCCAGTTAGCAGGATCTTCCACCTCTGGGCTACTCTTTGCTGCCCAGTTAGCAGGATCTTCGACCACTGGTTTGTTTCCTGTAAAATTAGCAGGATCTTCGACCTCTGGGCTACTGTTTGCTGTCCAGTTAGCACGATCTTCCAGCTCTGGGCTGTTTGCTTTCCAGTTAGCAGGATCTTTGCCCTCTGCGCTACTGTTTGCTCTCCAGTTAGCAGGATCTTCGACCTCTGGTCTACTGTTTGCTGTCCATTTAACAGGATCTTCGACCTCTGGTCTACTGTTTGCTGTCCAGTTAGCAGGATCTTCGACTTCTGGTCTACAGTGTGCTTTCCAGTTAGCAGGATCTTCATCCTCTGGTCTAATGTTTGCTGTCCAGTTAGCAGGATCTTCCACCTCTGATCTACTTTTTACTGTCCAGTTAGCAGGATCTTCGACCGCTGGGCTACTGTTTGCTGTCCAGTTAGCAGGATCTTCGACCTCTGGGCTACTGTTTGCTGTCCAGTTAGCAGGATCTTCGACCTCTGGGCTACTGTTTGCTGTCCAGTTAGCAGGATCTTCGACCGCTGGGCTACTGTTTGCTATCCAGTTAGCAGGATCTTAGACTTCTCTTCAACAGTTTGCTGTCCAGTTAGCAGGATCTTCGACCTCTGGGCTACTGTTTGCTGTCCAGTTAGCAGGATCTTCGACCTCTGGTCTACTGTTTGCTGTCCAGTTAGCAGGATCTTCGACTTCTGGTCTACAGTTTGCTGTCCAGTTAGCAGGATCTTCCGCCTCTGGGCAATTTGCTGACCAGTTAGAAGGATCTTCGACCTCTGGACTATTGTTCGCTGTCCAGTATGCAGGATCTTCGACCTCTGGGCTACTGTTTGCTGTCCAGTGAGCGGGATCTTCGACCTCTGATCTACTGTTTGCTGTCCAGTTAGCAGGATCTTCGACCTCTGGGCTACTGTTTGCTGTCCAGTTAGCAGGATCTTCGACCGCTGGGCTACTGTTTGCTATCCAGTTAGCAGGATCTTAGACTTCTCTTCAACAGTTTGCTGTCCAGTTAGCACGATCTTCCAGCTCTGGGCTGTTTGCTTTCCAGTTAGCAGGATCTTTGCCCTCTGCGCTACTGTTTGCTCTCCAGTTAGCAGGATCTTCGACTTCTGGTCTACAGTTTGCTTTCCAATTAGCAGGATCTTCAGCCTCTGGGCGATTTGCTGACCAGTTAGATGGATCTTCGACCTCTGGGCTACTGTTCACTGTCAAGTTAGCAGGATCTTCGATCTCTGGGCTACTGTTTGCTGTCCAGTTAGCAGGATCTTCCACCTCTGATCTACTTTTTTACTGTCCAGTTAGCAAGATATTCCACTTCTGTTCTACAGTTTGCATTCCAATTAGCAGGATCTTCCACCTCTGTGCTGTTTGCTGTTCACTTAGCAGGATCTTCCACATCTGATCTTACAGTTTACTGTCCAGTTAGCAGGATCTTCCACCTCTGTGCTGTTTGCTGTTCACTTAGCAGGATCTTCCACATCTGATCTACAGTTTGCTGTCCAGTTAGCAGGATCTCTGCCCTCTATGCTACTGTTTGCTGTCTACTTAGCAGGATCTTTCACTTCTAGTCTACAGTTTGCATTCCAATTAGCACGATCTTCAACCTGTGTACAATTTGCTGTCCAGTATGCAGGATCTTTGAAATCTGGGCTATTGTTTGCTGTCCAGTTAGCAGGATCTTCCACATCTGATCTACAGTTTGCTGTCCAGTTAGCAGGATCTTCCACCTCTGTGCTGTTTGCTGTTCACTTAGCAGGATCTTCCACATCTGATCTACAGTTTACTGTCCAGTTAGCAGGATCTTCCACCTCTGTGCTGTTTGCTGTTCACTTAGCAGGATCTTCCACATCTGATCTACAGTTTGCTGTCCAGTTAGCAGGATCTCTGCCCTCTATGCTACTGTTTGCTGTCTACTTAGCAGGATCTTTCACTTCTGGTCTACAGTTTGCATTCCAATTAGCACGATCTTCAACCTGTGTACAATTTGCTGTCCAGTATGCAGGATCTTTGAAATCTGGGCTATTGTTTGCTGTCCAGTTAGCAGGATCTTCATCCTCTGGTCTAATGTTTGCTGTCCAGTTGGCAGGATCTTCCACCTCTGGGCTACTCTTTGCTGCCCAGTTAGCAGGATCTTCGACCACTGGTCTGTTTCCTGTCCAATTAGCAGGATCTTCGACCTCTGGGCTACTGTTTGCTGTCCAGTTAGCAGGATCTTCGACCTCTGGGCTACTGTTTGCTGTCCAGTTAGCAGGATCTTCGACCTCTGGGCTACTGTTTGCTCTCCAGTTAGCAGGATCTTCGACTTCTGGTCTACAGTTTGCTTCCCAATTAGCAGGATCTTCAGCCTCTGTGCTGTTTGCTGACCAGTTAGATGGATCTTCGACCTCTGGGCTACTGTTCACTGTCCAGTTAGCAGGATCTTCCACCTCTGTGCTGTTTGCTGTTCACTTAGCAGGATCTTCCACATCTGATCTACAGTTTACTGTCCAGTTAGCAGGATCTTCCACCTCTGTGCTGTTTGCTGTTCACTTAGCAGGATCTTTCACTTCTGGTCTACAGTTTGCATTCCAATTAGCACGATCTTCAACCTGTGTACAATTTGCTGTCCAGTATGCAGGATCTTTGAAATCTGGGCTATTGTTTGCTGTCCAGTTAGCAGGATCTTCATCCTCTGGTCTACTGTTTGCTGTCCAGTTGGCAGGATCTTCCACCTCTGGGCTACTCTTTGCTGTCCAGTTAGCAGGATCTTCGACCACTGGTCTGTTTCCTGTCCAATTAGCAGGATCTTCGACCTCTGGGCTACTGTTTGCTGTCCAGTTAGAAGATCTTCGACCTCTGGGCTGCTGTGTGCTGTCTAGTTAGCAGGATCTTCGAACGCTGGGCTACTGTTTGCTATCCAGTTAGCAGGATCTTAGACTTCTCTTCAACAGTTTGCTGTCCAGTTAGCACGATCTTCCAGCTCTGGGCTGTTTGCTTTCCAGTTAGCAGGATCTATGCCCTCTGCGCTACTGTTTGCTCTCCAGTTAGCAGGATCTTCGACTTCTGGTCTACAGTGTGCTTTCCAATTAGCAGGATCTTCAGCCTCTGGGCGATTTGCTGACCAGTTAGATGGATCTTCGACCTCTGGGCTACTGTTCACTGTCAAGTTAGCAGGATCTTCGATCTCTGGCTACTGTTTGCTGTCCAGTTAGCAGGATCTTCCACCTCTGATCTACTTTTTACTGTCCAGTTAGCAGGATCTTCGACCTCTGGTCTACTGTTTGCTGTCCAGTTAGCAGGATCTTCGACCTCTGGGCTACTGTTTGCTGTCCAGTTAGCAGGATCTTCGACCTCTGGGCTACTGTTTGCTGTCTAGTTAGCAGGATCTTCGACCGCTGGGCTACTGTTTGCTATTTAGTTAGCAGGATCTTAGACTTCTCTTCAACAGTTTGCTGTCCAGTTAGCACGATCTTCCAGCTCTGGGCAGTTTGCTTTCCAGTTAGCAGGATCTTCGCCCTCTGCGCTACTGTTTGCTGTCCAGTTAGCAGGATCTTCGACTTCTGGTCTACAGTTTGCTTTCCAATTAGCAGGATCTTCAGCCTCTGGGCGATTTGCTGACCAGTTAGATGGATCTTCGACCTCTGGGTTACTGTTCACTGTCAAGTTAGCAGGATCTTCGATCTCTGGGCTACTGTTTGCTGTCCAGTTAGCAGGATCTTCCACCTCTGATCTACTTTTTGCTGTCCAGTTAGCAGGATCTTCCACCTCTGTGCTGTTTGCTGTTCAATTAGCAGGATCTTCGACCTCTGGGCTACTGTTTGCTGTCCAGTTAGCAGGATCTTAGACTTCTCTTCAACAGTTTGCTGTCCAGTTAGCACGATCTTCCAGCTCTGGGCTGTTTGCTTTCCAGTTAGCAGGATCTATGCCCTCTGCGCTACTGTTTGCTCTCCAGTTAGCAGGATCTTCGACTTCTGGTCTACAGTTTCTTTCCAATTAGCAGGATCTTCAGCCTCTGGGCGATTTGCTGACCAGTTAGATGGATCTTCGACCTCTGGGCTACTGTTCACTTTCAAGTTAGCAGGATCTTCGATCTCTGGGCTACTGTTTGCTGTCCAGTTAGCAGGATCTTCCACCTCTGATCTACTTTTTACTGTCCAGTTAGCAGGATCTTCCACCTCTGTGCTGTTTGCTGTTCACTTAGCAGGATCTTCCACATCTGATCTACAGTTTGCTGTCCAGTTAGCAGGATCTTCCACCTCTGTGCTGTTTGCTGTTCACTTAGCAGGATCTTCCACATCTGATCTACAGTTTGCTGTCCAGTTAGCAGGATCTTTCACTTCTGGTCTACAGTTTGCATTCCAATTAGCACGATCTTCAACCTGTGTACAATTTGCTGTCCAGTATGCAGGATCTTTGAAATCTGGGCTATTGTTTGCTGTCCAGTTACAAGATATTCCACTTCTGTTCTACAGTTTGCATTCCAATTAGCAGGATCTTCCACCTCTGTGCTGTTTGCTGTTCACTTAGCAGGATCTTCCACATCTGATCTACAGTTTACTGTCCAGTTAGCAGGATCTTCCACCTCTGTGCTGTTTGCTGTTCACTTAGCAGGATCTTCCACATCTGATCTACAGTTTGCTGTCCAGTTAGCAGGATCTCTGCCCTCTATGCTACTGTTTGCTGTCTACTTAGCAGGATCTTTCACTTCTGGTCTACAGTTTGCATTCCAATTAGCACGATCTTCAACCTGTGTACAATTTGCTGTCCAGTATGCAGGATCTTTGAAATCTGGGCTATTGTTTGCTGTCCAGTTAGCAGGATCTTCATCCTCTGGTCTACTGTTTGCTGTCCAGTTAGCAGGATCTTCCACCTCTGGGCTACTCTTTGCTGCCCAGTTAGCAGGATCTTCGACCACTGGTCCGTTTCCTGTCCAATTAGCAGGATCTTCGACCTCTGGGCTACTGTTTGCTGTCCAGTTAGCAGGATCTTCCACCTCTGTGCTGTTTGCTGTTCAGTTAGCAGGATCTTCGACCGCTGGGCTACTGTTTGCTGTCCAGTTAGCAGGATCTATGCCCTCTAGGCTACTGTGTGCTCTCCAGTTAGCAGGATCTTCCACTTCTGGTCTACAGTTTGCTTTCCAATTAGCAGGATCTTCAGCCTCTGGGCAATTTGCTGACCAGTTAGAAGGATCTTCGACCTCTGGGCTACTGTTCGCTATCCAGTATGCAGGATCTTCGACCTCTGGGCTACTGTTTGCTGTCCAGTTAGCAGGATCTTCCACCTCTGATCTACTGTTTGCTGTCCAGTTAGCAGGATCTTCCACCTCTGTGCTGTTTGCTGTCCAATTAGCAGGATCTTCGACCTCTGGGCTACTGTTTGCTGTCCAGTTAGCAGGATCTTCGACCTCTTGGCTACTGTTTGCTGTCCAGTTAGCAGGATCTTCCACCTCTGGGCTACTGTTTGCTATCCAGTTAGCAGGATCTTCGACCTCTGGGCTACAGTTTGCTGTCCAGTTAGCACGATCTTCCAGCTCTGGGCTGTTTGCTTTCCAGTTAGCAGGATCTTTGCCCTCTGCGCTACTGTTTGCTCTCCAGTTAGCAGGATCTTCGACTTCTAAACTGTTTGCTGTCCAATTAGCAGGATCTTCCACCTCTGGGCTAATGTTTGCTGACCAGTTAGCAGGATCTTCGACCTCTGGGCTACTGTTCACTGTCAAGTTAGCAGGATCTTCGATCTCTGGTCCGTTTCCTGTCCAATTAGCAGGATCTTCGACCTCTGGGCTACTGTTTGCTGTCCAGTTAGAAGATCTTCGACCTCTGGGCTGCTGTGCTGTTTGCTGTCCAGTTAGCAGGATCTTCGACCTCTGGGCTACTGTTTGCTGTCCAGTTAGCAGGATCTTAGACTTCTCTTCAACAGTTTGCTGTCCAGTTAGCACGATCTTCCAGCTCTGGGCTGTTTGCTTTCCAGTTAGCAGGATCTTTGCCCTCTGCGCTACTGTTTGCTCTCCAGTTAGCAGGATCTTCGACTTCTGGTCTACAGTGTGCTTTCCAATTAGCAGGATCTTCAGTCTCTGGGCGATTTGCTGACCAGTTAGATGGATCTTCGACCTCTGGGCTACTGTTCACTGTCAAGTTAGCAGGATCTTCGATCTCTGGGCTACTGTTTGCTGTCCAGTTAGCAGGATCTTCCACCTCTGATCTACTTTTTACTGTCCAGTTAGCAAGATATTCCACTTCTGTTCTACCCTCTGTGCTGTTTGCTGTTCACTTAGCAGGATCTTCCACATCTGATCTTACAGTTTACTGTCCAGTTAGCAGGATCTTCCACCTCTGTGCTGTTTGCTGTTCACTTAGCAGGATCTTCCACATCTGATCTACAGTTTGCTGTCCAGTTAGCAGGATCTCTGCCCTCTATGCTACTGTTTGCTGTCTACTTAGCAGGATCTTTCACTTCTAGTCTACAGTTTGCATTCCAATTAGCACGATCTTCAACCTGTGTACAATTTGCTGTCCAGTATGCAGGATCTTTGAAATCTGGGCTATTGTTTGCTGTCCAGTTAGCAGGATCATCCACTTCTGGTCTATAGTTTTCTGTCCACTTAGCACGATCTTCCACCTCTGTGCTGTTTGCTGTTCACTTAGCAGGATCTTCCACATCTGATCTACAGTTTACTGTCCAGTTAGCAGGATCTTCCACCTCTGTGCTGTTTGCTGTTCACTTAGCAGGATCTTCCACATCTGATCTACAGTTTGCTGTCCAGTTAGCAGGATCTCTGCCCTCTATGCTACTGTTTGCTGTCTACTTAGCAGGATCTTTCACTTCTGGTCTACAGTTTGCATTCCAATTAGCACGATCTTCACTTTGCTGTCCAGTATGCAGGATCTTTGAAATCTGGGCTATTGTTTGCTCTCCAGTTAGCAGGATCTTCATCCTCTGGTCTAATGTTTGCTGTCCAGTTGGCAGGATCTTCCACCTCTGGGCTACTCTTTGCTGCCCAGTTAGCAGGATCTTCGACCACTGGTTTGTTTCCTGTAAAATTAGCAGGATCTTCGACCTCTGGGCTACTGTTTGCTGTCCAGTTAGCACGATCTTCCAGCTCTGGGCTGTTTGCTTTCCAGTTAGCAGGATCTTTGCCCTCTGCGCTACTGTTTGCTCTCCAGTTAGCAGGATCTTCGACTTCTGGTCTACAGTGTGCTTTCCAATTAGCAGGATCTTCAGCCTCTGGGCGATTTGCTGACCAGTTAGATGGATCTTCGACCTCTGGGCTACTGTTCACTGTCAAGTTAGCAGGATCTTCCACCTCTGTGCTGTTTGCTGTTCACTTAGCAGGATCTTCCACATCTGATCTACAGTTTGCTGTCCAGTTAGCAGGATCTCTGCCCTCTATGCTACTGTTTGCTGTCTACTTAGCAGGATCTTTCACTTCTGGTCTACAGTTTGCATTCCAATTAGCACGATCTTCAACCTGTGTACAATTTGCTGTCCAGTATGCAGGATCTTTGAAATCTGGGCTATTGTTTGCTGTCCAGTTAGCAGGATCTTCGACCTCTGGTCTACTGTTTGCTGTCCATTTAACAGGATCTTCGACCTCTGGTCTACTGTTTGCTGTCCAGTTAGCAGGATCTTCCACCTCTGGGCTACTCTTTGCTGCCCAGTTAGCAGGATCTTCGACCACTGGTCTGTTTCCTGTCCAATTAGCAGGATCTTCGACCTCTGGGCTACTGTTTGCTGTCCAGTTAGAAGATCTTCGACCTCTGGGCTGCTGTGTGCTGTCTAGTTAGCAGGATCTTCGAACGCTGGGCTACTGTTTGCTATTTAGTTAGCAGGATCTTAGACTTCTCTTCAACAGTTTGCTGTCCAGTTAGCACGATCTTCCAGCTCTGGGCTGTTTGCTTTCCAGTTAGCAGGATCTTTGCCCTCTGCGCTACTGTTTGCTCTCCAGTTAGCAGGATCTTCGACTTCTGGTCTACAGTGTGCTTTCCAATTAGCAGGATCTTCAGCCTCTGGGCGATTTGCTGACCAGTTAGATGGATCTTCGACCTCTGGGCTACTGTTCACTGTCAAGTTAGCAGGATCTTCGATCTCTGGACTACTGTTTGCTGTCCAGTTAGCAGGATCTTCCACCTCTGATCTACTTTTTACTGTCCAGTTAGCAGGATCTTCAACCACTGGTCCGTTTCCTGTCCAATTAGCAGGATCTTCGACCTCTGGGCTACTGTTTGCTGTCCAGTTAGAAGATCTTCGACCTCTGGGCTGCTGTGTGCTGTCTAGTTAGCAGGATCTTCGACCGCTGGGCTACTGTTTGCTATCCAGTTAGCAGGATCTTAGACTTCTCTTCAACAGTTTGCTGTCCAGTTAGCACGATCTTCCAGCTCTGGGCTGTTTGCTTTCCAGTTAGCAGGATCTTTGCCCTCTGCGCTACTGTTTGCTCTCCAGTTAGCAGGATCTTCGACTTCTGGTCTACAGTGTGCTTTCCAATTAGCAGGATCTTCAGCCTCTGGGCGATTTGCTGACCAGTTAGATGGATCTTCGACCTCTGGGCTACTGTTCACTGTCAAGTTAGCAGGATCTTCGATCTCTGGGCTACTTTTTGCTGTCCAGTTAGCAGGATCTTCCACCTCTGATCTACTTTTTACTGTCCAGTTAGCAAGATATTCCACTTCTGTTCTACAGTTTGCATTCCAATTAGCAGGATCTTCCACCTCTGTGCTGTTTGCTGTTCACTTAGCAGGATCTTCCACATCTGATCTTACAGTTTACTGTCCAGTTAGCAGGATCTTCCACCTCTGTGCTGTTTGCTGTTCACTTAGCAGGATCTTCCACATCTGATCTACAGTTTGCTGTCCAGTTAGCAGGATCTTCCACCTCTGTGCTGTTTGCTGTTCACTTAGCAGGATCTTCCACATCATATCTACAGTTTGCTGTCCACTTAGCAGGATCTTTGCCCTCTAGTCTAGTTAGCAGGATCTTCCACCTCTGTGCTGTTTGCTGTTCACTTAGCAGGATCTTCCACCTCTGTGCTGTTTGCTGTTCACTTAGCAGGATCTTCCACATCTGATCTACAGTTTACTGTCCAGTTAGCAGGATCTTCCACCTCTGTGCTGTTTGCTGTTCACTTAGCAGGATCTTCCACCTCTGTGCTGTTTGCTGTTCACTTAGCAGGATCTTCCACATCTGATCTACAGTTTGCTGTCCAGTTAGCAGGATCTTCCACCTCTGTGCTGTTTGCTGTTCACTTAGCAGGATCTTCCACATCTGATCTACAGTTTGCTGTCCAGTTAGCAGGATCTCTGCCCTCTATGCTACTGTTTGCTGTCTACTTAGCAGGATCTTTCACTTCTGGTCTACAGTTTGCATTCCAATTAGCACGATCTTCAACCTGTGTACAATTTGCTGTCCAGTATGCAGGATCTTTGAAATCTGGGCTATTGTTTGCTGTCCAGTTAGCAGGATCTTCATCCTCTGGTCTAATGTTTGCTGTCCAGTTAGCAGGATCTTCCACCTCTGGGCTACTCTTTGCTGCCCAGTTAGCAGGATCTTCCACCTCTGGGCTACTCTTTGCTGCCCAGTTAGCAGGATCTTCGACCACTGGTCTGTTTCCTGTCCAATTAGCAGGATCTTCGACCTCTGGGCTACTGTTTGCTGTCCAGTTAGAAGATCTTCGACCTCTGGGCTGCTGTGTGCTGTCTAGTTAGCAGGATCTTCGACCGCTGGGCTACTGTTTGCTATCCAGTTAGCAGGATCTTAGACTTCTCTTCAACAGTTTGCTGTCCAGTTAGCACGATCTTCCAGCTCTGGGCTGTTTGCTTTCCAGTTAGCAGGATCTTTGCCCTCTGCGCTACTGTTTGCTCTCCAGTTAGCAGGATCTTCGACTTCTGGTCTACAGTGTGCTTTCCAATTAGCAGGATCTTCAGCCTCTGGGCGATTTGCTGACCAGTTAGATGGATCTTCGACCTCTGGGCTACTGTTCACTGTCAAGTTAGCAGGATCTTCGATCTCTGGGCTACTTTTTGCTGTCCAGTTAGCAGGATCTTTCACCTCTGATCTACTTTTTACTGTCCAGTACAGTTTGCATTCCAATTAGCAGGATCTTCCACCTCTGTGCTGTTTGCTGTTCACTTAGCAGGATCTTCCACATCTGATCTTACAGTTTACTGTCCAGTTAGCAGGATCTTCCACCTCTGTGCTGTTTGCTGTTCACTTAGCAGGATCTTCCACATCTGATCTACAGTTTGCTGTCCAGTTAGCAGGATCTCTGCCCTCTATGCTACTGTTTGCTGTCTACTTAGCAGGATCTTTCACTTCTCTGGGCTACTGTTCACTGTCAAGTTAGCAGGATCTTCGATCTCTGGGCTACTGTTTGCTGTCCAGTTAGCAGGATCATCCACTTCTGGTCTATAGTTTTCTGTCCACTTAGCACGATCTTCCACCTCTGTGCTGTTTGCTGTTCACTTAGCAGGATCTTCCACATCTGATCTACAGTTTACTGTCCAGTTAGCAGGATCTTCCACCTCTGTGCTGTTTGCTGTTCACTTAGCAGGATCTTCCACATCTGATCTACAGTTTGCTGTCCAGTTAGCAGGATCTCTGCCCTCTATGCTACTGTTTGCTGTCTACTTAGCAGGATCTTTCACTTCTGGTCTACAGTTTGCATTCCAATTAGCACGATCTTCAACCTGTGTACAATTTGCTGTCCAGTATGCAGGATCTTTGAAATCTGGGCTATTGTTTGCTGTCCAGTTAGCAGGATCTTCATCCTCTGGGTTACTCTTTGCTGCCCAGTTAGCAGGATCTTCGACCACTGGTCTGTTTCCTGTCCAATTAGCAGGATCTTCCACCTCTGGGCTACTCTTTGCTGCCCAGTTAGCAGGATCTTCGACCACTGGTCTGTTTCCTGTCCAATTAGCAGGATCTTCGACCTCTGGGCTACTGTTTGCTGTCCAGTTAGATCTTCGACCTCTGGGCTGCTGTGTGCTGTCTAGTTAGCAGGATCTTCGACCGCTGGGCTACTGTTTGCTATCCAGTTAGCAGGATCTTAGACTTCTCTTCAACAGTTTGCTGTCCAGTTAGCACGATCTTCCAGCTCTGGGCTGTTTGCTTTCCAGTTAGCAGGATCTTTGCCCTCTGCGCTACTGTTTGCTCTCCAGTTAGCAGGATCTTCGACTTCTGGTCTACAGTGTGCTTTCCAATTAGCAGGATCTTCAGCCTCTGGGCGATTTGCTGACCAGTTAGATGGATCTTCGACCTCTGGGCTACTGTTCACTGTCAAGTTAGCAGGATCTTCGATCTCTGGGCTACTGTTTGCTGTCCAGTTAGCAGGATCTTTCACCTCTGATCTACTTTTTACTGTCCAGTTAGCAGTTAGCAAGATATTCCACTTCTGTTCTACAGTTTGCATTCCAATTAGCAGGATCTTCCACCTCTGTGCTGTTTGCTGTTCACTTAGCAGGATCTTCCACATCTGATCTTACAGTTTACTGTCCAGTTAGCAGGATCTTCCACCTCTGTGCTGTTTGCTGTTCACTTAGCAGGATCTTCCACATCTGATCTACAGTTTGCTGTCCAGTTAGCAGGATCTCTGCCCTCTATGCTACTGTTTGCACTTCTGTTCTACAGTTTGCATTCCAATTAGCAGGATCTTCCACCTCTGTGCTGTTTGCTGTTCACTTAGCAGGATCTTCCACATCTGATCTACAGTTTGCTGTCCAGTTAGCAGGATCTTCCACCTCTGTGCTGTTTGCTGTTCACTTAGCAGGATCTTCCACATCTGATCTACAGTTTGCTGTCCAGTTAGCAGGATCTCTGCCCTCTATGCTACTGTTTGCTGTCTACTTAGCAGGATCTTTCACTTCTGGTCTACAGTTTGCATTCCAATTAGCACGATCTTCAACCTGTGTACAATTTGCTGTCCAGTATGCAGGATCTTTGAAATCTGGGCTATTGTTTGCTGTCCAGTTAGCAGGATCTTCGACCTCTGGTCTACTGTTTGCTGTCCATTTAACAGGATCTTCGACCTCTGGTCTACTGTTTGCTGTCCAGTTAGCAGGATCTTCTACCTCTGGGCTACTCTTTGCTGCCCTGTTAGCAGGATCTTCGACCACTGGTCTGTTTCCTGTCCAATTAGCAGGATCTTCGACCTCTGGGCTACTGTTTGCTGTCCAGTTAGAAGATCTTCGACCTCTGGGCTGCTGTGTGCTGTCTAGTTAGCAGGATCTTCGAACGCTGGGCTACTGTTTGCTATTTAGTTAGCAGGATCTTAGACTTCTCTTCAACAGTTTGCTGTCCAGTTAGCACGATCTTCCAGCTCTGGGCAGTTTGCTTTCCAGATAGCAGGATCTATGCCCTCTGCGCTACTGTTTGCTCTCCAGTTAGCAGGATCTTCGACTTCTGGTCTACAGTGTGCTTTCCAATTAGCAGGATCTTCAGCCTCTGGGCGATTTGCTGACCAGTTAGATGGATCTTCGACCTCTGGGCTACTGTTCACTGTCAAGTTAGCAGGATCTTCGATCTCTGGACTACTGTTTGCTGTCCAGTTAGCAGGATCTTCCACCTCTGATCTACTTTTTACTGTCCAGTTAGCAGGATCTTCAACCACTGGTCCGTTTCCTGTCCAATTAGCAGGATCTTCGACCTCTGGGCTACTGTTTGCTGTCCAGTTAGAAGATCTTCGACCTCTGGGCTGCTGTGTGCTGTCTAGTTAGTTAGCAGGATCTTCGAACGCTGGGCTACTGTTTGCTATTTAGTTAGCAGGATCTTAGACTTCTCTTCAACAGTTTGCTGTCCAGTTAGCACGATCTTCCAGCTCTGGGCTGTTTGCTTTCCAGTTAGCAGGATCTATGCCCTCTGCGCTACTGTTTGCTGTCCAGTTAGCAGGATCTTCGACTTCTGGTCTACAGTGTGCTTTCCAATTAGCAGGATCTTCAGCCTCTGGGCGATTTGCTGACCAGTTAGATGGATTTTCGACCTCTGGGCTACTGTTCACTGTCAAGTTAGCAGGATCTTCGATCTCTGGGCTACTTTTTGCTGTCCAGTTAGCAGGATCTTCCACCTCTGATCTACTTTTTACTGTCCAGTTAGCAAGATATTCCACTTCTGTTCTACAGTTTGCATTCCAATTAGCAGGATCTTCCACCTCTGTGCTGTTTGCTGTTCACTTAGCAGGATCTTCCACATCTGATCTTACAGTTTACTGTCCAGTTAGCAGGATCTTCCACCTCTGTGCTGTTTGCTGTTCACTTAGCAGGATCTTCCACATCTGATCTACAGTTTGCTGTCCAGTTAGCAGGATCTTCCACCTCTGTGCTGTTTGCTGTTCACTTAGCAGGATCTTCCACTTCTGTTCTACAGTTTGCATTCCAATTAGCAGGATCTTCCACCTCTGTGCTGTTTGCTGTTCACTTAGCAGGATCTTCCACATCTGATCTTACAGTTTACTGTCCAGTTAGCAGGATCTTCCACCTCTGTGCTGTTTGCTGTTCACTTAGCAGGATCTTCCACATCTGATCTACAGTTTGCTGTCCAGTTAGCAGGATCTTCCACCTCTGATCTACTTTTTACTGTCCAGTTAGGTTTGCATTCCAGTTAGCAGGATCTTCCACCTCTGTGCTGTTTGCTGTTCACTTAGCAGGATCTTCCACATCTGATCTACAGTTTGCTGTCCAGTTAGCAGGATCTTCCACCTCTGTGCTGTTTGCTGTTCACTTAGCAGGATCTTCCACATCTGATCTACAGTTTGCTGTCCAGTTAGCAGGATCTCTGCCCTCTATGCTACTGTTTGCTGTCTACTAGCAGGATCTTTCACTTCTGGTCTACAGTTTGCATTCCAATTAGCACGATCTTCAACCTGTGTACAATTTGCTGTCCAGTATGCAGGATCTTTGAAATCTGGGCTATTGTTTGCTGTCCAGTTAGCAGGATCTTCATCCTCTGGTCTAATGTTTGCTGTCCAGTTGGCAGGATCTTCCACCTCTGGGCTACTCTTTGCTGCCCAGTTAGCAGGATCTTCGACCACTGGTCTGTTTCCTGTCCAATTAGCAGGATCTTCGACCTCTGGGCTACTGTTTGCTGTCCAGTTAGAAGATCTTCGACCTCTGGGCTGCTGTGTGCTGTCTAGTTAGCAGGATCTTCGACCGCTGGGCTACTGTTTGCTATCCAGTTAGCAGGATCTTAGACTTCTCTTCAACAGTTTGCTGTCCAGTTAGCACGATCTTCCAGCTCTGGGCTGTTTGCTTTCCAGTTAGCAGGATCTTTGCCCTCTGCGCTACTGTTTGCTCTCCAGTTAGCAGGATCTTCGACTTCTGGTCTACAGTGTGCTTTCCAATTAGCAGGATCTTCAGCCTCTGGGCGATTTGCTGACCAGTTAGATGGATCTTCGACCTCTGGGCTACTGTTCACTGTCAAGTTAGCAGGATCTTCGATCTCTGGGCTACTGTTTGCTGTCCAGTTAGCAGGATCTTCACCTCTGATCTACTTTTTACTGTCCAGTTAGCAGGATCTTCCACTTCTGTTCTACAGTTTGCATTCCAATTAGCAGGATCTTCCACCTCTGTGCTGTTTGCTGTTCACTTAGCAGGATCTTTCACATCTGATCTACAGTTTGCTGTCCAGTTAGCAGGATCTTCGACCTCTGGGCTACTGTTTGCTGTCCAGTTAGCAGGATCTTCGACCTCTGGGCTACTGTTTGCTGTCCAGTTAGCAGGATCATCCACTTCTGGTCTATAGTTTTCTGTCCACTTAGCACGATCTTCCACCTCTGTGCTGTTTGCTGTTCACTTAGCAGGATCTTCCACATCTGATCTACAGTTTGCTGTCCAGTTAGCAGGATCTTCCACCTCTGTGCTGTTTGCTGTTCACTTAGCAGGATCTTCCACATCTGATCTACAGTTTGCTGTCCAGTTAGCAGGATCTCTGCCCTCTATGCTACTTTTTGCTGTCCAGTTAGCAGGATCTTTCACTTCTGTTCTACAGTTTGCATTCCAATTAGCAGGATCTTCAACCTGTGTACAATTTGCTGTCCAGTATGCAGGATCTTTGAAATCTGGGCTATTGTTTGCTGTCCAGTTAGCAGGATCATCCACTTCTGGTCTATAGTTTTCTGTCCACATAGCACGATCTTCCACCTCTGTGCTGTTTGCTGTTCACTTAGCAGGATCATCTTCCACATCTGATCTACAGTTTACTGTCCAGTTAGCAGGATCTTCCACCTCTGTGCTGTTTGCTGTTCACTTAGCAGGATCTTCCACATCTGATCTACAGTTTGCTGTCCAGTTAGCAGGATCTCTGCCCTCTATGCTACTGTTTGCTGTCTACTTAGCAGGATCTTTCACTTCTGGTCTACAGTTTGCATTCCAATTAGCACGATCTTCAACCTGTGTACAATTTGCTGTCCAGTATGCAGGATCTTTGAAATCTGGGCTATTGTTTGCTGTCCAGTTAGCAGGATCTTCATCCTCTGGTCTAATGTTTGCTGTCCAGTTAGCAGGATCTTCCACCTCTGTGCTGTTTGCTGTTCACTTAGCAGGATCTTCGACCTCTGGGCTACTGTTTGCTGTCCAGTTAGCAGGATCTTCGACCTCTGTTCTACTGTTTGCTGTCCAGTTAGCAGGATCTTCGACCTCTGGTCTACTGTTTGCTGTCCAGTTAGCAGGATCTTCGACCTCTGGGCTACTGTTTGCTGTCCAGTTAGCAGGATCTTTCACTTCTGGTCTACAGTTTGCATTCCAATTAGCACGATCTTCAACCTGTGTACAATTTGCTGTCCAGTATGCAGGATCTTTGAAATCTGGGCTATTGTTTGCTGTCCAGTTAGCAGGATCTTCGACCTCTGGTCTACTGTTTGCTGTCCAGTTAGCAGGATCTTCCACCTCTGGGCTACAGTTTGCTGTCCAGTTAGCAGGATCTTTCACCTCTAGGCTTTTGTTTGCTGCCCAGTTAGCAGGTTCTTCCACCTCTGGGCTGTTTGCTGTCACTTTGCAGAATCTTCGACCTCTGGGCTACTGTTCGCTGTCCAGTATGCAGGATCTTCCACGTCTGGTCTACTGTTTGCTCTCCAGTTAGCAGGATCTTCCACTTCTGGTCTACAGTTTGCTTTCCAATTAGCAGGATCTTCAGCCTCTGGGCTGTTTGCTGTTCACTTAGCAGGATCTTCCACCTCTGTGCTGTTTGCTGTCCAGTTAGCAGGATCTTCCACCTCTGTGCTGTTTGCTGTTCACTTAGCAGGATCTTCCACATCTGATCTACAGTTTGCTGTCCAGTTAGCAGGATCTCTGCCCTCTATGCTACTGTTTGCTGTCTACTTAGCAGGATCTTTCACTTCTGGTCTACAGTTTGCATTCCAATTAGCACGATCTTCAACCTGTGTACAATTTGCTGTCCAGTATGCAGGATCTTTGAAATCTGGGCTATTGTTTGCTGTCCAGTTAGCAGGATCTTCGACCTCTGGTCTACTGTTTGCTGTCCATTTAACAGGATCTTCGACCTCTGGTCTACTGTTTGCTGTCCAGTTAGCAGGATCTTCTACCTCTGGGCTACTCTTTGCTGCCCTGTTAGCAGGATCTTCGACCACTGGTCTGTTTCCTGTCCAATTAGCAGGATCTTCGACCTCTGGGCTACTGTTTGCTGTCCAGTTAGAAGATCTTCGACCTCTGGGCTGCTGTGTGCTGTCTAGTTAGCAGGATCTTCGAACGCTGGGCTACTGTTTGCTATTTAGTTAGCAGGATCTTAGACTTCTCTTCAACAGTTTGCTGTCCAGTTAGCACGATCTTCCAGCTCTGGGCAGTTTGCTTTCCAGTTAGCAGGATCTATGCCCTCTGCGCTACTGTTTGCTCTCCAGTTAGCAGGATCTTCGACTTCTGGTCTACAGTGTGCTTTCCAATTAGCAGGATCTTCAGCCTCTGGGCGATTTGCTGCTGACCAGTTAGATGGATCTTCGACCTCTGGGCTACTGTTCACTGTCAAGTTAGCAGGATCTTCGATCTCTGGACTACTGTTTGCTGTCCAGTTAGCAGGATCTTCCACCTCTGATCTACTTTTTACTGTCCAGTTAGCAGGATCTTCAACCACTGGTCCGTTTCCTGTCCAATTAGCAGGATCTTCGACCTCTGGGCTACTGTTTGCTGTCCAGTTAGAAGATCTTCGACCTCTGGGCTGCTGTGTGCTGTCTAGTTAGCAGGATCTTCGAACGCTGGGCTACTGTTTGCTATTTAGTTAGCAGGATCTTAGACTTCTCTTCAACAGTTTGCTGTCCAGTTAGCACGATCTTCCAGCTCTGGGCTGTTTGCTTTCCAGTTAGCAGGATCTATGCCCTCTGCGCTACTGTTTGCTCTCCAGTTAGCAGGATCTTCGACTTCTGGTCTACAGTGTGCTTTCCAATTAGCAGGATCTTCAGCCTCTGGGCGATTTGCTGACCAGTTAGATGGATTTTCGACCTCTGGGCTACTGTTCACTGTCAAGTTAGCAGGATCTTCGATCTCTGGGCTACTTTTTGCTGTCCAGTTAGCAGGATCTTCCACCTCTGATCTACTTTTTACTGTCCAGTTAGCAAGATATTCCACTTCTGTTCTACAGTTTGCATTCCAATTAGCAGGATCTTCCACCTCTGTGCTGTTTGCTGTTCACTTAGCAGGATCTTCCACATCTGATCTTACAGTTTACTGTCCAGTTAGCAGGATCTTCCACCTCTGTGCTGTTTGCTGTTCACTTAGCAGGATCTTCCACATCTGATCTACAGTTTGCTGTCCAGTTAGCAGGATCTTCCACCTCTATGCTACTGTTTGCTGTCTACTTAGCAGGATCTTTCACTTCTGTTCTACAGTTTGCATTCCAATTAGCAGGATCTTCCACCTCTGTGCTGTTTGCTGTTCACTTAGCAGGATCTTCCACATCTGATCTTACAGTTTATTGTCCAGTTAGCAGGATCTTCCACCTCTGTGCTGTTTGCTGTTCACTTAGCAGGATCTTCCACATCTGATCTACAGTTTGCTGTCCAGTTAGCAAGATATTCCACTTCTGTTCTACAGTTTGCATTCCAATTAGCAGGATCTTCCACCTCTGTGCTGTTTGCTGTTCACTTAGCAGGATCTTCCACATCTGATCTACAGTTTACTGTCCAGTTAGCAGGATCTTCCACCTCTGTGCTGTTTGCTGTTCACTTAGCAGGATCTTCCACATCTGATCTACAGTTTGCTGTCCAGTTAGCAGGATCTCTGCCCTCTATGCTACTGTTTGCTGTCTACTTAGCAGGATCTTTCACTTCTGGTCTACAGTTTGCATTCCAATTAGCACGATCTTCAACCTGTGTACAATTTGCTGTCCAGTATGCAGGATCTTTGAAATCTGGGCTATTGTTTGCTGTCCAGTTAGCAGGATCTTCATCCTCTGGTCTAATGTTTGCTGTCCAGTTGGCAGGATCTTCCACCTCTGGGCTACTCTTTGCTGCCCAGTTAGCAGGATCTTCGACCACTGGTCTGTTTCCTGTCCAATTAGCAGGATCTTCGACCTCTGGGCTACTGTTTGCTGTCCAGTTAGAAGATCTTCGACCTCTGGGCTGCTGTGTGCTGTCTAGTTAGCAGGATCTTCGACCGCTGGGCTACTGTTTGCTATCCAGTTAGCAGGATCTTAGACTTCTCTTCAACAGTTTGCTGTCCAGTTAGCACGATCTTCCAGCTCTGGGCTGTTTGCTTTCCAGTTAGCAGGATCTTTGCCCTCTGCGCTACTGTTTGCTCTCCAGTTAGCAGGATCTTCGACTTCTGGTCTACAGTGTGCTTTCCAATTAGCAGGATCTTCAGCCTCTGGGCGATTTGCTGACCAGTTAGATGGATCTTCGACCTCTGGGCTACTGTTCACTGTCAAGTTAGCAGGATCTTCGATCTCTGGGCTACTTTTTGCTGTCCAGTTAGCAGGATCTTTCACCTCTGATCTACTTTTTACTGTCCAGTTAGCAAGATATTCCACTTCTGTTCTACAGTTTGCATTCCAATTAGCAGGATCTTCCACCTCTGTGCTGTTTGCTGTTCACTTAGCAGGATCTTCCACATCTGATCTTACAGTTTACTGTCCAGTTAGCAGGATCTTCCACCTCTGTGCTGTTTGCTGTTCACTTAGCAGGATCTTCCACATCTGATCTACAGTTTGCTGTCCATTTAGCAGGATCTCTGCCCTCTATGCTACTGTTTCCTGTCCAGTTAGCAGGATCTTTCACCTCTGATCTACTTTTTACTGTCCAGTTAGCAAGATATTCCACTTCCGTTCTACAGTTTGCATTCCAATTAGCAGGATCTTCCACCTCTGTGCTGTTTGCTGTTCACTTAGCAGGATCTTCCACATCTGATCTTACAGTTTACTGTCCAGTTAGCAGGATCTTCCACCTCTGTGCTGTTTGCTGTTCACTTAGCAGGATCTTCCACATCTGATCTACAGTTTGCTGTCCAGTTAGCAGGATCTCTGCCCTCTATGCTACTGTTTGCTGTCTACTTAGCAGGATCTTTCACTTCTGGTCTACAGTTTGCATTCCAATTAGCACGATCTTCAACCTGTGTACAATTTGCTGTCCAGTATGCAGGATCTTTGAAATCTGGGCTATTGTTTGCTGTCCAGTTAGCAGGATCTTCGACCTCTGGTCTACTGTTTGCTGTCCATTTAACAGGATCTTCGACCTCTGGTCTACTGTTTGCTGTCCAGTTAGCAGGATCTTCTACCACTGGTCTGTTTCCTGTCCAATTAGCAGGATCTTCGACCTCTGGGCTACTGTTTGCTGTCCAGTTAGAAGATCTTCGACCTCTGGGCTGCTGTGTGCTGTCTAGTTAGCAGGATCTTCGAACGCTGGGCTACTGTTTGCTATTTAGTTAGCAGGATCTTAGACTTCTCTTCAACAGTTTGCTGTCCAGTTAGCACGATCTTCCAGCTCTGGGCAGTTTGCTTTCCAGTTAGCAGGATCTATGCCCTCTGCGCTACTGTTTGCTCTCCAGTTAGCAGGATCTTCGACTTCTGGTCTACAGTGTGCTTTCCAATTAGCAGGATCTTCAGCCTCTGGGCGATTTGCTGACCAGTTAGATGGATCTTCGACCTCTGGGCTACTGTTCACTGTCAAGTTAGCAGGATCTTCGATCTCTGGGCTACTGTTTGCTGTCCAGTTAGCAGGATCTTCCACCTCTGATCTACTTTTTACTGTCCAGTTAGCAGGATCTTCAACCACTGGTCCGTTTCCTGTCCAATTAGCAGGATCTTCGACCTCTGGGCTACTGTTTGCTGTCCAGTTAGAAGATCTTCGACCTCTGGGCTGCTGTGTGCTGTCTAGTTAGCAGGATCTTCGAACGCTGGGCTACTGTTTGCTATTTAGTTAGCAGGATCTTAGACTTCTCTTCAACAGTTTGCTGTCCAGTTAGCACGATCTTCCAGCTCTGGGCTGTTTGCTTTCCAGTTAGCAGGATCTATGCAGTCTGCGCTACTGTTTGCTGTCCAGTTAGCAGGATCTTCGACTTCTGGTCTACAGTGTGCTTTCCAATTGGCAGGATCTTCAGCCTCTGGGCGATTTGCTGACCAGTTAATTGGATTTTCGACCTCTGGGCTACTGTTAACTGTCAAGTTAGCAGGATCTTCGATCTCTGGGCTACTTTTTGCTGTCCAGTTAGCAGGATCTTTCACCTCTGATCTACTTTTTACTGTCCAGTTAGCAAGATATTCCACTTCTGTTCTACAGTTTGCATTCCAATTAGCAGGATCTTCCACCTCTGTGCTGTTTGCTGTTCACTTAGC
Organism: Oreohelix idahoensis; assembly: GCA_024509875.1. NCBI lineage: Eukaryota > Metazoa > Mollusca > Gastropoda > Stylommatophora > Oreohelicidae > Oreohelix > Oreohelix idahoensis. Next base: position 54,063 of record JAMPIV010003853.1, read on the forward strand.
AGGATCTTCCACATCTGATCTTACAGTTTACTGTCCAGTTAGCAGGATCTTCCACCTCTGTGCTGTTTGCTGTTCACTTAGCAGGATCTTCCACATCTGATCTACAGTTTGCTGTCCAGTTAGCAGGATCTTCCACCTCTGATCTACTTTTTACTGTCCAGTTAGCAAGATATTCCACTTCTGTTCTACAGTTTGCATTCCAATTAGCAGGATCTTCCACCTCTGTGCTGTTTGCTGTTCACTTAGCAGGATCTTCCACATCTGATCTTACAGTTTATTGTCCAGTTAGCAGGATCTTCCACCTCTGTGCTGTTTGCTGTTCACTTAGCAGGATCTTCCACATCTGATCTACAGTTTGCTGTCCAGTTAGCAGGATCTTCATCCTCTGATCTACTTTTTACTGTCCAGTTAGCAAGATATTCCACTTCTGTTCTACAGTTTGCATTCCACATAGCACGATCTTCCACCTCTGTGCTGTTTGCTGTTCACTTAGCAGGATCTTCCACATCTGATCTACAGTTTGCTGTCCAGTTAGCTGGATCTTCCACCTCTGTGCTGTTTGCTGTTCACTTAGCAGGATCTTCCACATCTGATCTACAGTTTGCTGTCCAGTTAGCAGGATCTCTGCCCTCTATGCTACTGTTTGCTGTCTACTTAGCAGGATCTTTCACTTCTGGTCTACAGTTTGCATTCCAATTAGCACGATCTTCAACCTGTGTACAATTTGCTGTCCAGTATGCAGGATCTTTGAAATCTGGGCTATTGTTTGCTGTCTAGTTAGCAGGATCTTCATCCTCTGGTCTAATGTTTGCTGTCCAGTTGGCAGGATCTTCCACCTCTGGGCTACTCTTTGCTGCCCAGTTAGCAGGATCTTCGACCACTGGTCTGTTTCCTGTCCAATTAGCAGGATCTTCGACCTCTGGGCTACTGTTTGCTGTCCAGTTAGAAGATCTTCGACCTCTGGGCTGCTGTGTGCTGTCTAGTTAGCAGGATCTTCGACCGCTGGGCTACTGTTTGCTATCCAGTTAGCAGGATCTTAGACTCTTCAACAGTTTGCTGTCCAGTTAGCACGATCTTCCAGCTCTGGGCTTATTGCTTTCCAGTTAGCAGGATCTTTGCCCTCTGCGCTACTGTTTGCTCTCCAGTTAGCAGGATCTTCGACTTCTGGTCTACAGTGTGCTTTCCAATTGGCAGGATCTTCAGCCTCTGGGCGATTTGCTGACCAGTTAGATGGATCTTCGACCTCTGGGCTACTGTTCACTGTCAAGTTAGCAGGATCTTCGATCTCTGGGCTACTTTTTGCTGTCCAGTTAGCAGGATCTTTCACCTCTGATCTACTTTTTACTGTCCAGTTTTAGCAGGATCTTCCACCTCTGTGCTGTTTGCTGTTCACTTAGCAGGATCTTCCACATCTGATCTTACAGTTTACTGTCCAGTTAGCAGGATCTTCCACCTCTGTGCTGTTTGCTGTTCACTTAGCAGGATCTTCCACATCTGATCTACAGTTTGCTGTCCATTTAGCAGGATCTCTGCCCTCTATGCTACTGTTTCCTGTCCAGTTAGCAGGATCTTTCACCTCTGATCTACTTTTTACTGTCCAGTTAGCAAGATATTCCACTTCCGTTCTACAGTTTGCATTCCAATTAGCAGGATCTCTTTGCTGTTTGCTGTTCACTTAGCAGGATCTTCCACATCTGATCTACAGTTTACTGTCCAGTTAGCAGGATCTTCCACCTCTGTGCTGTTTGCTGTTCACTTAGCAGGATCTTCCACATCTGATCTACAGTTTGCTGTCCAGTTAGCAGGATCTCTGCCCTCTATGCTACTGTTTGCTGTCTACTTAGCAGGATCTTTCACTTCTGGTCTACAGTGTGCTTTCCAATTAGCAGGATCTTCAACCTGTGTACAATTTGCTGTCCAGTATGCAGGATCTTTGAAATCTGGGCTATTGTTTGCTGTCCAGTTAGCAGGATCTTCGACCTCTGGTCTACTGTTTGCTGTCCAGTTAGCAGGATCTTCCACCTCTGTGCTGTTTGCTGTTCACTTAGCAGGATCTTCCACATCTGATCTACAGTTTGCTGTCCAGTTAGCAGGATCTTCCACCTCTGTGCTGTTTGCTGTTCACTTAGCAGGATCTTCCACATCTGATCTACAGTTTGCTGTCCAGTTAGCAGGATCTCTGCCCTCTATGCTACTGTTTGCTGTCTACTTAGCAGGATCTTTCACTTCTGGTCTACAGTTTGCATTCCAATTAGCACGATCTTCAACCTGTGTACAATTTGCTGTCCAGTATGCAGGATCTTTGAAATCTGGGCTATTGTTTGCTGTCCAGTCTCTGGGCTACTGTTTGCTGTCCAGTTAGCAGGATCTTCGACCTCTAGTCTACTGTTTGCTGTCCAGTTGGCAGGATCTTCCACCTCTGGGCTACTCTTTGCTGCCCAGTTAGCAGGATCTTCATCCTCTGGTCTACTGTTTGCTATCCAGTTAGCAGGATCTTAGACTTCTCTTCAACAGTTTGCTGTCCAGTTAGCACGATCTTCCAGCTCTGGGCTGTTTGCTTTCCAGTTAGCAGGATCTTTGCCCTCTGCGCTACTGTTTGCTCTCCAGTTAGCAGGATCTTCGACTTCTGGTCTACAGTGTGCTTTCCAATTAGCAGGATCTTCAGCCTCTGGGCGATTTGCTGACCAGTTAGATGGATCTTCGACCTCTGGGCTACTGTTCACTGTCAAGTTAGCAGGATCTTCGATCTCTGGGCTACTTTTTGCTGTCCAGTTAGCAGGATCTTTCACCTCTGATCTACTTTTTACTGTCCAGTTAGCAAGATATTCCACTTCTGTTCTACAGTTTGCATTCCAATTAGCAGGATCTTCCACCTCTGTGCTGTTTGCTGTTCACTTAGCAGGATCTTCCACATCTGATCTACAGTTTGCTGTCCA
>JAMPIV010003854.1:0-88486 GCA_024509875.1 Oreohelix idahoensis
TGTAGTTGGGATTTGGGGGGGTTGGGTGGTATGTGAGAGAGGGTTGGGTAGTAAGGTTTGTGGGTTTGTTTGGTATCAGATGGTGGTTGGGTTGTAGTGTATTGGATATTAAGGTAGGTGAGGATGAATTTGGTTGTGTATTGGATATTATTATTATTGTAATTGTTTTTATAGGGTTTATTTGATTACAAAAACATTGATATTATATGTTAAAAGAACTAAAAGTTAAAACTCTATAAGACTATCTTAATTGATCCTATTTGTAAAAAGTGTAAAATATATATTATTATTAATGTAATTTGTAACTAAATATATTACCGGATTCAACTACAGGAACCAGGATAACAATCCATATGGTAAATCATAAGTTAATATGTTCATAATGGGAAACTATGAACATTGATGAAATATTTGGTGTAATTAGTATTATCCTTGGTAGTGGTAAGTTATGTAGATATGTAAAATGAGGTAATACTGTTCTATTGACAAGTAAATGTGGGAAAAAATAAAAATTAATGATTTCTACATTGTTTGTTTACTGGAAAATAGTATGGGGAAACTGGTATTGTATCCTATCAATTTAACACAATGATCAATTGAGTTACATCTGTTTTAAGATAATGTATTAGTTTTGAGGGGACACAGATTTTGACAATCCTAGGGCAATAAGAACTTTATGATTAATCGTGAATTAGCAGATAGAATAATATAAAGAATTAGTACATGGTGGTTACGAGACACATAAATGGTAGACTATATGGACAATACTAGGAGAATGTAAGCAGCTATGTATTACAATAGACAAAAAGGTGATATTAAATTAAATAGAGGAAATGCAAAAAAATGAATCAACAGAACCTGTGATGGATAACTGCAATAAGATAGAGTCAATGACTGAAATAACGCTACACTGTGTAATAAACTAAAAGGGTGTAAAAAACTGAAATGAAAATGGAAATTAATGATGACCTAACAAGTTATACAAACAAATCAAACAAAAACTAAGGAACACAAAAAAATGTTACAAATTACAAATTATGAATTAAACAGTCCCGTCACAAACCTAACCTAGGTGTTTATTTTGCAAACTATGGGTTTTGTCAAGCAAATAATTCAATTAAGTAAGTGCTCCCTAATCGAACGCCCCAGAACAAGACGCAATATTACTAAAGTATTTCCCTGTTCTAGTCACCCAGAAATATAAACAATTTAATACTCAAAAAATAACATGTAAGCAATAATATAGCAGATAGCATACAATATCATTTTTATGTCCAGGGAAATGGAATGTGTTTGCCAGAAATAGAAAGGGTGTTAAAGTAAGGGGCACAGTTTTATTTAAATAATACTAAGATGAACTTGCCACGTTGATTAATTCAGTAATAGAAACTTAAGTTTAAACTATTACACTGTCAAGCATTTTCCTCTGTTAAAGAAGCGGAGGGTATGAAAAATCCCACGATGAACTATGAATCTTTATTCAGCAACACAAGCTATTTCGTTTCCTGTACATTGAAATTTCATCAAGTTTGTTTTTCCAGATATATTTCCTACACTGTGATACCACTGTCCTGTGTAAACTATTGTCTGATACAGCGTAAAAACTGTCAAACAAGTGCTGACCTAGATATTGCGCATCCTATCGGTAATACAGGTCAAGCTGTCCTACTGGATGCGTGTTGATGTGTTCAAAACAAATGTTCTTTCAGCTGTAAACTGTGATTCTCAACACAAAAAAACTGCGTAAGCTGGAACACTGAAATCTGTCTCGAGCCCACTGTAAAGACGAATTTCTTTACTACACCTGTAGTTACACCACTGTAAAGTATCAGTCCCTGTCCCTGCTCTGTAAGTAAGGAAGTGGTGTGTTGTTGAGATCAGGCATGCTCCAGTCTACCCAGCTGTAAATGGGTAACTCACCCTAGTCCTGAGTTAGGGAAGGCAAAGGCTCCAGGGGAAGCAGGCCCTAAACATGGTCACTTCAACCGACGCAGGATGGTGTATGTATGAAGTAGAAGTGTAGAGTGTGATTACCGCGAATGGTGTACTGTTCGTGTGCTGACCAATATAATCACTCATACACATGTGTCTACAAGGCACCAATGCAGACTGCTGAATCTTAGTTTACTCAATTTATTCAGACGTACACACTGGGACATACGAGTACATCAGGCTTTGTTGACATAACAATTTGTAGGTATACATAGCAGATCTGAAGTCATGACACATGCAGAAATAATGGGTAGTATATCAAAGTTCAATGTCATGATACATCATCTTATGAAACCACGAAAAGGGGGTTTCTAGCAGGATTGAGATCTCTCTGTCACTGTCCGATAATAAGATAAATAATCTGTTCTCTTGGCAGTGATCAAAACAGACGATGACCGAAATCCAACATGGCTACCTTCCTGAGTTGTCGTTCACTCATTCATAGGAAGAATATCAGCCAAAGTTAATTTACAATGTATATATAAAGGATTTCATGAATGGTCCCATGCAGCACTACGGTGATCAGGTTAGTTCACGTAGCCATAACCGCTGCAGGAAAATCTGTCATCTTCGTCGATACAAAACACGACACTAGCATATCGAAGCACCCAAAAGTCAAGCTAGGCCTAACCGACGAGAGATCATCAAAAATACGAGCTGGGTTTACCTGGAGTCCGAATCATCTATATACTGACATAAGGAGAGTCTCTAACACAAACTATCGTAGAGACACTATCTCCTCCAGAAGAAAAAAACCACTTCGTAAGACATTTTTTCTTGACGAAGGGACCAGCTCTTGAAACACGTACCCCGCCATTCTTAGCAGTACATCGGAACTCATCACGACTTGTTAAGACAACTCACACTTCCGCTAACAAGAATCTAGTCCCTCATACCCATCCAAAATATACAATATAGGACTGATTCTACTTGTACTAATAATATGTAATACATATGAATTCAGGCCATAAACACAATAAGCAAATTAATATATTTTCTGGCCCTAAAATTAAGTACAAACGCAAGCGTACTATTCTTGCGCTGGATCGATATCCAGACCGTTTACTCCTATAATCAAAAGTGTGAATCAAACATGGATTATCTCGCTTTTACAATAAACAGCATTTTCATACACAGATGGATGCATGACTATATTTTTCCCATATTAAATAACCATATCGATTTTTTTGTAATATGTGCGTCAAAAATATGCACGCAACAGATTACCACACCCCTCGGGAAAAAAAAATGGTACATTTTTTTTTTTTGAAATACATCTAGGAGCAACATACAATAGGCTCACAACGCACCAATAACAATGCGCAGATGATAAGCATAAGTTTTATGACCTTAGAGAAAGCACTTCTCTAAGTATTAATATTTCCAGAGAGGTGTCACCAACGCATACTACAATATTAGCAATGACACAATTTCCACATTAGTTTATACATAAATTCCATCTAAGATATCTTAACATCATGATCATCAAAGACGAAAAAACATTGAAAAAATCAGCGGTGAATAAATATCCATGAACCGCTAAGTAGTGTTACAATCAATATATGATATATTACATATGTGTACACATTTCAACATAGAAACAATTGTATCAAAGCTGTATAACAGTTATGAATCATGTGGGCATCTAGACAAAATATCTGCCATCACATTTTCTGACCCACGGATAGCTCGCACCGAAAAATGAAATGGCTGTAGAGCAATCGCGTATCGCGTGATCTCGCGCTCTTCAGATTTTTACTCTGAATAGCCGTAAGAGCTTTCTGGTCAGTTTCCACAATGAAATGCGCGCCCAGAAGAAATCTTTGTAGTTTAAGGATTGACCAAACCATAGCCAATAATTCACGGTCTAGGACCGAGTAATTCTTCTCTGCGGCATTTAATTTCCGAGAAATATACATCACAGGATGCAGAGTTCCAGAGTACTCTTGCATTAGTGCAGCTCCAATCCCGGTGGATGAAGCGTCACTACGAAGAATAAATGTCTTATCCTTAGAAGGTAATACTAGGATAGGTGAAGTAGAAAACATAGTTTTAACCTTATCCAAAGAGGATTGACATTCTTGAGTCCAATGGACTACATTAGGAGACCCTTTCTTTAGCAAGGAAGAAAGAGGTGACATAATGGAGGACAGATTCGGTATGAATCGTCCATAAAATTGTATTAGACCTAAGAGACTTCGTACTTGCTTTTTAGTCTTAGGAATAGAAATGTTAAGTATCTTACTTGTATTATGGTCTTCTGTTTTTAGGAACCCATGACCAACACGGTGTCCTAAGAAAGATATTTCGCTAAAACCAATACATGCTTTCGATGGTTTCGCTGTCAGGTTATGCTCGCGTAAGATAGACAATAGTTCATTTATACCATTATAGTGATCGTTCCAAGTATCACTGAAAAGACAGATGTCATCAAGATACGCAATGACATCTGAGCGATGAGATAGGATTCGACGCATCATGCGTACAAATGTAGCAGGGGCGTTCATAAGACCGAAAGGCATGAAATTCCATTGGAATAGACCCCTAGGCGTCGAAAAAGCAGTAAACGGTTTGGCGTGTTCGGATAGTGGAACTTGCCAATATCCCTTAGACAAATCGAGTTTAGTAAAGAAGTGAGAATTCGATAGTCTCGTAAGTAGCTCTTCTAGTAAAGGCATAGGTTCAGCATCGAATTTAGTCACTTGATTCAATTTGCGATAATCCACGCAAAGACGTATGTTATTGTCTTTTTTTCGTACTATAACCATCGGCGAAGAATATGCTGATGTGGATGGTTCAATAATTTTTAACTCTATCATCTCATCTAACTCTTTCTCTACCTGTGCTTGGAAATGTATCGGGATAGGATACGGTCTGACTCTTATAGGACTATGGTCAGTAAGAATAATGTCATGTTGAATGACATCCGTTTGACCAGAAATGTCAGTAAGGACATCCTGAAATTGTTCTAACATAGTAGAAACTTGTTTCTGCTCTCCTGGAGATAATTCTGGAGAAATTGCAACATCTTTCCATGATTCATTAGAGTGAAGAGGAATCATTGGAAAAGGTAAATTTACATCCGAGAAACTCGTTTTCCTCATCCTGTATTACTGACAGAGATGAGTACTGTCCATGTTGGACTGGAAAATCGTCCGTTGCCTGGAAAACAGGTTGTAAATAATCAGGACGTTCATGGAATTCCGTGAGCATGTTGATGTGGAAGGTTTTACGCTTCCCGTCAATATCGACGATATAGTCAACATCGGAAACCTTTGATATTATATCGTACGGACCTTTCCAAGAAATGAGAAGTCTATTTTCCCTACAAGGTAGCAAGACAAATGCTTTGTCACCTGGACAAAGTTGACGCAAACATCTCTTTTTATTGGCAAATTCCCTTGCCTTCTGTTTCGCAAATTCAGAAGAAGCAGTTGCCAATTTGCATGCTTCAATAATCTTGTGTCTAAGTGCGATGACATATTCATAAGAGGATTTTGTGTCATCGACAATATTATCAGCAGTTATAAGATCATGAAGTAAGGACATAGGACCTCGCGGTTTCGCGCCAAAGACAAGTTCAAAGGGAGAAAATCCTGTATGTTCGTTGGCGACCCTCTATATGCAAAGAGAGCCGCGGGTAAAACCCTATCCCAATCCTGAGGATGATCTTCTGTTATCTTACCTAGTAGGTTTTTCAGAGTTCTATTCAAACGTTCCACCATCCCATTGGACATAGGATGATAAATACTACTCAGCGATCTCTCTATCTTCAGAGTCGACATTACTTGAGACATGGTATCCGATATGAGTTGGGTACCATGGTCGGATAATATTTCTGCTGGAAACCCCAGACGAGAAAATATTAACCAAAGAGCATCTGCGACATCAGCAGTAGTTATGCTCTTTAGAGGAACAGCCTCCGGCCAACGTGTGCACATATCAACACACGTCAGAATAAATTGGTGTCCTCTAGCAGACTTTATCTTAAATGGACCAATGATGTCTATCGCCATTTTTTGAAAATGGCCGAATGGGAATGTCTGCAGCCTGAATAGGTGCATCATGGCGTGGACCTCTGGATTTAATCTCTTGACATACTTTACAAGATCGACAATAGATTCGTATGTCCTTATTCACAGCAGGCCAAAAGAAAGATTGAAGAACTCTAGCTTTAGTACGGGAAAAACCCATATGTCCAGCACACTGCGAATCATGAGCGTGCTGTAAAATTTTTACTCTCATATTTTTAGGCACAAGGATTTGAGAATGAATGGACTTAGCGGAGTCTTGTACCATACGTACAAGTACGCCATTCTTCATCGTAATCCAAGATTTACGATTTGTATCCTTATTCGGATCACCTTTTGTTGCCAGAGTAAAGAATTTCTTTAGAGTAGGATCATCTTCCTGCTGTTTAATAAAGGAATCGTGTGAAATCTCCAAGGGATCATCTTGGATCTGCGCATCATTATCTTCAGAATGTGAAGATTGTGGCATATTAAGAGCTTGAGCCCTAGTGATTACTGCATTAGCAGATTGCATATTAACATTTTCCCAATTAGAGATTTGCTGTGGAGTGCATTCTTTCACTCCATGAATGCGACCGATGATAAGATCAGCGATCGGATTCGGCAAGAGACATGCTTGCACCTCTCCTGTAAAGAAAGGCGTAGCAATATTGATAATGGCAGTGGAGTACTTCTCCAATGTGCCACCAAATGTTACACATTTGACTATATTGCCTGTAGCTCGAGAAGGATTTACGAGTGATTGCCTCACTCCAATGGTAGTGCACCCCGAGTCGAAAAGAATTGATACCGGATTACCATCTATTAGGCCCCTATTAAAGACAAGAGCACCCCTTCCATTATGCGCAATTGACGCATGGAGAGCGGGAAGTGGGTGACCGCAGCTTAAAGTAGAAACTGTGGTTGGATCGAATAATGTTTTGCATTGCGAACACTCAGATGCTCTAGCAAAATCGAAAGCGGAATTTGCTACACTATTGGAGTCTTTTTTATCATTATTCTGATTATCGGTGTCGTGGAACTCCTGTTGTGCAGAGTTAGCCTGGTAATAAGATTTACCATGTCTTTTGTGTTGTGATCTACCTCGGTTATAATTGTCTCTATAATTATTATTGCCTCTGTTATAACCCCTATTTGGGTTTGAATCATAATATTCATGATCATAATCATCATGCTCGTTATATTGAGTATCCCTGTAATATTGTTTCTTTTGTCTCCATGAAGCACTTGGGTAGTTCCTATAGCTACTCCCTTTCCGAGAATTTCTAACATTATGGGTACCCCTCGCGTGTCGAGGACTATCAGCCCGATTCCAGTTCTTCGAAGAAGAACCCTGATTTGAGTGGTTATCTTGGTTTTGATATTTATTCCAATTAACCTTTTTATCAAATTTATTTTTAGCTCCTTGGAATTTGTGTGAGTAATTCTGATTATATTCTGTTGCCGAAGCAACTGGCATACTCTCTTTAATGTTAGAGTTACTAAGAATCATGTCAGGGTGTGCCGTGGCATACTGGTCACAATATTCTTCCATTTGCTTTATTGTACTAGGTTTACGCTCATGTAAGAACTCTAGGAATGATTTATTTACAGAAGACATGACCTTGTCTCTTAGCAATAAATCTGTAAGACCATCAAATGTTTTCTCTGTTTTGGATAATTCAATCCATCGTGAAAGTGTAATTCGTGCTTTTGAGATGAAACCTGAGAGTTCTACACCTACCTCAGGTCTCATTGTTTTAAACAAAAGACGGTAACCTTCCTCAGACAGCTGATATCTCTTTATCAAAGCTGCCCTAACAGCATCATAATTGTCTTTGTCGGCCTCTTCAACAAAATATAACTTACTCAGAGACTCCCCTTTTAGATTTTCAGACAACTGATTCACATACTGTGATTTGTCAACATTATGAGATCGACAAGCCCGTTCAAATCTAGAAAGCCAAAATGTTATGTCATCACTGGTAGGGTTAAACGCTGGTACTTTGACCTTGTACACAAAGGGTTTACCATTACCACCAGATGCCTGATTAACATTACTCATACATGTCAATTTTAATTTCTCTAATTCAAACTCATGTTCTCTTATTGCTTTTCTCTCTTCAGCTTCTCTATCTAATCTTTTCTGTTCTGCAGCAGCAGCAACTTCTAGTTTTTTCTGTTCTGCAGCAGCAGCAACTTCTAGTTTTTTCTGTTCTGCAGCAGCTTCTAGTTTTTTCTGTTCTGCAGCAGCAGCAACTTCTAGTTTTTTCTGTTCTGCAGCAGCTTCTAATTTCTTCTGTTCTGCCTCAAATCTCCTTTCCTCCACTTGCATCTGCAATTTCTTAAGTTCAGCAGCAGTATCAGCTTCTTTTTCTAATCTTTTTTCTTCAGCTAAGGCTTTCCTTTCTTCTGCAGCAGCTTTTTTTTCTTCTATTTGAAGTCTTCTCTCCTCAGCCGCAGCTTTTTTTTCCTCAGCAGCAATTTTTTTTTTCTTCAACAGCAGCAGCAATTTTTTTTTCTCTTCTGCAGCTAATGCTTTGTCATATTGAGCAACAGCCCATTGTTCTAAGTCTTTTCCAGTCTTATCAAAAGATTTTCCTAGTGTAATGAAATAATCTAAGGTAGACATATTGTCTTCTTAAATCAGAAACCTGAAAAAGTAAATAAATTACTCTCTTTGTTAATGGGAGACAAGTCTATACCTTAGACTTAGTCTTAGTCCAAACTTGTATGGTTTACAATAACCAATGATAACTTGAGTACCTGTGGACAACAATAATTGTATCTCAAATACTGTGGGGACAAGCCTTACAAAGGTCTTGTATACCTCACTGTAATCAAAGATCACTTGAGTACCTGTGGAAAAAAATATTTCCCTTTACCAATAACTTTGGGAGACAAGCCTTACAAAGGTCTTGTATATCTCAATGTAATCAAAGATCACTTGAGTACCTGTGGAAAAAAAAAAATATTTCCCTTTTCCAATAACTTTGGGAGACAAGCCTTACAAAGGTCTTGTATACCTCAATGTAATCAAAGATCACTTGAGTACCTGTGGAAAAAAAATATTTCCCTTTTCCAATAACAATCAGAAAGTACTGATCTGTACTATACTATCAGTGTATACCACTATACGTCATATGTCAACTACAGACATTACAAATGACAAACAAGAAAAGACAATCTGAAAACATTTGCAGAGATCAAATTAAATTAAATAGGGGAAATGAAAAAAATGATCACAGAACCTGTGATGATAACTGCCATAAGATAACAAGACAAATAACGCTACAGTGTATAAACATAAGGGTGTAAAAAACTGAAATGAAAGGAAAGATGAGACCTACAATTATACAAACAAATCAAACAAAACTAAGGAACACAAAAAATGTTACAAATACAAATATGAAACAGTCGTCACAACTAACCAAATATTTGCAAACTATGTTGCAAGCAAATTTCAATTAAGAAATTGCTCCCTATCGAACGCCAGAACAAGACCAATATTACTCGGTATTTCCTGTTCTAGTCACACAGAATATAAACTAATTTAATACACAACAAATAACATGTAAGCATAAATAGCATATAGCATTGTTGCAAGTGGTCTGTGTTGCAAGGAATGGTTTGGTTAGCTCTGAATAATGTTCCATGTGATATTAATAAAACAGTTATAAATGTCTGGCCATTGTTTTATCTTCTTGATATTCTTGAGTGATCGTGTATCGTGCCTTCTATGTAAGATTACGCGAATGCAGGGGTGGAAGATTCTGAATAATAATTGAACCTTGGAATACGATTGATGTGACAAGTCGGTTCCATTGAGTCCACAATTATTTAATACAGATTACACGTCAAGACGATTCATGCATGTTGATCACAAAGGTACATATTATAACTTGAAAATATATGGCATAGATATGTAGATATCCTATCAGTCCTTGTCCAATAATCAAATTACTGTATGCAGATTGTCATAGCTGTATGCACGCGCGGTTGGGGTTTCCAACGGCCGACAGTGAGTCTATGAGTCTGGCAAAATCAAATACTAAGGACTGTAATTCATCCTTCCTTAATTTTCACTTCGTACTGACCTTTAATCATTTCAAATCTTCGTAATAGCAATGGACTGACCCATGTCCGTACTTGCATAAAATATATCTGTATGGCAATACCATGCCCAACATTGGAAGGAGCGTCAGACGAGTCTTAACAGCTTGACGGTCAATGTGAGAAGGGTAGCGTTTCTTAGTTACCGACTGTGTCCTAAACAACGCTATACACGTCATAATCGATCGTGTAATAAAGCGCGTTCATTAATTGAAACATCTATCGCAATATATTAAATGCTTTAACCTTTACAATTGCACGTCTGGTAACCTTTAGCAGACGGCGTTAATATCATATACCGTAACAATTCCCTGTACACCGGGGAAAAAAAAATCGATAGATTTTTTTTCAATATCTATCCGACTTAACAATTTTTCAAAAAAATTTAACACAATTGTGACATATGGCCGACGATGTTCTGAGTAGAACTGTTGCGGTCGTGTCAACTAACTATTTGTCATAGTCATCTAATCATAAATCACATTATATATCAATATTATACATGTCATTATATCAACTAAATAAATGTCCAATGTTAATAGTGAATGATAAAATTAAATTAAAGTAAGGTCTGTCGTATTAGTATGTCATATAGGAATTAATTTGACTAATTAAAATTAAATTAATTAATTAAACTAAGAGTTAAATTATTAAGGTTCTAATGTAATAGCAATGGACTGACCCATGTCCGTACTTGCATAAAATATATCTGTATGGCAATACCATGCCCAACATTGGAAGGAGAGTCAGACGCGTCTTAACAGCTTGACGGTCAATGTGAAAAGGGTAGCGTTTCTTAGTTACCGACTGTGTCCTAAACAACGCTATACACGTCATAATCGATCGTGTATAAAGCGTTCATTAATTGAAACATCTATCGCAATATATTAAATGCCTTAACCTTTTACAATTGCACGTCTGGTAACCTTTAGCAGACGGCGTTAATATCATATACCGTAACAGAGACTATAGCCATTTTTTTTTTGTCACGAAGCGGCAGGGGGAGATTCAAATCCTGGGTCTATCTCTTGAGCCAATAGTCTCACCTGTCCACAGGCATGTTATTTTCCATCTAAATTCTATCTTCTCAGACTTTCTCATACTAGGGTCTTGCTTTCATTCAGGCACACTCTATAAAAGTAAAACCACTTCGTGACAGGTCTCAAATATATTGATAATTATTCATGATGTAGCTCTATAGTTTTCTTTGTGTGATCAGTATATTCCAGACTATATGTTGTTTGTCAGAGAAAGTTGTAAGAATATATTTAAGAAGACGGCAGTGTTCTGAAGTTGGTGTGATGTAACTTTTTCAATGTTCCGAAGTCCCCACTTTTTTTAAAATGCGATAACTTTTTTATTTGTTGTCCTATTTTAAAAAAATAAAGTACCAAATTTCCTGATTTACCAAGGGCTTCAAAACTGCATTGTTTTCTCTGGTGTTTCTGTGCAAACAAAAATCACTTTGTGGTACCTAAAGATATTCCTTCTTTGGCAATTTGACAATTATTCCTTTGTTCCACTCTGTTGGTGTTGTCCCTGTTTTCCAGACTTGTGGAAATAGTGGTTCTAATAGTTCTGCTGCTAGCGCAGGGTCTGTCTTAAATAGCTCTGCATTTAAGTTATCATGGCCAGGAGCTTTTCCATTCTTTAACCCTTTGATTGCCGTGATGATTTCTTCTTTTCGTGGAATGTCTGTATTAACATCTAGATCACTTTCAGCCTCAAGAACATTCAATTGTGTCTCTGGTGGTTCCTTGTTCAGAGTTTCTCTGATATGCTCTGCCCATCTTGTTTTCTGTCCCTCTGCTGTCAGGATTAGATTTCCTTGCTTATCTCTTACTAATGTAATATTGTTTGCATCTCGTTTTCCGCTGATGATTTTAGTTATTTTGTATACGGTGCTTTGTTCATTTCTCAGTGCTGCCTATTCTGCCTGTCTTGCAAGATCGTCTAGTAAATTCCCTTTGTTGTCTCGGGTTTGGCGTTTAACTTCCTTGTCCAGCTGATGGTTCTGTTTGCTATAAAGTTGCTTTAACCTGGGGGACATCGCTTCTATATTCTTTCTTTTCATTTCCTTTCTCATCGTTATGGTGTTTAAAGTTTCTGGTGTTATCCAGTCTTGCTTCTTCCTTTCCTGGAATTCCAAGCATTATTTGCTGCTTTCGTTATATATTGTTGAAATGGTTTTGAGATTATGGTCTATATCATGAGTCAAATTCTTTTCCTGACTTTTGGCAAATTAATATCGTTTCTTGATATCTACTTGTGCCTTATCTTAGCAAAGCCGAGAAGATTAAAGCGACATGGCAAGTTATTACCGAAGTTAGTGTTCAAAGATATGAAAATACCAAATATCTGCTTGATAGTAGAGAAAGAAATGTGCAAACCTAGGAAATTTCACTTAATCAGTACTCACAACAAATGTGACTGACTACTGCCGGAGAGGAGAAGAGATCGATACAATAATTATGTGACTGTGTATGCCTCGATTTCCTTAACGCAAGATAATTTCATAAAACGAATATAACATGTAAGAGACGGTGTATGAATGACGACCTCATCAAAAATATAAACCATGATGATGAGACTTCCACATTCACTTATCTTCTTCTCTGTCTTACAGCCTTTTGCCCCAGCTGTTACAACGCGTATCAATTTTTTTCTTTCTTGTATATTTAATTTATATTCTCCAAATGCTTCTCCGTCTGCCTCTATCGTGTGTGTCTCCCTCTGTTGTTTTGATTCTGCGTCTATTTTTATTTGAGTCTGCGTCTATTTTTTTGGGGTCTGCCTCTATTTTTTATACCTGTCTCTATTTTATATACCTGCCTCTATTTTTGTTCTGCGTCTGTTTTTTTTTTTTTTTTGTTCAGCCTATTTGTTATATCTGATTCTGTTTTTTTTTTCTTTTGTCTGCCTCTATTTTTTTTGTTCTGCCTCTGTTTTTGTGTCTGCCTCTGTTTTTTTGGGTCTGCCTCTATTTTTTCTGAGTCTTTTTTTGAGTCTGTCTCTCTTGTTTGTGTCTGCCTCTATTTTTATATATCTGCCTCTATTTTTGTGTCTGCCTCTCTTTTTTTGGGTCTGCCTCTATTTTTGGATCTGCATCTATTGTTTGGGTCTAGCTCTATCTGAGTCTATCTCTATTTTTTGGGGTCAATCTCTATTTTTGTGTCTGACTATTTTTTTGGGCATCTATTTCCTTTACGAACGATTATTTCATGAAACGAATGCCTAGCAACGCTGTTAACTCGCTTCCAGGCTATGTGGACTCAAGTCACTAACTCTCCTTTTAAAGCTGTAGAGAATTGATAGAACTGATATTATTTGAACAACATTACACAAAACTTGACCTTTATAACGTGTAGGGACAAGGCGTTAGGATTTATTATTAGTCTATAACTCGACGCAGTAAAGGCGACTTCAGTGGGAACGTACGTTTACATGTGATTTAACCACTGCGGATTATAATGTCTTCGTTGTTCTCTATGTTTCAGAGCCATACAATGAGACTAAATGTGTGAGTTGAGAGACTGTATACATGGGTTGGGCTTGATATATTTTAGTGCCTATCAAGTCACTATGCAATGAAAGATCCTCTTGTCACCTCATGTTATAATGTTTGGTGGAGAAGGTTGGTAGGAGCTTATGTCATTTTCGGGCTCACAAGGGGACCTGTCAAATACATCGTCTCAACTTTAGTTTAGGCAGCACTTTGTGCCGGTCAAAAATAGAAAACTTAGTATACGAGCCAATGTGCATTTAAAAAAAACTCCCGTTATACATATTTACTGACGTGTATTGAGCTTGTCATGGGAAACAAAGAGCCAAGGATCCAGACCCCGAGGACGACCCAGAGTCCGCTGGGAGGACAACATTAGACAATCTTTGAAGGACCGAGGACTAGAATGGAACCAGGCCAGGAGGAAGACAGCCGATAGAATAGTCTGGCGCTCTCTCTTCCAAACCTCTACACCTCACGGTAGAAGGGGAACGACTAAGTAAGTAAGTAAGTATTGAGCTTGTAAAGTGCATTTATTTATCCCATGTAAAATATAACTGCATATTTATATAACAATGACATATGACAGAATCATTGTCTTCTTAATTTGAATTTTGTTGTAATTTCCTTGTTTTCTACAAATAAGATGCAAGCAAAGTTATACAAAGTAAATATGTAATGTGTTTAAAGTTATGACTTGCTTTTCCGCACATTTTACTTACCTTGTAGTAAAAATTACGCCCCTTAGATAAACGCATAAATGTATCTTAACGTTTCAATATGAGGGAAATAGCAATGATATAGTAGTGAAAAATTGATGAGTTCCAAAAGTCAATGTCTAGTTGTGTAGTGAATACAGAAAGTTAGTAAAAAGTCAATGAATTTACGTACTTATTGAGTATGTGGATACTGACTATTGCCCTCCCTCCTTTCCTTTCTTTTTCTCCAAAGCGTATGGAATAGATACTTGCCGAGTTTGTATAATGTTACCGGCCAAGCACTCCAAGGGAGGTAACCAACAATCATTCCTGTGACTCCCATTATAAAAACGTCTATGTGTTGCCACAAAAGGCTAATATCTGTCAACTGGATTAAACTTAATATTGAACATAAGCTTGCACTTGCCCCCCCCCCCTCCCCACCCCTCTCCCCCCAATTTAAAAAAAAAGACAAACACAGCTAAAGTTCAAAAGATTTGTGCATGAGAGATAAGAGATTAGTCTGGGATTCTGGGAGGACGGAGATGCCGATTGCACCAAATGGAGATGACCTCAAACATTATGAGAGCAGAGACTCTTACAACATCAGGTGAAAATAACTATTTTAGTGATGCCCCCTTATCGAAATGGGTTAAGTTCAAAGCTCTGGCCGAGTAGTTAAGAGAAAATACGTCACTTGAAAGCCATGACCCAAGCAGGACTGCTGCTATAAAATGTCAAGTACGATCACGTAATCACAGTATGGGATATAATATTTCTACAGGATGATTTTTTAATTGTATTATCAGCACGTAACGTCTATTGGATATTCTTAAATCACGTGTCAAAACAAGAAAGCAAGAACGACCATGTGACATATAAGTTATATTTTATATTCCCAGAAACAAAACAAAAGAAACACAATTCTAAAATGATCAATAAACTCAACGTTACAAGAGAGAGCAAATATTATTGCCCGCCACGATGTCAAGTGATCATCCTGTGGTGGGTTTTAATGTTAAGAAGAATGGTGTGCATATAATTGTACTTGAGTGAGGTCAACTGTGAAGGTCTCTGAGGTAGACAATGGACAGCTGTGTTACAGAGAACCTTTCTTAATACCACCTTACGATCTCACTCTAAGTTATATTCTTTCTTGACTAGCGCGACTGAAAGCTACACACAGTGTCTAGGGTAATGTAAGAGTGATGCTATAAGAATTCAATACAAACACATATACATACAGATATTAAATGCTATTAGGAACTTGACTAACACCAGTGAGTAAATTTTATGGTTTTGAATTTCTAATTTCAAATTTATTTGTCCTGAACCTAAAATTATTTTGGGTCAGGACCACAACTCAGTTGAATTACAATATATATATATATATATATATATATATATATATATATATATATATATATATATATATATATATGGTAGGGTGGGCGAGATGATGATGGTGATTATATTGTGATGTGTGACCACTCTCTTGTCACACTCGCACCGACCCGAACAACAATAAAACTCTTGATTCTAGAGGCAGGGGCTATATTTTTTTTTATAACCCATTCAGTGACAAAGCAAACATTAAACAAATAAACTAGCGAACAAAACAAAACAAAACAAAACAAAACAAAACAAAACAAAACAAAACAACCAACAGTGCCCGATGCTAATGTGCTCAAGGCATTTACAGCTTGGCTCTGTCTGTCTAACTTCGTCTGTTCTCTCTGGCGGCTGTGGCAAAATAGGCCCGCTTGTAGTTCGCTATCTCTTTTTATAGGCACTAGGCTAATCACTCAACTACTGCGCGCTGGGCGTATTAATCTTGGCTACTTAAGTATCACACGCGATTATCGCTTAGGAATAGCGAAAACACAAATAAAACCTACAGCTATTTAATATAACACAATTCTACACCACAACTTAATTTAAAGGCATTATTGTGGCCTCATTACATATCTTCTACTTCAGACTTTTCACAACCCAGAATGCTTCGCACACATCGAAAATAATCTGCCCAAAAAACATGTAGGGGGGCGGGCGTCTCCTTTTCGGCCCCATCACATATCTCCCTCCTGATTTTATTGTCGTCCCGACAACATCACTACCTCAGGCACTTCTGTCGAAAATCTCTTGGATCGTTGGTGCTGCGTTTGATTATTTCTTCAGCTTGGCGATTTTTGGGCTCAGATTCTGTATTCAGTACAACTCGTAAAACTGGGGACCTCTTGGTTGTTTATGTCCCCAGTTGTACGTTGTCAAAACATGTCGGGCTGGCAGTTGCTTGTGGTACATGACCTAGAAGACTCGCACACCTGTGGCCGCATCGCTGCCTGATCGTGACGTCTGCCTGTCAGTGCATTGTGGCTGTTCGAATCTGTAGGGGATTGCTAGCCCTGTTTACGTGCTTGACACTAACGTTTTGCGTGGACGGTGGCCAACATTCCCCAGTATCTGCTTTTGATGTGTCTCCTCCTCTGAACCTTGACTTGCACTCCCTCCTCTCTGCTTAAGACACGAACCACAATTTCCCTCCCCTAACCGACTACCAATCTTCTCTTCGACCCTTACCATGGCAGTATGTCACGGTCATCTCTATGGCTTGCACGTACTAGTACCCGGAAGGAAACCTGGTTAGTGGTAGCACGTCCCGGAAAGAGCTCTTTGAGGGACACGGCGCGCTACTCAAATGTGTTCAGTTGACCCTTGCATCGAAAACGTCCTCTACAAGCGGGCCTTGAGGGCACTTGGCTGCCATGTGTCTGACATGTCTCCACAATTGTAGCATCATTATCACAATTTCTAGGGGGCTTTCCTCCGTCCATCATGGTCGCTTCACTGCTGCCCTTACACTCTTGACCGCCAATGCCGCATACATAGATTGCTTCCATGAAAACTCCGACAAACCCTGGACATCACAATGGTTTGCTAATGTCAAACCCCCATCTCTCTCATTTTTTCTCGCCAGACTCCGGAATCGCCTTTAAAAAGATCTTGGTCTGATGTACAAATACATCAATACCTCCATCATCTGGCGTGATGAATCCCCATCCCCTGCGGACACTGTACCACTTGCAAACTCCTTTTCGCCTTGTCGGCGCAGCTGCAAACTGGTCGGTACTGTCAAGCTCACTGCTTTCGTTAACTAACAACACTTGACTCTCACATACCAGAACATGCAACTCCTCGTCGTGCAACCATTTGGCTATTGTCGCGGTTGATGCCTGGTTCTTTCTTTCTTCTGCACCTCCTCTTGTGCTGGCGAACTGGGCCTCTGACATCTGTGCTATCTGGGACTTTAGGAAGGATAATTCTGCTCTGAGTGGCCTCCTCCTCCTTCTTAACATTCGAAATCGTTTTGCACTTGCTATCTGGACCAGTGTCTCAGGCTTATTTGCTGACTTCCACACATAAAGCAGCATATTCCCAAGGGAAATTCCTGGTCATCTCACTGACTGGTGGTTGCTCGCTGTAGGCTCTTTCTATTATCCTTGAGTAACTGCTCAGGGCTGGCCTTGGCTCGCCATGTATCCGTAATTCTCTAGATACCCATTGTGTCACGTTGTTCCATATCCATGTCTAACTTGTCTTCTGTACCACAAAAAGGCGCAACCTTGCCACGCGGCTTCCACATCTTCCACAAACTCTTGCCAAGTGGGCCTTCCCTCTCCATCTAAATAACCTTATCTCTGGCTCTCCACGTACAATTATCTTCACAGGCGCATTAGCCATCTTGCTGCAGGAATGCACTGTGCTAGGGTGTTTACAATATTTGTTTTCGTTTTGCTGTTTGCTCAGTGTCACTGGTCTGCCTTATCCTGCCGACGACGCCAATTGTGGTAGGTGGGCGAGATGATGATGGTGATTATATTTGTGATGTGTGATCCACTCTACTCTTGACTCACACTCGCACCGACCCGAACAAACAATAAAAACTCTTGATTCTAGAGGCAGGGGCTATATTTATTTTTATAACCCATTCAATGACAAAGCAAACATTAAACAAATAAACTAGCGAACAAAACAAAAAACAAACACTAAACTAAACAAAACAAAACACCCAACAGGTTCGTCCCGATGCTAATGTGCACACGGCATTTACAGCTTGGCTCTGTCTGTCTAACTTCGTCTGTTCTCTCTGGCGGCTGTGGCAACGAAATAGGCCCGCATGTAGTTCGCTAAGAAAGACCTTTTTATAGGCACTAGGCTAATCACTCAACTACTGCGCGCTGCGGCGTCCAATTAATCTTGGCTACTTAAATATCAACACCCGCGATTATCGCTTAGAATAGCGAAAAACACAAATAAAACCTACAGCTATTTAATATAACACAATTCTCCTTACACCACAACTTAATTTAAAGGCATTATTGTGGCCTCAAATTACATATCTTCTACTTCAGACTTTTTCACATCCCATATCCCAGAATGCTTCGCGAAACATCGAAATAATCCTGCCCAAAAACAGGTAGGGGGCATGGCGTCTCCTTTCACATACCACCCAACAAACACACACCCCACCACAACACATATATATATAAATTCACAACGCCATAAATAATATATAAATAAATAAAGCTCACCTCCCATAAATAATATATATATTATATATATATATATTATACCAAACACCGCCCACCCTATATATATATATTATATAAATATTATATATAATATATACTATACCCTATATAATATATATAATATATATATTATAGTATATACAAATATAAATATATTTTACATAAATAGGACCATGTTGTCAGTGTGAACATTGGAACAACAAATGAAATTTTTTCAAATATTAGTCCCTGTCTTAATCTAGCCAACACAGATAACTTCTGGTATTTAGGAGAAGGTTGGGATTTATCCTCATTCCAGTGTTCTTTTGCTAATTAATCTCACTAGTTTTATTTTAGCACTTTTGATGGAATTCTGTATTTAGTATAATGGAGATCTGTCCAAAAGTTTTTTTATGATAAGTTGTTAACACCCCCAGGCCAGATATTATGAATTTATCTGGACCCAGGAATCACAATCATTGTCCTAGATACGGCCACAAGCCACAGTCGCCTCTTGGTCTTTCAAATGCTTGAGTAACAGACTTAGTAAGAGGGGACTCCTCACAATAGTGTATTTTAGGTTTTCTCACTCAGACAATTCATTGACACCAGATAAGAGCCAGCAGAACCCCTGCAAGTTGCTAGATGATTTTAATTTATAATCCTGATCACCTCCGCTCAACGTTTCATTGCTTCAATTGACCACCAACACAAAAAATTAATACTAATTTCAACATAAGAACAGGTCAGTTCTTCTCTGAGGTCCTGGGACCACCCTGCACCTCCACTCTACTTTGATGGAACAATTTATACCAGATTTCCTCAACAATTTTCCCTAATAGCTGTTTACGCCGCTGCCATTTGCACAGATCTCTTTCTATAAAATAGGATGGGTGATATTGATTCCATGATGCCCCCCTGCATCGTTCAATTGGTATCTGAACTGGGCACTCTGGTAGCTTTATATACAAATGTACCTTATAGGCCCTGATTTCCGCTAGTCAGGTTGCTGGGGACCTATGATACTGACTAATCTAAGTCTAATGGCCTTTGTTTCATCTAACAGTCTCTCATTGTATTGCTCCTACTGTTTTATTTAATTTGGAAATTAAAAGAAAATTAATTCTTTGGACTTTTACCACAATCTTTTAAAATGATTAAAAACACTGCAACTTATACCCTTGACTGGCAGAACTAGAAATTACAAATTCGTTCTTCTCTTCTGTTCTTCTCAAGGGCTTACTGTCCAGACTGCTGAGCTATTTATAAATATGGTCTTTACAGCAATCTGCTCTCAACGCACTTGGAGCTTCAAAATCATGCTATTCGTTTTTTAAAATGTGCTGGACAAAGCCTTATAAGCCTTTCAAACGCAGCTTTCCGTAACCCTTTTGGCCAATGATTTTCCCACTCTCGCAAATTGGTAAATAAAGTCTTTTCAAAAATACATTCAAATTTCATACTTCCTAACTTTTTCTTTCGCTTCGCTTTATATAACCTTTTAGGTTTTGAGGTCGGCCAATAATATTTCGCCATTCCCTTCAAATGTCATCCAATGGCAGACATCACCGATAACTATCGTTAGCCTTTTATTTCCCCTAAATTTTTCACCCAAAAAAATAGTGCCCATAAAAAATTAAGCACGTCATGACTTGGTCCTGACCAGGTCTTTCCGATCCCACTATAGTATTCCAGATTAACCAATAAGCTTATTTAAGGGACTAATTGAATGTAACTAAACAACATAATCTTGGTCAGTAAGCAATTACCCATAAGGTACACGGATATACCAGCAAAAATTTTTATGGGGCTTAGGTCAAAACCTTAGTTTCAGAATTCCTATAAGAATCTTTTTAGATAATTTTTGCATATTAGTTTTTGAAAATCGCCTTCTAGTCCCACTATGCCTAAGGCAAGTAGGGTTATATTTTTAGAAACAAAGCGAGACCGATTAGGAGGTGAGAAGTTATAGGGTGTAGACTATCAGTTCAAAAAACACCCCTCTACAATGGTATTCTAGGCCAATTACACCATTTGAACTTGGAAAAGTGGTAAAAATATAATCTGTCCAAGGAACCAGTTTTGAAAAGGGGGTACCTTTTATTAGGGTATTGACTTGCGTTTTATTCAACTAAATAAATATGCTAAAGGCGTGGTGACGACCAACAATTTCCTTGATTCTAAAATTTTTTAGTTAGCCTAATCCTATCGTTGACTGTTATGCCACTATACTGAATATATTCATAATTTGATAATTGTAAGTTTAGAATATCACCCACACACCCCTTGCGGCTGGTGGGGGTGGTGTTTTTTTGTGTGAAGTGGGATGATTATAAATATTATAAGGGGACTTAGTGTACTGACTGAGATCAGCTGTGAAGGTATCTATATCTATTAAGAGTAGTGTATTATAGATAACCTTACTTGCTGCCGTCCTGATTCAAATACAAATGGAACCAGGAATCACAATCAATTTTAATTACAAGTTATATGTACAGAATTTCTCAATATGAATATTGTAGTGACATATATTATTAAAAGTATCCTATGTGTGTCAGTTGTGTAGTAGTAATATGAGGTAATACTGGTTTTGTTTTGTTCAAGCTCTGTTG
This sequence comes from Oreohelix idahoensis, assembly GCA_024509875.1. NCBI lineage: Eukaryota > Metazoa > Mollusca > Gastropoda > Stylommatophora > Oreohelicidae > Oreohelix > Oreohelix idahoensis. Next base: position 21,499 of record JAMPIV010003854.1, read on the forward strand.
GTATTTGTCATCATGACTTCAATAGTTTGTCTTTATTGGAACTAGTATTGGAGATGTTCTCAGTTCCTGATATTAAAACAATTTAATTCCCCTCTTAATGTTATTTTTACAATGTCATTTTAAGATGGGGGTACATAATTTTGAGCTCAGCTGGCCACATCAGCTTATCTTGCGTGATGGCGGCAGGAAAAGACTCCTCTGCTCGATTTCTCCCCTGGCTCTGGAGACACCTCACTGATAGCTAAATGGACCAAGGAGTATGCTGTCCGACTCTGGATTCAGCAAAGCTCTGACCAGGTGCTGCTCAATACCATCAAGACCACGGTCCCTGAAAACAAGACGGATGCACCTTCTACTTCATAACTAATTGATACTCTAGTTCTACACTGAGCACAATACATCACAAACATTGAGTTCAGAGCGTTAGGCCAACTGTCAGCTTCATCTGAAATACTTTATACCAGTATTAACCTCCTTAATGGTTACTACGCCTCTGCACTTCCAGCATTATTTCTTTCTAGTCAATCATCTAGGTGTCAGTGTACTGTTTGGCCATTCCATGCCGTTTTACTTTCCTCCGACACCTTCTGTTCAGGCTGGAGCATTATAGGCTTTACATCATGTTTGCTACTGAACTACACATATATACAGGCATAAATTAACAATTCACATTCAATTTTCATTAAAAGATACTGAATGTTTCAAGCTTACCACAATTCATGGAAATAAACACAGATACGTTGACTAGCAATGAATCTGGCACAAATACTGGCACAAATTCCCATCTGCTTATGTTCCAGGCTTTTATTTAGCAAAAATATGAGCTGGCTTCAACGCACTGTTGCTTTATCAAGCTTATTTGAACTAGTGGTCTCGAACTAACGCTCCTAAGTGATTATATCAGCGAGTCTGGCCAATGGAGCCACGTTTCGACAAGTGTTTGAAAAAATTTTACCTTCCTACGTCTCCCCTAACAACCAAAGATAGTATTTATAGTCCGACCAATCGTGTTTAGTCTTATATTTGTTGCGCTCCAATCAATTTGGAGTTTACATGGTAGGGTATTTCCGTACGCACGGTTTTTGTTAAACACGTTATAAAAAAATTTTATGAGCAGAAATGATTTCATGCTGTCAGGCATCCCCACTATTTTATTTTGGTTATAACTTGTTAATTCCTAGACTATTTGCATAACGTTGTACATATTCTTTGTCAGCAAACCCTAAGGAACCCAAATATATATATTTAATAGAGCTAATATGCTGCGTTCAAAATATGCAATTCCTTCTACCTCCTGTTTCGAAGATGTGCTGTCTGGGTACTGTAATGTTTTCAAACGTAAACCCATCTAATGTTATCTTCCTAATAAGAGTTTTTCAGGATTTAAAAACCTAACTCTGGGAAGGTTAGTGTTTTTATCACTGTCCGTCCGAAAAAGTTAGTGCATGTGGCCTTACACGCGTGATAGTAGTAATTGTGTATCGCGCGACGCGTGTTTAGTGTTGCACGTGTTCGGCTTTATGCCTCTCCCTTCTCTCTATCCTTTAGTCCATCTGTCTTTAGTTACGCCGTGTATAAAATGGAATGAATGAAATATTAAAATTAGGTCATTGTTCAGCTTGCGTATCTCACTGTTTTTCCAAGAAATACAGCACACGTTTCATTGAAGAAAGCGGGTAATAATACAGTAGGCTTTTACTATCAACGTGAAAGCGTTACAATTTGCAGACGAAGCATAAAACAAAGGGGATTTCGATTACAGTCATTGTGACAGCACTGTTCTTTACCATTCTTCTTTTTATTAAATTTGTTTGTTAGGCTTTGCATTTACCTTTTAATTTATATATGTGGATTAGAATATTTCACGACAGTGTTAATGTGACACATCATTTTATGTCATAACATAACAGGTAAGTCCCTGTATTGTGACGTTTGTTTCATATAAAGTAATTCGATAACATGAAGAACTAACAAATTAAAAATAACAAGTGCCTTTACAATTATCCTGTATAATCACATGTGTCGTGTAGACTCCGTATTTGTTAGCAATAATCTAGGTTACATGACGTATAGTTCCCGGTGGGTCTTTGAAGAAGCTAACAACGAATAGGACTGCTGTACATACAGACATTTCGTTGAATGTGAATGGGGTCATGAATAGGGTGACAACCTCATCATGTAAAACATATTTCTACAGAGACCACTACTACCAGACAACCTCATCATGTAAAACACATTTCTACAAGAACCACTGCTACCAGACAACCTCATAAGGTAAAACACATTTCTACAAGGACCACTGCTACCAGACAACTTCATCATGTAAACACATTTCTACCAGGACCACAGCTACCAGACAACCTCATCATGTAAAACACATTTCTACAAGGACCACTGCTATCAGACAACCTCATCATGTAAAACACATTTCTACAAGGACCACTGCTACCAGACAACCTCATCATGTAAAACACATTTCTACCAGGACCACTGCTACCAGACAACCTCATCATGTAAAATGCATTTCTACAAGGACCACTGCTACCAGACAACCTCATCATGTAAAACACAGTTCTACAAGGACCACTGCTACCAGACAATCTCATCATGTAAAACACATTTCTACAAGGACCACTGCTACCAGACAACCTCATCATGTAAAACACATTTCTACAAGGACAACTGCTACCAGATAACGTCATCATGTAAAACACATTTCTACAAGGAGCACTGCTACCAGACAACCTCATCATGTAAAACACAGTTTTACAAGGACCACTGCTACCAGACAACCTCGTCATGTAAAACACATTTCTACAAGGACCACTGCTACCAGACAACCTCATCATGTAAAACACATTTCCATAAGGACCACTGCTACCAGAGCTTGTAACTACATCGTGCAGGCTTCCTGTGCGACTTGTTGCAGTGGTTAATCCATGCTTCATAAGAAGCTAAAAAATGATGATGATGTCGAGTATATAACAATTATTTTATATGGAGTGAATATAGTCAGTGTTATTGTTAAAATATTGATGTCGAGTATATAATGATTATTTTGTATGGAGTGAATATAGGCAGTGTTATTGTTAAAATATTGATGTCGAGTATATAATGATTATTTTGTATGGAGTGAGCGAACCATATTTTATTCTAGACAGTGTAGAGTCTGTGATCCTACACAGTGTTACATAAACTACTGCTGTAAAAGCCCATGTAATGCAATACTATGGGGTGGACAGATGAATATAACAATTCTTTGGTGTTGGTTCTGTAGCATGTGAACATGACAGATCACAAAAAGACAACAAAAAATACAGCAACCACATTAGTCTCATCTTCTCAAGAGCACACATAGAAGGTGCATTGGATATGGAAAAGGTGGAGATACTGAGGGCAATTAATGATCCATAAGGACGGGAAACCCGAAGGTCCTGGGTTCGAGTCCTGGGTAAGCCACTCACGTCTGTTGTTTTTCTGTTTGTCTAGTTTTCTACTTCTTTATTTCTTACGAGTGCCTGAAAACATACCTTTATGTCTGTCTAATATTTATTTGCAATTAATGATCGCCTGTTAGAGAATGACACTGCATTAGATAAATCATTAAGGCTAAGATTGATGGAGTTTGGCATCAAACAGAAGGCCAGCAGGTATGGACGTATGCGACAATGAATCCGGTGTGTATACACCTAACGCGCAACAGGAACAATCAGCATTCATATCCTTTGACATTTGGTAAGGGAGACTGAGCACCTATGGGTTTGCCCGGAGTTCAGTGACGTCGAATCTGATCAACAATAACAAAAACAGCAATAAGGTCGCAATCTTCAAGCCGAACACTGCATCAGAACTAAATAGTTAATCTTCTACAAGTACCATACCTGCCATCACCGGTGTCAATACCTTGTCGAGGTATGGCGGCTTGCGTACCCTGATTACCCCCAGAGCTATGCCAGCGGGAGTTTTACTCCTGGAAGGTTCTACCAAGCTCGACAGGTTTTCGCGGGCAGGGGTCAGACGAAAGCAGACACCCTGTTCCTCCAGGTTGGGGGTTTTAGCATAGGGCTGACACCCCTGTCTATGTAAAAAAAAATTGAAGTTACGGAAACAACAACGAATAAACAAACTTTGCTGCGGGACAGACATCCGGAGTCTGAGGATCGTATGACTGTCAGTGGTGAAAGCCGAAAGGAAGCCACTGACATGAGAACGGACGTCCTGACCGCAAAACGTGATACAAGAATAGGATTTAGGAATGTCAGTACAATGGATGAGACGGGTAAACTAAAACAGGTTACGGCAGAAATGAGAAACTATAGGCTACATATTCTAGGGATAAGCGAGAGTAGATGGACAGGGGCAGGAAAAGTTAAAACAGCAACAGGAGAAACAGTACTTTACTCTGGAAGAGAGGATGGACAGCACAATGAAGGCATAGCCATTATTTTACAGAAAGGAATAAAAAGGACATTACTGGAATGGAAACCCATCAACAACAGACTGATAAGATTGAGACTGAGAGGTAGATTCACCAATACTGCAATAATACAATGCTACGCACCAACGAATGACAGCGATGGGGAGGTCAGGGATGAATTCTATCAACAACTGCAGAAAGAAATGGAAGACACACCTAGATGTGATCTTATTGTGGTGATGGGAGACCTCAATGCGAAAGTTGGTACACACAATACATATAATGAAAGAGTAATGGGGAAATGCGGCGGCGGAACAGCAGACGAAAATGGGGATGGATTAGTAAGTTTCTGTGGTATTGGCGGCCTGGTTTTTGGAGGAACGCTTTTCCCACATAGAGAAATTCGCAGGTTAACATGGGAGTCGCCGGATGGTCGGGACGGAAACCAGATAGAACACATTATGATTAACGGTAGATGGAGACATGCATTGCAAGATTTGAAGGTAAGAAGAGGTGCAGATGTGGGAGGTGATCACCATTTAGTAGTAGCAAAACTGAAAGTGAAACTAAGAAGGGCTGGACCAACTGTAACTGCGCAGAAAAGGTTTGACATCAGCGGATTGAGGGATCCCCTTGCCAGAGGAGCTTTTGCGGCCGACATAGAGAAACGATATCGGTTTGCCAAGGGTCAGGAGGGGACATTGACTGATGATATGGGCCAGCAATTCAACACCATTTCGACATTATATAGGGAAAGCAGCAAGTCATGCTTGGGTTTCCGGGAAAGGAAGAGGCGAGACTGGATGGCACCAGAAACACTAAACACCATAACACTGAGAAGGGAAATGAAGGGAGAGAAAACAGAAGCGGAGTCCCCCTGGTTAAAGCAACTATATAGCGAACAGTACAGTCAGCTGGACAAGGAAGTTAAACGCCAAACCCGAGCCAACGGAGGGAGTTTCCTGGACGATCTTGCAAGACGGGCAGAAGAGGCAGCACTGGGAAGTGAGCGGGGCACAGTATACAGGATAACTGGGTTCATCAGCGGAGAACGAGGTGCAACCAATATTGCATTAGTAAGAGATGAGCGGGGAAGTCTCGTCACGACAGCAGAGGTACGGGAAACGGGATGGGCAGAGCACTTCAGAGAAACTCTGAACAAGGAACCACCAGAGACACAATTGAATGTTCCTGAGGCTGAAAACGATCTAGATGTAAATATAGACATTCCACGAAAAGAAGAGTTCATCACAGCGGTCGAAGGGTTAGGGAACGGAGAGGCTCCTGGCCATGATGGCTTAGGTGCAGAGCTGTTTGGGACGGACCCTGAGCTGGTGGCGGAACTATCGGAACCACTGTTTGCACGGGTCTGGAAGGCGGAGACGGCGCCGTCAGAGTGGAACAGGGGAATGGTTGTCGGATTGCCCGGGGGGGGGGGGGGGGATCTTGCGGACTGCAATAGTTGGAGAGGAGTTGCTCTTCTCTCGGTTCCCAGCAAGATACTGGGCAGGATAATTATACAGAGAGTTTCGGGAGCGGTGGACCACGGGCTGAGGAGGGAGCGGGCAGGATTTGGAAGGAACAGGGGATGTGTAGATCGTATATTCACTCTCGGAAACATTATAGAGCAGTGCTCAGAATTTCAAAGACAGCTGTACATTGGTTTCGTTGATTTTGAAGGGGCTTTTGACGACATACATAGGGACAGTTTATGGAAAATACTGAGGGCTTGTGGGGTTCCTGGCTGCATGGTGTCAATCATAGAGAGCCTCTGTGCCAACTTTGCGTGAGGTGTTGGGCAGAGCGGCCTAGTCCTTTGAGGTGAGGACAGGAGTACGACAGTGATGCCCCTTATCAACCACTCTATTTTTGACAGTCATAGACTGGGTGATGCGACAGACAACAGAGGGCAGTCCAAGAGGAATAAGATGGACTGCATTTTCTGCGTTGGAGGATCTGGAGTATGCGGATGACATTGCACTACTGGCGCATTCGCATCGGCACATCCAGGAAAGGGCGGACAGATTTAATAAGTTTGCCCAGCGGGTGGGTTTGGGCGTCAATGTGGGGAAGTCAGGGGTCGTGGCGCTCAGTGTGAGCAGCCCTGGGCCCATGTCGGTGGGGAATCGGCGGCTGGTGCAGACGGACACCCTCGCATATCTAGGGTGCATAGTGGCACCAGACGGCGGGGCAGGTGGAGACATCAGCGTCGAAGTGAATGGGGCAAGAACGGCCTTGTTTGGCCTAGGCAACATCTGGAGGTCCTCTCAGTACAGCACAGGCACGGAATTAAGATTGTATCAGAGCTGTGTGCTTTCTGTGCTTCTCTGAGGTGCGGAGTGCTGGAGAGTTGCAGAGAGGGAGGTGTCGAAATTGTCCTCTTTTCACACGGCATGCCTAAGAAAAATTCACCGAATCTTTTGGCCGAATACCATCACCAACCAAGATCTGCTTACTCGGAGCAAGCAAGAGGACATGCACACCATCATAGCTGGCAGACGCTGGAGCTGGGTTGGCCATGTCCTCAGAAGAGACCCCGATGCCATCACAAGAACGGCTATGCTTTGGATCCCTGAGGGAAAATGAAAGAGAGGCCGACCAAAAGCAACCTGGCGGAGGACTTTGGAGGCTGAGATGCAAAAAATGAGCCAGAGTTGGGGCGCTGTGCGAGGGGTGGCCGCCGACCGAGCAAAGTGGAATCAATTTGTTGTTGCCCTACAAGACGCCACTAGGCGTGATGGCCACTGACTGCTTTGACGGTCGGCGGAAAAGGATCAAAGAAGAAAAAGAAGTACCATGCCCGTGGGCGTAGGTGATCGTGTATCTGCACAACTTCCTGTCACCAGCACTGTTTATCAATTCTGTTATTGACTTCTTTCCGTGCCACGACATTAAACTGTTCATTATCTTCTCTCTTTGTTGTTTTTTCTGTAATCTTTCTTGTTGTCACTACAAGGTTTAAAGGTAGTTCTGTAACAGATACTGCAGTAGGGCAGTCAAGTGTTAGAGACCTTCATTATACTAAGTCTCAAGTTTATGTGGTGGGGGGGTTGTGTGACCAGTTGCCTTTCTAGCTGCCTTTGCCTGTCCTAACTCAAGAGCACAGTCAGCTATCCATTTATAGTTACGTAGGCTGTAGAGTGACGTTACCTGGTTTCGAACCCGGTAATTTAGCCTCAAGAGACAAGCCCACTAACCACTCGGACACTCCACGAATTGTGGAGTTGAAAGAAATTAAAGAGAACAAAGAGAAATAACTGTGAAGTAAAAAAATCTCATGTAAGACTTTCCTGTCTACGTCCCCTTTCCAATGAATGAGGCGGGTTTCTAATTCACAAGATAAAAGGTCAGGGTCGTCCCGATGTAGATACTGCCGCAGGAGAGTGAAATGTTAGAGACTTCACTATACTTGGTCCAGCATCGAGACGTGGGGAGACCAGTTCCCTTCCTCTCTGCCTTTTCCTTCCCTAACTCAAGAGCAAAGTCAGCTACCAATTGACAGCTGGGTAGACTGAAACATGTCGATACCGTAAATCGAACCATACACCTTTGCCGTGAGAGACTAGCGCTCTAACCACTCTGCCAAGCGGACACTCAGTTTACAAGATACACAATAAATTAAACCAAAAAGTCAATTTTTTATTTGGACATGCGCCCTAATATAACTGACGGATCCTGTATTTAGGTTGAACGAGGCGCACTTCGTCAAAACGAGTCAGATTTTTTTTCTTTAATGTTCAAAATGCATGGTTGTAGATAAGAGCATATCATGTACTAGTCAAGGTCAATACAAATGAAACACAAAGTTAATTGTATGATGGGGTCGGGGAATACATCGTGCTAATCAATGCCAAACAACGCAGCAGGAGTACATGGACACAGTAACGGTTTTCGGCGTAGGCAATTTAAGCGTTTGCCTAGATCATGGGTCGGGAACCTGCGGCTCTTTGAGCCATCTTGTGCGGCACTTGTTAAATTGTGATTATTATTTTAATTATATATATATATATATATATATATATAATATAATTATATATTTTATATATATATATATATATATATATATTATATAAATATATATATATATATAATTTGTTATTATTATTATTATTACATAATGGATACCATTATTTATTTAAAAGGGAAGGGGGGGGGGCATTGGAAGTTCACACTTGCCTAGGGCCTCGCACACCCTGAAACCGCCACTGCATGTCCAGCATAATGGGGTTATTTATTTTTTACTTAAAAAGAAAAAAAAGCGAAACGAAACAAAGCCATTTTTACAACACGTCGAACACAAACCAAATATTCAATTAAAAAAAATACACTTTCCAATCTCGTTTTATTGTTCTCCCCCTTTCCTTTCAAGCCAGTGGAATAAGAGATGAAAAGAGGTCGTACGGGATGGACACAGTCTGCTGTCTGCTGACAAACAAGGCAGTGTTTTCTGGAATACCCAGGGTAAGAGAGGAAGAAAGAGAGAGATGGAATAATACATGACAATGAAAACTGGAAACAGGCATGAAAAGGCCTAACTGTGATAAAACCAGGTCTGTTATCATGTTTCAAAGTATCTGGAATAAGTGCATATAACTTTAATCTCTGTCGGGCGATCCTTCATGTACATCGACAGAGAGGGTGGAACATTCAAACCAAATGATATTTTACAGAATTTTAGCTCCACTTCAGTGAAATGATAGCGTGTCTTTATAATGCAGTTCTTGAATAAAGCCAATTGTAATAAGCTAGGTCGGTGAGTTTTCACACGGAACGCAGAAAAAAATATTTTAATCCCGTGCTTTCAAATGCCCGTCTGGAGAGGCGTAGTCAGAAATTTCCCCAGCTTAGCAATTGATTCCTTTCCCCCTTCCGTCACCTAGTTGACAGGGAGGTTAGTAGTGTGATTCGCTTTCTTAGCTAAACGGTGTTGTCGTTCGGAAGGTCCTGGGTTCGATTCTCCGACGAGCCTATCGCTTCTGTGGTTTTTATGTTGTCTAGTTTTCTATATATATATTTAAAGAATGTGTGATTCCTATATAAACAAACTGGGATTCTCGCCGGTGCTACGGAGTTCATAAATAAATAAATAGTATACACATAAAGGTATGTTTCAGGCGCTCGTGAGAAATAAAGAAGCAGAATACTAGACAACAGAAAAACAACAGAAGTGAGTGGCTTACCGGAGAATCGAACCCAGGACCTTCCGAACGGCACCCCCGTTCTTGCATAGTGCTGAGATCCTCCTTGTGTGATCTAAAGGAAGAGATCAGATCACTGATGGAGTTGTCCGTGTGTCGTGGAATATTCTAATCCACATATATAAATTATCTAGAAAATATAAAGCCTAATAAATACATATAATAAATAAAGGAAGAAGAATGGTAAAGAACAGTGCTGTCACAATGACAGTACTCGAAATCCCCTTTGTTTTATGCTTCGTCTGCAAATTGTAACGTTTCCACGTTAAATATAGGCCTTCTGCAACATACACGCGTTTCCCAAACACACAATAAAATGTGCTGCCTTTCTAAGAAAAACCTTGAAATATGCAAGTTGACCTAAATTTTAAATTCCATTCATGTCTTTTTCTACACTGCGTTACCAAAACGAACGAACAGATGGACTAAAGGATAAAGAGAGAAAGGAGGGCTGAAAATCAGGAACGCATGCAACACGCGTCGCGCGATACACAAATGCTACCATCACGCGGGTAAGACTACATGCACTAACTTTTTTTCAGACGAACAGTGATAAAATACACTACCCTTCCCAGAGTTAGGTTTTAAAATCACAAAAAACGCTTATTAGGAAAGATAACAATAGATGGGTTTACGGTTGAAAACATAACAGTACCCAGACAGCACATCTTCGAAACAGGAGGTAGAAAATACATATTTTGAACGCAGCCACGTAGCTCTTTTAAATTTGGATATTTGGGTTCCTTAGGGTTTGCTGACAAAGAATATGTAAAACGTTACGCAAATAGTCTAGGAATTAACAAGTTATAACCAAAATAAAATATTGGGGATGCCTGACAGCATGAAATCATTTCTGCTCATAAAATTTTTTTTATAACATGTTTGAAAAAACCTTACGTTACATAAATAGCCTACCATGTAAACTCCAAATTGATTGGAGCGCAACAAATGAAAAACTAACCACGATTGGTCGGGCTATAAATACTATCTTGGTTGTTAGGGAGACGTAGAAAGGTAACATTTTTTTCAAACACTTGTCGAAACGTGGCTCCATTGGCCAGACTCGCTGATATAATCACTTAGGAGCGTTAGGTCGAGACCACTAGTTCAAATAAGCTTGATAAAGCAACAGTGCGTTGAAGCCAGCTCATATTTTTGCTAAATAAAAGCCTGGAACATAAGCAGATGGGAATTTGTGCCAGTAATTGTGCCAGAATTCATTGCTAATCAACGTATCTGTGTTTATTTCCATAAAATTGTGGTAAGCTTGAACCATTCAGTATCTTTTAATGAAAATTGAATGTAAATTGTTAATTTATGCCTGTATATATATGTGTAGTTCAGTGGCAAACAGGAGATAAAGCCTATAATGCTCCAGCCTGAACAGAGGGTGTCGGAGGGAAGTAAAACGGCATGGAATGGCCAAATAGTACACTGACACCTGGATGATTGATTAGACAGAAATAATGCTGGAAGTGCAGAGGCGTGGTAACCATTAAGGAGGTAAATACTGGTATAAAGTATTTCAGATGAAGCTGACAGTTGGCCTAACGCTCTGAACTCAATGTTTGTGTTGTATTGTGTTCAGTGTAGAACTAGAGTATCAATTAGTTATGAAGTAGAAGGTATATCCTTCTTGTTTTCAGGGACCGTGGTCTTGATGGTACTGAGCAGCACTTGGTCAGAGCTTTGCTGAATCCAGAGTCGGACAGCATACTCCTTGGTCCAATTAGCTATCAGTGAGGTGTCTCCAGAGCCCAGAGGAGAATTCGAGCAGAGGAGTCCTTTCCTGCCGCCATCACTCAAGATAAGCTGATTTGGCCAGCTGAGCTCAACATTATGTCCCCTCATCTTGAAATGACTTTATAAAAATAACATTCAGAGGGGAATTTAATTGTCTTAATATCAGGAACTGAGAACATCTCCAATACTAGTTTCCTTAAGACAAACTATTGAAGTCATGATGACAAATACCAACAGAGCTTGAACAAAACAAAACCAGTATTACCTCATTTTACTACTACACAACTGACACACATAGGATATTTTTAATAATATATGTCACTACAATATTCATATTAATCCATTCTGTACATAACTTGTAATGAAAATTGATTGTGATTCCTGGTTCCTTTGTAATTGAATCAGGACACATATTCATTCATATCAGCAATGAATACATATTGTTATTTGAAAAGTTATCAGTGACTCCTTAAGATATCCTTTAGAGTGTTATATGTATGTGAGTGTCCCAGTGTTGTCAAGTATAGTGGAATAAATTAAATTGTTTATCTGTCTGTGGTTGTTTTGACTTACACTTCATCCTACACATACCCTAGACACATAACGTAGTCATCACACTATTGCAGAATAATTCTGACTGAGATATATAGATATGTGGTAGCAAGTAAGGTTATCTATAATACACTACTCTTAATAGATATAGATACCTTCACAGCTGATCTCAGTCAGTACACTAAGTCCCCTATAAATATTTATAACATCCCACTTCACCACACCGTGTACAATGAAGATAGTCCTTCAAGCCAAAAACCAAACTAGTTTTCTATTTCTTTATTTCTCACGAGTGACTGATAACTATCTTTATGTGTGTAATATTTATTTATTGACCTAGAAATCTAGCCAATCATCCTCCGTAACATACTGGTAGACGCGACCGACAGGCTGTTGACTCCTGCTCTAGATGATGCCGAGCTATTGTTTCACAAGAAAATAAGCACCATTCAAAACAGGTATGTTATGTAGCGTATATACAAGAACTGTCTGAGCCATCAAGACTATTTTTGTAAACCATAAGGGGAAAAGAGATGGCTGAAACGCTAACTCCCTCGCTAAATCCGCCACTGAGATATAAGTGCTAAGCCTAAATTAGTGTATTATAAGAAAACTGTAATTATAAATAGGCGTTGACGTGTAAGAAACAGCACGTAACAAGGTAATAGCAGCAAGCAAGAGTAAACACGTCAGACGTGCGAGAAACAAGGTGACAACTTTAGTGAACAAGTGATGCGTGTGATAAAAAGCGCGTAAGAAGGTGACAGCAGCAACCATAGGTAACTGAACCATGCAACAAAAAGTCTCCGATTACAATTCACGTCAAACAAATGGAGAGACCAGCATGTTGTTTGTCACATGAAATCACGGTAATAATAATAGACCCTTCAGACATAACTGACTATGAGAATGTGCCACTGAGGTGAAGGCCGTAAGCTGCTTTTTTTCCTGGTGTTCCTTTCGACGTGTTATCTCTTCTGCTTGCTATGAGAGCTTCTTTTCGCCCAGTTTGTGGTGGCGCTATAGATAGCATAGCCCTTGGTGCGATCGGCAGCTTCATCCTCCCAGGTTGCTAGATTTATGTCCAGTGAACTCATGTCTCTCTTGTACACATCTTTGAATCTCAGCTGCGATCGCCCAACTGTTCTTTTGCCATCTTCCAGTTGTCCATAGAAGATATCGGTCTGAATGCGACCATCTTTCATGCGGCGGACATGGCCAAGCCAGGGCAGTCTGCGCTGTCTAAGCAGTGTATACATGCTTTAAAGGCCAGCTCGTGACAACACCTCGACATTTGTCACTTTGCGGAGTGAGGTTTTCTGGTATTGAATGAATAAACAGATGACTTTAAATGATGTTGCTTGACTACAGGATAAAATGGGGCTGTTTTGAAATACTGTTAACTAAACTGATGCACAGATAAGTAAGCTAAACAATGTTTCTGCTGATGTGGGGGGGAGAAAGGGGGGGGGGGGGGGGGGGGGGGGTGGGGGGGGGGGGGGGGGGGGGGGGGGGGGGTGGGGGGGGGGGGGGGGGGGGGGGGGTGGGGGTGGGGGGGGGGGTGTCTATGAGGAGGCCAGGAAAAAAATGGAGTACTGTTCTCATAGGCATATTGTTAGCGACAACTAATACAGGGTGATCGAGAAGTTTATCCCGCAGTGGGTTCAGTGCTTGAATACTATGAACCAAGGGAAATAATCCAAATAATAAAATTATTGTTACAAAGTCGTAATTTACAACTCTACATTTCTTTATTTTACATAGCAATTTAAATTATTTAAACAGACACTAACGCTTTATGCAAAAATGAAAACAAAAATATTACTTTTATGTAGTAGTAAAGTAAATCTAATTAAAGTCACCTAAAATAATATTGTTTGCTATATCATAAAATGTTACATTCATATTATTAAAGCACTGAACCCACTGCGGAGAGACATCTTGATTACCCTGTATGTGGTTGTGTTAAGGGACTGGCAGTCATATTATTAAAGCACTGAACCCACTGCGGAGAGACATCTTGATCACCCTGTATGTGGTTGTGTTAAGGGACTGGCAGTCATATTATTAAAGCACTGAACCCACTGCGGAGAGACATCTTGATCACCCTGTATGTGGTTGTGTTAAGGGACTGGCAGTCATATTATTAAAGCACTGAACCCACTGCGGAGAGACATCTTGATCACCCTGTATGTGGTTGTGTTAAGGGACTGGCAGTCATATTATTAAAGCACCGAACCCACTGCGGAGAGACATCTTGATCACTCTGTATGTGGTTGTGTTAAGGGATTGGCAGTCATATTATTAAAGCACTGAACCCACTGCGGAGAGACATCTTGATCACCCTGTATGTGGTTGTGTTAAGAGACTGGCAGTCATATCATACAAATCAAATAGCTACAGAAACCACTGCTGTAAGGACTAGATGTGAATGAAGACGCTGTAATGATAAGGGGACCAGCTGTAATGGCTGCCTCATACTCCATCATCTATATATATATATATATATATATATATATATATATATATATATATATATATATATATATATATTGTCATGGAATATTCTAATCCACATATATAAATTATCAATTAAATATGAAGCCTAACAAATAAAATTAATAAAGAGAAGAGCAATGGTAAAATGACAGTGCTGTCACAAAGAATGTACTCGAAATCCCCCTTGTTTTCTGCTTCGTCTGCAAATTGTAACGCTTTCACGTTGATAGTAAAGCTTACTGTATTATTACCCGCCTTCTTCAATGAAACGTGTGCTGTATTTCTTGGAAAAGCATTGAGACGTACTGCGTAATGACCTAAATTAACCCTAACATTAATTATACTGCGTTACCAAAACGAACGAACAGATGGACTAAAGGGATAAAAAGAGAAGGGAGAGGCAGAAAGCCGAACACTAAACCCGCTTCGCGCGATACACAATTACTACCATCACGCGTGTAAGTCTACATGCACTAATTTTTTTTCAGACGGACAGTGATAAAATACACTACCCTTTCCCAGAGTTAGGTTTATAAATCATAACAGACTCTTATTAGAAAAGACAACATTATATGGGTTTACGTTTGAACACATAACAGTACCCAGACAGCACATCTTCTAAACAGGAGATAGAAGAAATTGCATATTTTGAACGCAGCCACGTAGCTCCTTTAAATTAGTATTTTTGGGTTCCTTAGGGTTTGCTGACAAATAATATGTAAAACGTTACGCAAATAGTCCAGGAATTAATAAATTATACCCAAAATAAAATATTGGGGGTGCCTGACAGCATAAAATCATTTCTGCTCATAAAATTTTTTTTTATAACGTGTTTGAAAAAACCTTACGTTACATAAATAGCCTACCATGTAAACTCCAAATTGATTGGAGCGCAACAAATGAAAGCCTAACCACGATTGGTCGGGTTATAAATACTATCTTGGTTGTTAGGGGAGACGGGAAAAGATAACATTTTTTCAAACACTTGTCGAAACGTGGCTCATTGGCCAGTCTCGCTGATATACACACTTGGGAGCGTTAGTTCGAGACCACTAATTCAAATAAGCTTGATAAAGCGACAGTACGTTGAAGCCAGCTCATATTTTTGCTAAAATAAAAGCCTGGAACATAGGCAGAACGGAATTTGTGCCAGTTTGTGCCAGAATTCATTGCTAATCAACGTATCTGTGTTTATTTCCATGAAATTGTGGGACAGTGGTCTTGATGGTAGTGAGCAGCATCTGGTCAGAGATTTGCTGAATCCAGAGTCGGACAGCATACTCCTTGGTCTTTTTAGCTATCAGTGAGGTGTCTCCTGAGCCCAGAGGAGAATTCGAGCAGAGGAGTCCTTTCCTGCCGCCATCACGCCAGATAAGCGAATTGGCCAGCTGAGCTCAACATTATGTCCCCTCATCTTGAAATAACTTTATAAAAATACCATTCAGAGGGGAATTTACTTGTCTTAAAATCAGGAACTGTGAACATCTCCAATAATAGTCCCTAAAGACAAACTATTGAAGTCATGATGACCAATACCAACAGAGCTTGAACAAAACAAAACCAGTATTACCTCATTTTACTACTACACAACTGACACACATAGAACATTTGTAATAATATATGTCACTACAATATTCATATTAAATACATTCTGTACATAACTTGTAATTTAAATTGACTGTGATTCCTGGTTCCCTTGTAGTTGAATCAGGACACATATTCATTCATGCCAGTAATGAATACATATTGTTATTTGAAAGTTCATCAGTGACTCTTTTAAGATATCTTTGTAGAGTGTTATATGTGTGTGAGTGTCACAGTGTTGTCAAGAGTAGTGGATTAAATTAAATTGTTTATCTGTCTGTTGTTGTGACTTACACTTCACCATACACATACCCTAGACACAAAACGTAGTCACCACACTATTCCAGAATAATTCTGACTGAGATATATAGATATGTGGCAGCAAGTAAGGTTATATATATAATATACTACTCTTATTAGATATATATATACCTTCACAGCTGATCTCAGTCAGTACACTAAGTCCCTTATAAATATCTATAACATCCCACTTCACCACATATATTGGGGGCTCGTCCGGGATTTTGAATCTTTCACTATTAAAAATATTGGGGGTAATTCACTTCAGGGAATATAAGAATTAAAAGGTATCCTTGGGTGGAATTAAATAAGGTTGAGCTCACGGTGCCTGTGTTGTCCATTAGAGATTGAATTGTTGGTTAGACATTGTATAAATTTACCTGATAGACAATGGCGGACCTGGCCACATTTCGATCTGCTGCGGTTCAGACTGCAAAAGAGTTAGGATTAGATGGGCAAGTTATGGTTGCCTATGTCACTACGGAATGTGACAAATTTATTGAACGCGAAGAAAGAAGGTTTGAAGCCGAAAGAAAGTTAGAGGCTGACAGGGAAATTAAGAAGTTACAATTGGAAGCTGAGGCTGAGACTAAGAGGTTGCAAGCTGAGGCTGAGACTAAGAGGTTGCAGATTGAGGCTGACAAAGAGGCTAAGAAATTGGAGGCAGAAAAGAAGAAATTAGCTGCAGAAAGAGAAGAGAAGAGATTAGCTGCAGAGAGGGAAGCAGAAAAGGAGGAGAAGAGATTACAAAGGGAACATGAGTTACGACTAAGGGAGTTTGAGTTTCAAGGCCATGCTCCTGAAAATGGTGCCAGTCCCTTTGCCTCTGATGCTACGGTTACTCAAGGAGCCTCAATCTCAGCTATGAACTTTCATTTAGATCATTTTGTTGAGAAAGACGATGATATAGAGAGCTACCTAAATAGGTATGAACTATTAGCTACCACGTATGGGTTAGAGAGAGAAAGGTGGAGCTTAAAGTTAACTCAGGGACTTCGTGGGGCAGCTTATGAAGTTTTTGCAAAAATGAGCAGAGGTGATCAGGAAAATTATGACATGCTAAAGCAGGCTCTTTTGTTAAGGTATGAAAAGAATGCAGAGTTTTACAGGAAAAAATTTAGGAATGCTAAACTACTGTCAGGTGAAACCTATCACCAGTTCTCTGCACGAATAGAGACATACTTGGAGAAATGGACTTCTCTGGGGAAAACCCAAGATCTTAAGGAAATGGTCCTTATAGAGCAACTAAGAGAGTCCATGGCTCCAGACCTGAGAAAGTTTCTCATGGAACAAGGTGCAGGAGGCTGGGTGAGTTGCTAAATGTTGCTGAAAGGTATCAAGCAGCTCAAGCAGAGGTAACAGGTAATAAAAAGAAACAGGTGGACAACTTTAGGGCACCACAGAACTTTAATAAATTTGATCCTAAGGATCAAAATAAAGGTAAGCACCAATTTGATAGGCCACGGTATGAAAATAAAAATAAATTCCCACAATTCGATGAAAGGAAATATGATGAAAGAAAATCTTTCAACCAAGGAAAAAGGTGGTGTAAGAATTGTCAGATGGACAATCATGACACTGACCGTTGCAGAAGGAAACCTGTGTATATGGCAACCCGTCAGGTCAGGTCGACCTCAAGACAGGAGGAGGATATTATGTTAGATACCACTCCAGAAGAGATGAGGAAGGCACAGGCTGGGGATAAAACACTCAAGCCTTGTTTCAGAAAATTGTCAACTTGTCATACAACTCCAGGCAAGGGAGATTTTTACATGAAAAACAATTTGATGTATAGGAAGACTGGAGCTAGATCCAAAGGTCAGGGACAGCTGGTACTTCCTAAAAGATATAGGACAGAATTAATAAGGAGCCTACATGTGAAACCAGATGGGGACCATGAGAAGATAGGTACCATCATTCAAAAGGTGGCTCACAATTATAATTGGCCCAAAGCAAGATGGGACATTGAGAATTTTGTAGAAAGGTGTAGCATAGCACATGAGGGAACACCCACAAGTGGGAACATGGATCAGGACCTGGACACGCCACGGGGCAAAATTAGGCCTGATAATAAAAAGAAAAATAGATTTGATAAAGTGGACCAAATGTAATGGGAAGCCCCTTTTCACGGACAAGCTTCACTTAACTGTTTTACAATGGCCACTATGCGGAGAGTGCAAAAAGATGTCTTACCCCAGGATAAGCCGAAAATCCCTCAATCGGACTTAAACAAACTGGAGGAAGAAGATGTAGAGAGGAAATCTCTCATCAAGAATTTTAAGTGGGGAGAAAGCCCCAAAAGAAAAATTGGTAGCGGTCGTTTTGTGAATGATAATTCTGGGAGGAAAAATCATCACTATAAAGCTTCGAGTGGAAGAGACCATACCGGTGCATGGACAAATAGGTCCACACAATTAAAGGTCCACATGTAGCTTTGTTAAGAACGTGGACTGATGAAAAGGCAGAGGAAAACATTACATCTTCATACCAATATGTGAATGAGCTGACCACTCGTTTAAAAACTGGCTGGAAACTTGCCAATGAAAATTTGAAACAAGCCAGGAAGAAACATGCTGCCTATTATAACAGGAAGGCGAAAGACAGAAATTTGGCTGTGGGAGAGAAAGTACTGCTTCTTTTGCCCGGGAGTCAGAATAAGTTACAAATTGGATGGCAGGGTCCATATACAGTTCTAGAGAAGGTGTCTAGAACAAATTATAATATAGATAAGAAGGGGAAAGAAAAAATCTATCATGTGAATCTCCTGAAGAAATATTTGGAAAGAGAACATCAGGAAGAGACACACTTGTTGACCTTGTCCATCGCCATGGATATGAAAAAGGAACCACTTTCATCATTTGAATATCCATTACACCCCTGTGAGACAGCAGCACAGGTGAAAATCAGTACACATTTAACGAAAACTCAGAAAGAGAGAGTGCAACAGGTTCTAAATAATCATGCAGAGGTGTTAACAGACCGACCAGGGCATACAAACCTATTGGAATATGATATGAAATTAATAGACTCCACACCTGTCTGTATGAAACCATATTCGATTCCGTTTGCTAAGGAAAAAGCTTTGAAGGAAGAGATAGACTATCTGTTGAAGGAAGGAATTATTTCGCACAGTGAGTCTTCGTATAGTTCCGGTGTTGTACTTTTAAGGAAGCCCTCTGGAGAACATAGACTCTGTATAGATTACAGGAGACTGAATGCTATTACAGAAGGACAGGTGGATCCATTGCCTGATACAAATCAGCTGTTTGCCAGACTAAATAAAGCTAAATATTTCTCAAAAGTGGATCTGAGTAAAGGATACTATCAGATTCCAGTAAAGCCTGAGGTTAGACCATACCTAGCTTTTAGTACCTCAGAAGGACACTATGAGTTTAATAGATTGCCATTTGGATTGAAGAATGCGCCTAGTGTCTTCTCTAGAATGATGAGAAAATTATTGGATCCTCTGAATAATCCCTGTATAACAAATTTTATGGATGATATCCTTATAGCAACAGAAACATTTGAGGAACACATTGACTCTCTGAACATGCTGTTTGATCGACTTAGGGAGGCAAATTTAACAGACCGACCAACCAAATGTTGCGTTGGATGTAAAGAATTGGAATTTTTGGGACACACAGTTTATCAGGGAAACATGACCCCTGACCCAAAGAATTTAGAGAAACTACAGAAAGACCCGAGACCACAAACCAAGAAGGACGTGAGATCCTTTGTCTCATTATGTGGTTTCTACCAGAAGTATATCAAAAACTTTAATTCCATATGTGCACCGTTAACTGAATTGACACGTAAAGGACTTCCAGATCGCATTACATGGACACCACAATGTGAAATGACTTACCAAGAATTGAAGGAAAAGCTCACAAGTAAACCCATTTTGAAATTACCTGACTTAAGTCAAGAATTCATAGTAAGGACGGATGCAAGTAATATTGGGCTAGGTGCAACTTTACTACAGAAATCAGATGCATTGGATGGGGAATTAAGCCCAGTGGCATATGCTAGCAGAAAGTTGAATAAAGCTGAAATCAACTACTCAACTAGCGAAAAAGAATGTCTTGCAGTAATATGGTCAATAAAGAAATTCAATATTTATCTATATGGGAAGGCATTTAAGTTGCAAACTGACCACAAACCTTTATCGTTTTTAGCACAGGCTAAGCATGAGAACTCTAGGTTACTCCGATGGTCTTTGCTCTGGCTCCATATAATTTTAGCATTGAATATATATCTGGAAAAACCAATCTGGGAGCGGATTTTTTAAGCCGCCATCCGTGTGATGAGAATCACCGTAAACCCCAGAAATAATAATAAATTTCTCTATGTGTATATAGAATAAAGGAATGACATATAATGTCTGTTTTAAGAGGGGAGGTGTCATGAAATATTCTAATCCACATATATAAATTATTAGGTAAATATGAAGCCTAACAAATAAAATTAATAAAGAGAAGAGCAATGGTAAAATAACAGTGCAGTCACAAAGAATGTACTCGAAATCCCCCTTGTTTTCTGCTTCGTCTGCAAATTGTAACGCTTTCACGTTGATAGTAAAAGCTTACTGTATTATTACCCGCCTTCTTCAATGAAACGTGTGCTGTATTTCTTGGAAAAGCATTGAGACGTACTGCGTAATGACCTAAATTAACCCTAACATTAATTATACTGCGTTACCAAAACGAACGAACAGATGGATTAAAGGGATAAAAAGAGAAGGGAGAGGCAGAAAGCCGAACACTAAACCCGCTTCGCGCGATACACAATTACTACCATCACGCGTGTAAGTCTACATGCACTACTTTTTTTTCAGACGGACAGTGATAAAATACACTACCCTTTCCCAGAGTTAGGTTTATAAATCATAACAGACTCTTATTAGAAAAGACAACATTATATGGGTTTACGTTTGAACACATAACAGTACCCAGACAGCACATCTTCTAAACAGGAGATAGAAGAAATTGCATATTTTGAACGCAGCCACGTAGCTCCTTTAAATTAGTATTTTTGGGTTCCTTAGGGTTTGCTGACAAATAATATGTAAAACGTTACGCAAATAGTCCAGGAATTAATAAATTATACCAAAATAAAATATTGGGGGTGCCTGACAGCATAAAATCATTTCTGCTCATAAAATTTTTTTTATAACGTGTTTGAAAAAAACCTTACGTTACATAAATAGCCTACCATGTAAACTCCAAATTGATTGGAGCGCAACAAATGAAAGCCTAACCACGATTGGTCGGGTTATAAATACTATCTTGGTTGTTAGGGGAGACGGGAAAAGATAACATTTTTTCAAACACTTGTCGAAACGTGGCTCATTGGCCAGTCTCGCTGATATACACACTTGGGAGCGTTAGTTCGAGACCACTAATTCAAATAAGCTTGATAAAGCGACAGTACGTTGAAGCCAGCTCACATTTTTGCTAAAATAAAAGCCTGGAACATAGGCAGAACGGAATTTGTGCCAGTTTGTGCCAGAATTCATTGCTAATCAACGTACTGTGTTTATTTCCATGAAATTGTGGGACAGTGGTCTTGATGGTAGTGAGCAGCATCTGGTCAGAGATTTGCTGAATCCAGAGTCGGACAGCATACTCCTTGGTCTTTTTAGCTATCAGTGAGGTGTCTCCTGAGCCCAGAGGAGAATTCGAGCAGAGGAGTCCTTTCCTGCCGCCATCACGCCAGATAAGCGAATTGGCCAGCTGAGCTCAACATTATGTCCCCTCATCTTGAAATAACTTTATAAAAAATACCATTCAGAGGGGAATTTACTTGTCTTAAAATCAGGAACTGTGAACATCTCCAATAATAGTCCCTAAAGACAAACTATTGAAGTCATGATGACCAATACCAACAGAGCTTGAACAAAACAAAACCAGTATTACCTCATTTTACTACTACACAACTGACACACATAGACCATTTGTAATAATATATGTCACTACAATATTCATATTAAATACATTCTGTACATAACTTGTAATTTAAATTGATTGTGATTCCTGGTTCCCTTGTAGTTGAATCAGGACACATATTCATTCATGCCAGTAATGAATACATATTGTTATTTGAAAGTTCATCAGTGACTCTTTTAAGATATCTTTGTAGAGTGTTATATGTATGTGAGTGTCACAGTGTTGTCAAGAGTAGTGGATTAAATTAAATTGTTTATCTGTCTGTTGTTGTGACTTACACTTCACCATACACATACCCTAGACACATAACGTAGCATCACACTATTCCAGAATAATTCTGACTGAGATATATAGATATGTGGTAGCAAGTAAGGTTATCTATAATACACTACTCTTAATAGATATAGATACCTTCACAGCTGATCTCAGTCAGTACACTAAGTCCCTTATAAATATCTATAACATCCCACTTCACCACATATATATATATATATATATATATATATATATATATATATATATATATATATATATATATATATATATATAATCCCAGGTATTTCCTGTCACTAACGCAAAAGGATGCAACTTTGGTTGACAATTAGACATTAATTGTATTGTTTCCCATATATGTACTCTCCCGAAAATAGTAACACTCGACAAAGAAAATCGCGCAAATGACGGTGTGCACAAACATTTTTCTATAGTCAGTTCGGAAATTCGTGCCCTCGGAAAGCGTCAATTTTCTCCAAAGCTGTTTGTTGTATGTACATGAATTTTTGCATGCAGTCTTAGATTTTCCATGCAGTTAAGATTTTGCGATCATTACATCCACAGCTGTCCCGAAATTTGCAAAACGGCGATTTTCTTTGATCTTTTTGGAACATTTGCCAAAATCTGCTCGTAACATTAATTCTTACAGTACATCACAACATTTGTGCGACAAGACGGTTCAAAAGCGTGTCCTAAATGTGTGATTGGTTGTTCACGTGATTTTGATACGTGGAATGATGATCTGATAATGAACAATGGTAGCAGTAAATCATCAGGAAGCTATGACGAATCGTAACTGTTTATATGTGTTATTATAGATTGGCATATGAAATTAGTTTATCACAAACGAAGGAATGCGATCGTCGTGCCTCATTCCGAATCGGACGATTTCAATAAGTTCAAAACAGTTATTGGTTGGATAAACTGCAAGCCATCTCGCTGCCAGTAATCTTCTTCTTCCTGGAGCACGTGTTCTTCACATTTAGCCCAGTACTCTGTGTCTATTCGTGAAAGGGCCTCACGAGTCATGTCTTTAACATTGCACATTTTAAAAGTGGTGTTCTGGGCGGCCACTTGCCCTTTAACTCTAGCCCAAACCAGCTCTATTGGGTTAAGGTGAGAATGGTAAGGTGGGAGTCGAAGAGAAACATGACCCTGCTCTTGGATGATTTTATCAATCAGATACTTTTGTCTTATTCCTCTGTCTCACAAGCTGCAACAACTCTGGTTTTAAATAGCTGTTGTCAGGGAAGATATTTTCATTCACAAGCCACTTCCTGATTTCGTCTTTCGTGAATGCCGAAGTGGGAGCTTTATCCTCCTGCGCTAGAACATTATGATAGGACGCATTATCCATCACCAGGCAAGACGGCCTATCTAGAGACGGGAGGAGTGTATTCACTATCCAATCTCTAAAAATGTGCCCATTCATTTCACTGTGGTAGTCCCTACCATCTACAGACTTTGATTGAAAAATAAGCTCTTGATCACGGACAAGCCCATTCTTTCTGCTGTTAGCATGTGCTAATATAATGCGTTGACCTTTGCTGTTGGGAATTTTCCTTCTATGGTCTCCGTCAACTGATTGCCATTCTTTCTCGTTCATATGATTAGCATTAACCCAAGATCCGTCCAAATACACTATATCATAGCCATCTTGTCTTCTCTCACGAAACTGCCTAAGGTATTTGCTTCGAGCTGCAACCAGATGTGGTTTTTCACACAAAAAATTCCTTCCGCCAGACGTTTTTCTAAAAGTGAAGCCGTCACTTCTGACAAGTTGCCAAAGAGTTGTTTTTGAGACGTTAATATCGCATTCTACTTGCAGCCGACTTTTCAGCATGCGGAGAGTAACAAGTTGATTTGTATTAAACATTTTCAAAATCAAGCGTCTAATGACATCCTTGTCAAAATCATCAAATTTTTTCTTCCTTCCTTGCTTAACCGCAGCCTCTGTACAATCACCGTCCTGTTGTATCCAACGTCGAAAAGATCTTCTATCCACACTCAGGGCCTTTCGTTTTCTCCTACCTAATTCTTGGATGTCGTGGTATAAACAACCCATCTTAGCCTCTCTGCGAATTTGCCTGTACAATATAACAGCTACCTTCTGCAAAATGATAAATTTGCATTTCAGATTCATTGTGCTTTTCATAATTATGCAGTTTAGTTTATTAATATATTATACGCTGGTGTAGTATTTGTTTCGTTGCAGCCAACTCATTGCAATTAGCATACGCCGCTGAAATAATAACTCGCGACTGTGTACAATAGGTGCGGACTCGTGCGGACATGTAGTAACTACACTAACTCAAACAAAAAAAATATTGAAAATGTTGTAATATGAGAGGTTATTGGTGTAACTCCACTAAGTGTAAACAGAGTGAGGTAGGCTGTGTAAGTCCCTGAATCTAATTGTTGTTGATGTTGTATTCTCAGGGTACCTATCCGCTACCTCTCTGAGATCTCATTTTGGAAAATATTTTCTGGGTATGTTATATGGCTACTTGTATAAGGTAATGTATTTTATGTGATGAAAGAAAATGTCAAACAAAATTTTAACCCAATAAAAATAAAGTAAGTAAGACTTTTGATGAAGTTTAGGTAATTATTTTTTACAATTTAATCTCCCTGTACCTCAATTTTATGGGCTATGGATTGTCAAACTCAATCGAATTTTTATTTACTCTACTTAAAATAAATAAATTGGAACTCTGTCCATGTCTCTTCTTTATACAAAAGAAATTCACTGAAGAAATCCACCCACTGTTCTGTTTACCGGCCTGTACTGATCACAGTTAATATGTTGGAAAGACTGTTGGGTTCATCACTTCAAGGTGATTATATTATTATTATGGTTATGGTTATTATGGTGGAACTTTATGATATCAATAATTTTGTCAGTGCCTTTGCTAAAGGACTTAACTGGCATGGATTGAAGAAAACAGTTGGCCCATAGGTCCTCAGAATCAACAAATGTGGTGCTCCTGGTAGAAGGAGTGGGGCTAGCTACAACTTGAATGCTGAGCGATCACTCCCAAGATTTTCGTCCCTCACCAGGTTTCCTGCCACCAATAAGTATTCTGACATATAACCTGAAATGAGAGGAACATTCCCTCCCATAAAACTCTCATCTATAATTCTTCTACACATAACCACTGTAACAACTCACCTTGATCAGCTATGTGTGCTGATCATTACACCAGTCTTTATTCTTCATTGTTTAGCATCACTGCTGTGTAAACATTCTTCTTCAGTGATAGTACAAAGCCCTGATCCCTTCCTCCAAGGTGTCGCTTCCATGTAATAAGCAGGGGTGTACATACCCAGCCTGTGACCCTTTAATGATTTCCTTACAACATCTTATACAGAGTTTGTCGTTCATACAATAGATAGGATGTGCATACTCTAGCACTGAAACCTGTGGATAATTTCGTCCTAACATTTTCTACATAATTATACATAACATTTAAACATTTATGGCACTACAAAAAGCCCCGTCAACAAATTTTAACTATTTCCCCAAGCTACCAAATTGAGCAGTTTATAAGTGTGTTCGCTCGTCTGTTTTTATTTTATATATTATATATCTCATTTATTTATGGACATATTTTTAATATCAAAATAGATTATTAAGCGGCCAAGTACCCTCTATCTATCTATATAGGTTTCATTTAATTATTCTTTCCCCCTTTCATCTGTATAATTTTTTAAGTAATTAATGGTGCTTTTTCCGAACTGAAAATATTACTAAAATAAAATTTTCTATGTCAAAATAGTATTTTTACGGGAAAATCTTTATGTCGACATATTAAGCAATATTAACGCTATATTTCAAGATATCTCTCTCCTTTTAATTCTCTTTAGTTTTTGAGAAATAAATTATTTAATTTTATTCCAAAGCACAGATTAGGCATATTTTCTCCTACAACCAAGATTTTATCGTCACTATAAAGCGAGGTAACAATACGATTGGTTGTTAATTTTTACGACGTTTGTTAATAAATATTGGGAGCGGTAGTGCGTGTTAAAAGGGGGTAGTAACCTTTTTAACTTGGCGTAGTGGAAAATTCAAATTCTTTAGTTAAATTTTTAGCGGTAGGTTTGACCTTGCCCTTGACAAATTTCAAACATAGTAGTAGTGGGTTATAGGTTGTAAATTTACGTTAACTAGATTTTGAGGGGGGCAATTTTTAAACGTGTTGTCTTACAGATGCACTTTACGACAGAATAGCACATTTCATCGCTTGTGCTGTGCTGCAACAAAAATTAAGTGCGCAATTTTTGAAAGGATTTTGTAACTTTCCTGTAGAACTAATAAAAATTAACGCAGACAACGGTAAGAGTTTTTTATATAACTTAAAGAAGAAAATTCGAACATGACATGTGTTTTGTAAGGGCAAAAATATATTAATAACTGTATTGATATCAGTAGGGCACGTAGCAAATTTCAATAACATCCGTCAAGGGGTTGCAAAGTTACAACGTTCAATGTGTGGGCACGAATATCCGAACGGACTTTATAGCAATCTCTTAATGCAATAGGCATTGTTACCTGAACAAATTCTTGTGAATTTACACATCTACCTTATTCAATACGGAAAGCCCGGAATCCTAGGAACCAGAACATTAAGTCATAGTGGGAGTCTTTTGTAAAATAACACTCTAGACCACGTGTAAGAAGCATCTTAATGAAGTTGCCTTAACTATTTCTCTGAGCCAGAAGTCGGTATTCCCAAAAGATATTTAGGGTGAGTTGTACATTTTATTATTCTGTATTTTGCATTTAGTACACGTGAAACTCTCTAGTGGATGTCCATGTCATATGAGGCTGGCAACCTCAGCATATTGAAAGATGTTTTTTATGAACCATAACTACAAGAGATGGTTACTGCTTTATGCGCGTTTTTCATAGAGAACCAAAATAATAGGTAGTCGCAAGTTCCATATGAAGCAGGGAGTGGATGATGGTAGAAACGATGTACATACTTATTATATTAACCTTTTAAACCAGTGCAAATGTAAATGTAAACATGTTCAATAAAAAAGCAATGCATGTTTTCCACTGACTAGGATTAGTATTAATGCTCAGAGAAGGTAACGCTCTGGGGCACATGGGGTAGTAGAATGAAAAGGAGTGATACCCGATTTATGTGTCAGGAAACACAATACTCGGGTGGGTATTTGTTTTTCTCTTATTTCATGATACTAGTCAGTGGTACCAATTTGTGGTGCTATCAGTGGAACAACTAAGTGTTATAAGTGGCCTTCAGTCAAAGCTAGACACCTACAGAAGACGAGTCTTAACAAACGCTGGACCATCTTCGCAATATACTACGATACTACGAGCAACGTGTTGCGGCCATTGGACTTGACTAGTGACCAGAGTGCGCCAGTCCATAACCTGCAAAGAACGAGAATCTCTATTAAAGAACTTTTGAAATCAGACCATCACCTGTGAGGAAATGTAAAAGACTCTATCTACATTTACCGCACCCTTATTTATTTTACATTTATTAACGATAATTGATTATTAAATTGTGTATCAGTAAATATAGACATTTAGTTGATTTTGTCACTTTGAGTGAGCTGCACCCGTATGTCTCAGTCATTTTACATACTTATAACAGAGCTTTTTAAGTAATGTTTTATTGAGTTAAATCAGTTGGTGTCTCATCAGAACGATCAACATCCTTACTCATAGAAGGTTAGGAGAGATAACAAGTTTACATGGCCTAGATCCTTTCAGCCGTAGAACTTGATTTCTTTAAATTCCTATCAGGCTCCTTGGAATTGAAGTACCATTCTTCAATTCACATCTCTGTCAAGAGTAATCTTGAGCGAAAGGTAGACACCTTTAAAGATCTTCAGTAGATACTCTGAATTTCGGCCACGGTTGGAAAATCACATCCATGCATAAAGCCAGGAGTAATAGAGGGAGGAAGTTAATTGCAGGGATTTACAGTTAGGATCGTGACACACGAAGTGACGTTTATTCGTGTGTATCACTATGTCAGTTCTAATGGCATTTTGTGGTGGTCTTAAATAAAGTAAGAATTTAATATAAGATATTATTCGTTAAGAGACATACAGGAAAACACAAATATTTACTACACCAAATTAAAATCCGGGATTTAAATTAATTTAGTTTAGTTATATATTATTTTAAAAATAAAGTATAAAATAATACAAAAAATTTCTGTTTAACAAATAAAAACTAACTGTGCTTTCTTGAATTGCAACTAAAAAGTTGAAAATAGTTTAAATTAACACATTTACTTAAAGCCTTTCTTACTTCACCCATATGATGTGCTATTGGTCTTACTCCATCAATCATTGCGGACCATCTAGTTTTTGACATCCCATATAGTGAAACAGGAAGAAGTTGCTTTAAGATTTCCCACTTTTGAGGACTACTACTGAATAAATTGTACATTTGCTGTATTGGTCCAAAATACTTAACCGCCTCTTTACATGATTGAGCACAGTCAATGCCTACAATGTTTATTGTGTAGTTTCCACAGCTAGAGAAAATGGATCTAGGGTTATGCTCAAGGAGGATTGATTGTACACCATTATATTTGCCAGCCGTGTTCGATCCATTAACATGACCTTGGCCGATGCAGTATTGAAAATCTAACCCCAACTCTTCCAAGAATTGTTAGAACTCGAGCAGCAATTTCCCTTCCAGTCTTTTTTGTGAAATTGTCAAAACACAAAACCTCTCTTCGACTGAAAATTCTGAGCTGTTATTGAAAATCTTTACATATCGAATGACGTTTGTGGTTTGTTCCTTGTTAGATCTATCTGGCGTAGCATCAACATTTATTGTAAAATATTTGGCATTATTGATCTCATTAAGAACAGATTTTTGTACAAATGATCCACAAATGTTAATGAATTCATTCTGGATGTGTGTGGAGAGAATGTGTTCTTCAACATGTTCAAAGAGAAGTACATCATATTTACTAAGCAGTTCAATTATGCCTAGAAAGTTTCCATTGATGTGGTCACCTAAGCGGTTACTAGAACTAGTGCTTTAGATTTCTATATAGAGTGACGCCAACTAAAATTTGGCGGCCATTTTCGGCCGTACCCGTATTGCAGGAAAATGGACCCAATCGCGAGTTTCAGAAACAATTTGCATTTTCGTTTAGGTTAAATAATACTTTGAAATAAAATTAGATGCAAATACATTAGCACATATTTGTACTATTATTTGTATTTCAACTAACAAAACAAAAAGAAGAAAACTAGTTTACTTACCGGTTTATTGAAAAGAATCAGTAGCGTGGATTTTTAACACATACTCCGTTGAATTTTATATTCCGTTAGAATTCCACTATTTAGCAACAAATATTCCGTTAGAGTTGCAACCCTTAGCAAAACATACTCCCTTCGAATTGAACTATTTACCTAGTTTATGCGGCGAGGCATAGTTCCCACAAAGGTTGTGGGTAATTGTGAGTCAGACTGTCCCAGTATTTTTCAGCTACCTTCTTCAATTGTTCAACGTCTCTGAGTCCACTCTTTTTTAAATGATTCTTGAGTAGTGCCCAAACGTTTTCAATTGGGTTTAGATCGGAACTGTTGCTGGGCCACTTCAGCACTATCACATTCTTCTCTTGCAGCCATGCTTTGGTGGTATGAGCTGTATGATTTGGGTCATTGTCATGTTGAAATGTGCACCCATCGGGGTACATGACCTGCATAAATAGCAGAAGGTGTCCCTCTAGTATGTTGATGTACCTTTCTTTCGTGAGAATTCCTGTGAAAACACACAGTGGGGTGGCACCTCTTGCTGACACCCCTCCCCAAAGATGGAATTTCTAGGTATGTTTCGGTCGCTGGTACAAAGGCGTTACAGAGCCTTTCGTCCAAATATTTATTTGAGCAGGATAAGACCAAACAGAACATTTATCTGAAAAAATCACATTGTCCCATGACAAATTTTGGTGTTCGTGGCACCAGTTCAAGCGCATCTGTTTGTGAGTCTCTGTGAGCAATGGTGACGAAATTACCCGCTTTTTTGTGTAATTCATCCTGTGTAGCTCCCGGTTGACAGTAGCATTAGATACCTCTGGGCTCCCAACTCGATCATGCGCTGCCGTATGTTTTCTACACTCTACATTGGCCCAGCCCGAACGATTTGGGCGAGACGCCGATGGTTCTTTGTGTCCAAAATTCTTGGCCTCCCACTACCTTCTTTTCGCTCGATTCCATTACCTGCTTTTAATTTACTCTTGACTCTGCAGACAGTCCGCTCAGGAATGTCCAAGGTTTTAGAAATGTTGGAACATGTTTGATTTCCTTCATTCCAAAGCTGGGAAATTAACATACACTTTGACTTTGTATTCATTTTCTGCCACTAGCATTATATAAATTGTCGTCTGTGCTGTCGTTGGCTGCTCTATTATCAAGGGACGTTACTCTACGCTAATTTTTTTCTTTTACTTTTGGTAGTGTTTGCTCACTTCAGTGGAGTGCAAAATTTGGGGCAGAACATGCATATTTAATAGATTTCAGCTTATTTAGCTGAGGCAATATGACTGCCATTTTTTTTTGCAAAGTACTGTATATATATATATATATTATATATATTATTTATATATATATATATATATATATATATATATATAATATATATATATATATATATATATATATATATATATATTATATACCATATATATATATATATATTACCTCTTCTATAATTAAAAATATATTATATATATATATATATATATATATATATATATATATATATATATATATATATATATATAATAAAGTTATGTAATATAATTATATAATAAACTATAATAAAATCTCCTGTCCAAAATATTTAGTTAGATTTTGTTAAAACTATCTGGGCATAGTCGCTACCACGACAAGCATGGAAAACAAAGAGCCAAGGATCCAAACCCCCCAAGACGACCCAGAGTCCGCTGGGAGGACATTATTAGACAATCTTTGAAGGACCGAGGACTAGAATGGAACCAGGCCAGGAGGAAGACAGCCGATAGGATAGTCTAGCGCTCTCTCTTCCAAACCTCTACACTTCACGGTAGAAGGGGAATTACTAAGTAAGTAAGGAAGTAAGTACTTCGGTTAGCTCGGAATCCGCACTGAACTTCCTCCAATTGTGGCTCAGCTAGGCGTCGGAGTCTCTGCTCTAAAATTCTAGAGTAGATTTTACAAGCGACACTGAGAAGGGATATGCCTCTATGGTTTCCACATTGTCAATTGTAACCCTTTTTTAAAATTGGTGTTATGATGGCAATCACCCAATCCTTTGGTATGGTCTTGTTGCCCCACGCTGCCTGTAGGACCCTTAAGATTAATAGGTCACTTAGACCTTGCTTTCATATATTGTTTTTCAGAACGTCCACGAACACTGTCTGGGTGTTCGGTAGAATTAAATGTTGTTCTATATACGGCTTTGTGTTGCTTGAATTGCTAAATTTGCTGCTTAGAGGGTTGCAAACAACCAATAAGTGCGACCCCTGTTAAACGATCCTTAATGAAATGTTATTAGTGCATGGGTGTTGGGTGTGAGGTAGCCACGTCAACATAAGTTCGCCTCAACCACACCTAGCCCTGTAACACTTCAAATCCAACTATTACCCCGTATATAAGTTCCGAGGACTTTGTGGTTTACAGTATTATAAAACCGAGTTTTCTTTCTGGTTAATTTAGGAATATCCTTAATACTTAGTTGTTGCGCACATATTCTTTTGTGTGGCGCACAGATTACTGTTGTTACGCCTACAAATGTAAAAATGTAATTGTTTGCCTGACAATGTATATATTTATTATAATATTTATTTTGTGTATTGAAATATTTTCCTGGCCAAAGCGAGATCACCCATGTTGAACTTATACTTTTATTATATGGGTTATCTCTCCTGAATATCGAACTCAGCGTAGGCATCTAGGTTTACAGCGATCTATTCTTTGTTTGGTTAGAAATAGATTGTTCTTGCTTCAGAATATCTATGGCCCGAATCTATGTGTATTTCTTGTCTATGTAGGACGAGTCTGTCTTATATCTTAATATCTGTGTATGTCTAAGTCGAACTATATCTTCGGTGTCGAACTCGGGGTCATAGGTTGTTCGGCGGATGTGTCGCTAAGTGGATGTGAGAAGGTTCCACCCTGATGGAGGCTGAGTTGTTGTAGCGGCCTGCCGCCGGAAAAGTGATCTCTATATTAGTGGGGAAAGAGGTAGTCTCTTTAGACATACCATGTATTATTCACCCCAGTGTTTATTCTTACTGCCAAGGAATGGCAGAATCATATTCTAGTGTATTTCTGATACCAAGGTAAAGATGCATTTCTTATGAACTTTTCCTGATGCATTGTATTCGATGGGCAGTCGTACGGTTGTACGTTTAGATGAATATTAACCAGATGAAGATGACATTCATACCTAGCAGCACCATATTATGTGATGAAGTCAATAGTATCAATGGTAGAATCTACAAAGCAATGAGGACATTTAATGTATGATCAGCTTTGATTGCGCTTCATAGTTTGTATCCTGGGTGAGCGACAACTCACTGGGAAGAGAAGCCATTTTGAATTCTATATTTTTCAATCATCGAGGAGAGAACAGGGATGCCCCCTTATTATCACCTGATGAGTCCAGAGATCACTGCTACAGAAGAGAACCCACTACTAGTGGTTCAAAATTGTTATCAAAAAAATATGTGCTGAACTTTACCAAAATGAATCTTCGCTAGACGAGGTTAGGTCTAGGAACCATCTTGAACCTTGTTTATGAACTGACGTGCTCTGTCAGTAAAGTCAGACGATATATATATACATATTGGAAGTACTGAGTACTTGTCTACTGACATTCCATTGGTACTGTTATGCAACATGAATGCCCATGTGATAGTGTATTTCATTGATCAACATTATTATGATTTATGCCAACCTGTCTGATGTCACTGTACCCGTGCTGTCAAGTGTGATCGTTCCAATTAAACTGTATGAAACGTACACAGTAGTTGGCGTAAATGACTTCCAGCCATAAGTGAGTGAGATTGGTCTATTTGTCAACTCTAACGAACGTTTGCCATCATTCGCATGTACTGTATCCTCACTCCATGTCTACACACCACTGCGTAGGTCAAGTTGACCTTTTGTTTGTCGTCATTCTGACAACTCCCATCAACACCCTTCGAACACGAATGCAATCAACCAAGCAACACTGGTGGCCAGCTTTCTGGGTTTGACATCGCAGAAATTGAGAAGTGAACAGACTACTGATACCAGACCGTTTCCTGTGGCTGATACGACACACCTGCAGTACTAGTTTGCTCTTTTGAATTCTATATTTTTCAATCATCGAGGAGAGAACAGGGATGCCCCCTTATTATCACCTGATGAGTCCAGAGATCACTGCTACAGAAGAGAACCCACTACTAGTGGTTCAAAATTGTTATCAAAAAAATATGTGCTGAACTTTACCAAAATGAATCTTCGCTAGACGAGGTTAGGTCTAGGAACCATCTTGAACCTTGTTTATGAACTGACGTGCTCTGTCAGTAAAGTCAGACGATATATATATATATTGCAAGTACTGAGTACTTGTCTACTGACATTCCATTGGTACTGTTATGCAACATGAATGCCCATGTGATAGTGTATTTCATTGATCAACATTATTATGATTTATGCCAACCTGTCTGATGTCACTGTACCCGTGCTGTCAAGTGTGATCGTTCCAATTAAACTGTATGAAACGTACACAGCAGTTGGCGTAAATGACTTCCAGCCATAAGTGAGTGAGATTGGTCTATTTGTCAACTCTAACGAACGTTTGCCATCATTCGCATGTACTGTATCCTCACTCCATGTCTACACACCACTGCGTAGGTCAAGTTGACCTTTTGTTTCTGACAACTCCCATCAACACCCTTCGAACACGAATGCAATCAACCAAGCAACACTGGTGGCCAGCTTTCTGGGTTTGACAACGCAGAAATTGAGAAGTCAACAGACTACTGATACCAGACCGTTTCCTGTGGCTGATACGACACACCTGCAGTACTAGTTTGCTCTTTGTCAACACTTTGTCACGTGACCTATCAAGCGAATACTGGAACTAGGTCAGCGCTTGTGGACATTTTTCATTGTAGATCACAGAACGTTTGCAGGCAGAAATTAATTGTGTTAACAAGTATTACAGTGAACTGAGAGGTCCTACGTGTCGTAGTTATTGAAACTGTCATCGATGGATCCTCTTGTGTATTTTTCACATTGTTGTACATTGTAATAAGTAGTTCAAAAATTTAATATTGATTAAAGTGGCAGTTTATTTTCATTAAGTAATTAGAAACTGTACCATTGCATTCTAAAACTGAGCCTTTACAACACATCTTATGCACATGACATGTATTTATGTTTATATTACATGTATTTATTTCTCGTTGTGTTTATGTTGTGGGCGGTTGGTGAGGTGACTAGTATAGGGTATACCGAGTCATATTGGTCCTATATTAGCGTTCTGTAGGGAGCAATTTTATTATTTGAAAATTTGCAGGCAACATCTGTTGCTATTTTTTGTTAGTTGTGAAGACTGTGCTTGTCGTTGTTTTTGTGATATTTTTTCTGTTCTTCAGTTTTGTTTTGATTTGTTCGTATTTGTAGATCTACCCTTTTCTAAAATTTAGTTCTATACACATTTATATTTATACACTGTGACGTCATTTGTTTTGTTTATTCCCTTGCAGTTGTCATCACAGATTCTGTGATTATTTTCATTGATTTCCCTATTTGATTTATTTGATTTCTGCAAATGTTTTCGTATTGTCTTTCTTATTTGTACTTTATGTATGTTGTTGGTTGACATATACTATAAAATATACTTGATCATACACTACTAGCTGTGTAGTGAACTTATGAGAAATAATCAGCTGATGATTAATTGTTGTTATTATACGTACACAGTTGATTATACAAGACCTTATTTAAAGGCTTGTTTCCCACAGAGATTGGGATAAAGGAGCTAATTATTCAAGCTATTAAGAGCTTGTTTCCATTTATTTGGAGATAGATTTCATTATTGCTATTTCAGATATCTAGTCACATATTGGTATTTATTATGTCGACTTTAGATTACTTCATTGAGATAGGGAAATCCCTAGGCAAGACTGGAGATAAGTTGGAGGAGTATGCTACCAGTCAATATAAAAAAGCACAAAAATTGGAAATTGAAAAAAATGAAGGCTGAAGAGAAAAAACAAAAAAGTGAGAATAGAAGATTGGAATAAGAATTTGAACAAAAGAAATTGCAGCTGCAGGTTGAGGAAAAGAGATTCCAAATGGAAATGGAAAAACAAAACAAAGAATCTGAAAAAAAGAGATTAGACAGAGAAGCTGAACAAACAAAATTAGACAGAGAAGCTGAAGCTGAAAATAAAAGATTAGAAGCTGAGGCTGAGCAGAAAATATTAGAGCGAGAAGCTGAGAAAAAAAAGCAATGAGAGAACATGAACATCAAAAAGAACTTTTAGCCTTTGAGTTAGAAAAATTGAAATTGACAAATATGAGTAATGTTAATCAGTCAAATGGTAATAGTGGAAAACCCTTTACTTATAAGGTCAAGGTACCAGCGTTCAATCCTTCCAGTGACGTTATTACATTCTGGCTGGATCGTTTTGAACGTTCTTGTCGAGCTCATAATGTGGATAAATTACAATATGCTAACCAGTTATCAGAAAATTTGAAAGGTGATTCTCTGACTACTTTGTTTAAGAAAATGGTACCTGAATCAGGGGTAGAATTCGCAGAATTCATTGCTAGGACACGTCTTACATTTAATCGTTGGATTGAGTTATTCAAAACAGAAAAGACATATGAAGCCCTTATGGACTTGTTGCTCAGAGACAAAATTATGTCAAGTGTTAATAAACCATTCCTTGAATTCCTACATGAGCGTAAACCCAAGACACTAAAAGAAATGGAAGAATATTGTACCCAATACGTTACGGCACATCCGGACGTAGCTTTTAGCAATGCTAAGGTTAAAGAAAGTATGCCAGTTGCATCAGCAGCACCATACAACCCTAATTATTCACACAAATTTCAGGGACCTCAAAACAGGTTTGATAAAAAGGGTAACCATAATAGTTATCAAAACCAAGGTAACCAATCATTTCAGGGTTCTTCTGCGAAGAACTGGAGACGAGCTGACAGTCCTCGATTCAGAGGTGGTCATAATTATAGGAATTTCCGAAGAGGAAGTCAGTATAGGAATTATCCAAGTCATCCATCATGGAAACAACAAGATCATGATTATAGAGATACTCATTATAATGAATATGGTAACCATGAGAACTATGACTCAAACCCAAATAGGGGTTACAATAGAGGAAACAATAATGATTACAGAGGCAATAATAATCGAGGTAGATCACAATACAAAAAACGTAAATCACATTATCAGGCAAACTCTGCACAGCAAGAGTCACGTGAAGCCTATAAACAGACTAAAGATAATAATGACGCTAATAATATGGCATGTTCCGCTTTTGATTTTGGGAGAGCATCTCAGTGCCCCCAATGCAAAATATTATGTGAACCAACTACGGTTTCCACTTTAAGTTGTGGCCATCTTCTTCCCGCTCTTCCTGCGTCAGTCGCGCATGATGGAAGAGGTTCTCTTGTCTTACATAAAGGTTTAGTAAATGACAATCCAGTCTCAGTTCTTTTTTATTCCGGATGCACCACAATTGGTGTTAGGCAGTCACTTGTATATCCTTCTCGTGCCACTGAGAAAGTAGTCAAATGTGTAACGTTTGGCGGCACCTTAGAGAAATACTCTACTGCTATCATTAGGATTGCTACTCCTTTCTTTACAGGAGATGTACACGCATGTCTTCTGCCGAATCCAATCGCTGATCTTATCATCGGTCGTATTCACTGAGTCAAAGAATGCACTCCGCAACAAATTTCCGTTTGGGAAAAACAAAATATGCAAACTGCTAATGCTGTAGTCACTAGAGCTCAAGCTCTTAATATGCCTCAAACTTCATCTACTGAAGATAATGAAGTGCATAACCAAGATGATCCCTTGGTAATTTCTCGTGACTCGTTTATAAAACAGCAAGAAGATGATCCGACTCTAAAGAAATTCTTCACTCTTGCAACAAAAGGTGATTTGAATAAAGATACAACGCGTAAATCTTGGATTACAATGAATAATGGCGTACTTGTACGTATGGTGCAAGACTCCGCTAAGTCAAGTCATTCTCAGATTTTTGTTCCCAAGAATTTGAAAGTTAAAATTTTGCAGCACGCTCACGACTCTCAGTGTGCTTGACATATGGGTTTTTCCCGTTCAAAGTCAAGAGTTCTTGCGTCTTTCTTTTGGCCTTTTGTGAACAAAGACATACGGATTTATTGTCGATCTTGTATAGTATGTCAAGAAGTCAAATCCAAAGGTCAACGCCATGCTGCACCTATTCAGGCTGCAGACATTCCTATTCGACCATTTCAGAAAATGGCGATAGACATCATTGGTCCATTTAAGATCAAATCTGCGAGAGGACATCAGTTTATCTTAACGTGTGTAGACATGTGCACACGTTGGCCAGAGGCTATTCCTCTGAAGAGCATTACTACTGCTGACATTGCAGATGCTCTATGGCTTATATTTTCTCGGCTGGGATTCCCCGGAGAAATATTATCAGACCATGGCACCCAACTAATATCGGATACCATGTCTCAAGTGATGTCGACTCTGCAGATAGAGAGATCTTTGAGTAGTATCTATCATCCTATGTCCAATGGGATGGTCGAACTGCTAAATAGAACACTCAAAAACTTACTAGGGAAGATAACTGAGGATCATCCTCAAGATTGGGACAGGGTTTTACCCGCGGCCCTCTTTGCTTACAGAGAGGTTCCCAATGAACATACAGGATTTTCTCCCTTTGAACTTGTCTTTGGCGCGCGACCGCGCGGCCCTATGTCTTTGCTTCATGATCTCATAACCGCTGATAATATTACCGATGACACAAAATCTTCTTACGAATATGTCATCGCGCTGAGAGAAAAGATTATCGAAGCATGCAAATTGGCAACTTCTTCTTCTGAATTTGCTAAACAGAATGCAAGACAATTTTCCAATAAGAAAAGAACCTTACGACATTTTTGTCCAGGTGACAAAGCATTTGTTTTACTACCTTGTAGGGAAAACAGACTTCTTATTTCTTGGAAAGGTCCGTACGATATAATCTCGAAAATTTCCGATGTTGACTACATTGTCGATATTGATGGAAAGCATAAAACCTTCCACATCAATATGCTTATGGAATTCCATGAACGTCCGGATTATTTACAGCCTATTTTCCAGGCAACGGACGATTCACCAGACCAACATGGTCATTACTCATCACTGTCCGTAATACAGGATGAGGAAACAAGTTTTTCGGATGTTAATCTTCCGCTTCCGATGATTCCACTTCATTCGAGTGAATCATGGAAAAATGTTACTGTCTCTCCTGATTTATCTCTAGGAGAACAGCGACAAGTTTCGGCTATGTTACAAACATTTCAGGATGTCCTTACTGACATCCCTGGACAAACTCATGTTATTGAACATGACATTATTCTAACTGACCATAATCCTATTAGGGTCAGACCTTATCCTATCCCTATACATTTTCAAGCACAGGTTGAGAAGGAGTTGGATGAGATGATAGATTTCAAAATAATTGAACCATAAACTTCTGCATATTCTTCGCCGATGGTTATTGTTCGAAGAAAAGACAATAACATACGTCTTTGCGTTGACTATCGCAAATTGAATCAAGTTACGAAGTTTGATGCTGAACCTATGCCTTTACTAGAAGAGCTACTTACAAGGCTTTCTAAATCTCATTTTTTCACTAAACTAGATTTGTCTAAAGGATATTGGCAAGTTCCTTTATCTGAACGCGCCAAACCAAATACGGCTTTTTCTACACCTAGAGGCCTTTTTCAATGGAATTTCATGCCTTTCGGCCTTATAAACGCACCAGCTACATTCGTACGCATGATGCGTCGAATCCTATCTTATCGGTCAGATGTCATCGCGTACCTAGACGACATCTGTCTTTTCAGCGATACTTGGGAAGATCACTATTCGGGGTTAGTTGAATTACTATCTACTCTACGCGTGTATAACCTGACAGCGAAACCCTCTAAATCCTGCATTGGTTTTAGCGAAATTTCTTTCCTAGGTCATCGAGTTGGTCATGGTTTCCTAAAGACAGAGGACCATAATATCACTAAGATACTTAACATCTCTATTCCTAAGACTAAAAAGCAAGTGCGAAGTCTCTTAGGTCTTATACAATTTTTTGGAAGATTCATTCTGAATCTATCCTCTATCATGGCACCTCTTTCTACACTACTAAAGAAAGGGTCGCCTAATATGGTCCACTGGTCACAGGAATGTCAATCCTCTTTGGATAAGATCAAAACTTTGTTTTCAACACCACCTATTTTAGTTTTACCAACTACAGATAAGACAATTGTTCTTCGTAGTGACGCTTCATCCACTGGGATTGGAGCGGCACTAATGCAAGAGTACTCTGGAACTCTGCATCCTGTAATGTATATCTCCAGAAAACTTAATGCTGCAGAAAGGAATTATTCGGTTCTAGACCGAGAACTATTGGCTATGGTTTGGTCAATACTCAAACTACAAAGATTCCTTCTAGGCGCACATTTCATAGTAGAAACCGATCAGAAAGCTCTTACGGCTATACAGAGTAAGAATTTGAAGAGCTCGAGGTCTACTCGATATGCAATTGCTCTTCAACCTTTTCATTTTTCGGTACGAGCTATCCGTGGATCAGATAATGTGATGGCAGACATTTTGTCTAGGTGCCCACATGATTCCACCTAACTGTTGGGTCTTGAACTTCTTAACACTTCCAACTCTACAACAGTTTTTCTTTTCTATATCAAGATAAATACACATTGTAATTTGTAATATAGTGATTGTATCACTACTATCACTACATTCATTGATATATGTATATTCACAGATACTCGTTGATGATTTTTCTTTTTGTCAATCATGTACTTATAGTGCTTAAATATGAAATTGTTATATGCATTGTGTCATTGTCAGCATTGTAGTATACGTTGATGGCACCTCCTTGGAAACATTTATGCTTAAGAGAAATGCTTTCTCTGAGAGGTTGAGATGTATTCTCACCAGTCGATCTATATTTCGACTTTGCCTTAATTTGGCTTATAAATTCCAGATATTTCTCATCTGCGCAGTATTTGTGCGTTGTGAGCCTATTGTATGTTGCTCTCAGATGAAAAAAAAAATGATTTCATTTTTTTTCCCGGGGGGTGTGGTAGTCTGTTGCGCACATATTCTTTTGTGTGGCGCACAGATTACTGTTGTTACGCATACAAATGTAAAAATGTAATTGTTTGTCTGACAATGTATATATTTATTATAATATTTATTTTGTGTATCGAAATATTTTCCTGGTCAAAGCGAGATCACCCATGTTGAATGTTCTTGCTTCAGAATATCTATGGCCCGAATCTATGTGTATTTCTTGTCTATGTAGGACGAGTCTGTCTTATATCTTAATATCTTTGTATGTCTAAGTCGAACTATATTTTCGGTGTCGAACTCGGGGTCATAGGTTGTTCGGCGGATGTGTCGCTAAGTGGAGGTGAGAAGGTTCCGCCCTGATGGAGGCTGAGTTGTTGTAGCGGCCTGCCGCCGGAAAAGTGATCTCTATATTAGTGGGGAAAGAGGTAGTCTCTTTAGACATACCATGTATTATTCACCCCAGTGTTTATTCTTACTGCCAAGGAATGGCAGAATCATATTCTAGTGTATTTCTGATACCAAGGTAAAGACGCATTTCTTATGAACTTTTCCTGAGGCATTGTATTCGATGGGCAGTCGTACGGTTGTACGTTTAGATGAATATTAACCAGATGAAGATGACATTCATACCTAGCAGCACCATATTATGTGATGAAGTCAATAGTATCAATGGTAGAATCTACAAAGCAATGAGGACATTTAATGTATGATCAGCTTTGATTGCGCTTCATAGTTTGTATCCTGGGTGAGCGACAACTCACTGGGAGGAGAAGCCATTTTGAATTCTATATTTTTCAATCATCGAGGAGAGAACAGGGATGCCCCCTTACTATCACCTGATGAGTCCAGAGATCACTGCTACAGAAGAGAACCCAATACTAGTGGTTCAATATTGTTATCAAAAAAATATGTGCTGAACTTTACCTAAATGAATCTTCGCTAGACGAGGTTAGGTCTAGGAACCATCTTGAACCTTGTTTATGAACTGACGTGCTCTGTCAGTAAAGTCAGACGATATATATATATATATATATATATATATATATATATATATATATATATATATATATATATATATATATATATATATTGGAAGTACTGAGTGCTTGTCTACTGACATTCCATTGGTACTGTTATGCAACATGAATGCCCATGTGATAGTGTATTTCATTGATCAACATTATTATGATTTATGCCAACCTGTCTGATGTCACTGTACCCGTGCTGTCAAGTGTGATCGTTCCAATTAAACTGTATGAAACGTACACAATAGTTGGCATAAATGACTTCCAGCCATAAGTGAGATTGGTCTATTTGTCGACTCTAACGAACGTTTGCCATCATTCGCATGTACTGTATCCTCACTCCATGTCTACACACCACTGCGTAGGTCGAGTTGACCTTTTGTTTGTCGTCATTCTGACAACACCCATCAACACCCTTCAAACACGAATGCAATCAACCAAGCAACATTAGTCCTATCCTCTATATTGAAACTCTACTTGTCTGAAAGCGTCATCTTGAATCAATGGAACACGGTGCCTGAGTCTAAACTCGTACTACAATATAAGAGACTTTTCACAATCTTCCCATGTACGTTATCAACGCTACCGCATTTTAGATGTCTGTAATTCATAACAACCATCAGCTTAATTTGTTATCATAAATGCAAACAATCAGGAGCTCACCCACAGTAATGTTATATTTCTTCCACACCAAAGTACTTTTGCAGTTTATCTTCCGATTACCATACGGGAAGTATTGGTGCAAAGCTTGGTGTGAACGAATACGTTCAGTCCTATGCTTGTTTTACACAGGTAAGGCAGATTCGTCAGTCTGCTCCTTGCTGGGTTATTAACGTTAACTCTATCCATGATAGATCATGCGAAAATAACTACTCGAAATATTTGACATGCGCTATAATATGAGAGAAAATACGAGGAGAGAAGAAATTGATGGAAGGCACGATACAGAGGAAAGGACAGGTAGAACACGATAAAATGAAGAACACGGTCATTTCGTGACAATAGACAGGGATTCGCTGAATAACTGCCTTTTTTAATAAAATACATTAATGTCTTTAATGGTTTAAAACAATATTTAATGAGTTATGGGTTGGGATTCCGTTATTTTGAATTATATTTCAGTTATATTGTGATTTTATGTGTGTATTTATTTGGATTTTCTGACTTGCGTTTTTCGTTCTAATTTAATTTAATCTTTTTTTTTTTCAGACTTCAAGGTCCAGAGTGAGAGTTCCTTCTAGAATGCATTCTAGACTTTATTGTTTAGGGTACGATTAGCTTGAATAGCAAAACATCCATTTGGTTGTTCTCTTTAACTTGTGTTTATTACTTTGCTGTATGTTGAGGCTGAATTGTTTCGTGTCTTACATGTATGGGACATGGGAAGTTTGTTTTACTTTGACTGCTCTAATAATTAGTTAAACTGGGGCTAATTGTAACGTTATCTGTTCTACAAGTGATTCGCAAGGACACGTCTGCCAGTTTACACCTCGACGACTTCCATATATTTTAAACAAATGCTATTTATTACATTAAGATTGGTAGTAGTAGAAGCCTACTCCAATCATAACTATGAAGATAATGCGCTCACGACGTGACAATTCTCAGCTACGTTGTGCCTGGTGTTCGTTATGGCGGCTACTTTTCTGTTATGCTTATTGTAAGAGCCTGGCGCAATCTGAGGTGACAACGTAGATAGCATCTCCACTTAGTGTGACATGCAGCTCCGTCCGAACATATTGCTGGACTTCTCATCATGTCTCGTGTTCGCGTGTTAAAACTTCAACTTGGACACAACATTATAAATAATGTAGTTGAGTGATGTTTAAATATAAATTAAACAAATAAAACGGTATTAGATCAGTTTTACAAATTAACGGTACACAAGAAACACGGGACTTTTCGGGTTTGACCATCCGTCAGCCACAGTTATAAATAAACAACAGGGACAAGAAATATAGACAAGTTAAAGAAATATACTATAGACACTACACACACGTAATGTGTACATAATAATATATATGAAATATAACAACACAGGTGAAGAGCAATAGCAAAGCAAGGAAAATACAAAAACCGAAAACAAAATATATAATGACAATTAATTCAACAATCAACGAAAATCAAAAGCAGAAAATAGAATAACAAAACTACAAGCCCTGATATGACACCTTTCGGCAAAAGAAACGGAGAAGCGGTAAATACAATGACGACAGGAATCACACATGTTTAGTACTTTATTACTACTCAAATACAGCAATCTTGTAAGCTAAATAGCTTTTAACTTCTTCTTCTTCTTCGTCCTGAAAAAGACGTTGGTTGCGTTGTGTCCGTTTACAGCGAAGCTGCGATATTTGCGCCTTTCGGCCGACACATGCGACTACAGCACAGCATTTTTGGGACCGGGTTAGCCTTCCCTCTTCGATCCCTACTCACTCAGCCAGACTGCAGTGATGCAGCCTGTTTCCAGGACCACCACTTGGAGGTGAAGTAGAGTCTTGGTCAGCTCTGGTTCGCTGACCCTGACGCAAGCAGTCTAGCTATGGGTCGCTAACTGCATTTCTCACTGTTGACGCGTCTTAGGTCCCTAGCTTTTAACTAACTTTCTTTATTCACTACACAACCAGCCACTGACGTTGTGAACTCTTATCAATTTTCCAGACAGCAGCCCATCACTTTTTCCCTCAATACTAAAATGTTAAGATACTATATTTCTTAGGAATGTAATTTTTGTTTACAAAGGGACGTAATATGTCTAGGAATAATAATAATATTAATTAATGCATAACTTTTTTTATTGAATAAAATATGTCAAAATGTTAACTGTAAAATTTAAAAAAAAGCTCTTTCTTTTGCGATTTGCAAGGATTCTTTTGTTTCTTGATTTTTTTAAATGT
The DNA here is from genome assembly GCA_024509875.1 of Oreohelix idahoensis. NCBI lineage: Eukaryota > Metazoa > Mollusca > Gastropoda > Stylommatophora > Oreohelicidae > Oreohelix > Oreohelix idahoensis. The sequence goes on from JAMPIV010003854.1 coordinate 66,296, forward strand.
TAATATGCATTTATATTTTTAAAGCGATAAATAAATATGCTGGGCTCAAATACAGGTTACCAACTACGTATAACACGAGTTTCGCTTTACTGCACATTTCAAATCAAATATATGACATATTTTTGACCGGCACCTAGTGCTGCCTATTCTATGTAATAACACTAGAACCAGTTTTGGAAAGAAAAAGACAAGCTACTAACATCACGGGAACCTTCGTTCCCGGCAAAGGGGAGAGAAAGTTGTTGGCTTACGCCGATGACACGATGTTCTTTCCAACAACAAGGGATTCTATAAAAAAATATATTAGAGGTTTTCACAGAGTTTGGATACGCTAGTGAATCCAAACGAAACATTCAAAAATCTAGTATAAAGAGGATAGGTAGATGGGGCAATAGATCAGATTTCCCTTTTCAATTAACACAAGTGAATAAAATCAAAATTTATGGGATAGATTTTTCTTTCAATCCACAAGACCCCAACAAAGAAACATGGACAAAATTGTTAGAGAAAATTCAAAATATGCTAGAAATCTACAAATACAAAACGGCCACTATTTTCGGAAGAAGTATCATAGTTAATTGTTTTATTATGCCAAAAATAATTTACACAGCAAACATACAGATGATACCTAAACAGATTATAACAGAAATAAATAAACTAATTAGGGCCTTCATTTTTAGGAATACTTGGCACAGTATTAAACACGCTACTCCAATGCAACCTAAAAATAAAGGGGGGATAGCCTTACAGGATATCAACACCAAAATTAAAGCTTTAAGACTTAAATATATAGGAGAAGTTACAAAAAGCCCGGGTCTATACCCACTGGCACACTATTATATTGGGTTAAGACTATTAAGTTTTTGTAAATTAAACAATAACCAACCACATTTTTTTGGTACACCGCCACCCCTTTATGCAATATGTCTGAAAAATTTAGAAGGGAACAAGCATTTAATAAAACAAGACACTAAACTCATATACAAACTTCTAGTTGCAGCACAAGAAACACCTCTGAACACACGAAGAAGGTATAACTTTTTTATAACCGATTACACACAGTTTCACGAACATTCATGCAATAGACATCAAACCGCAAGCAAGAGAAGTTACTTTCAAACTACTACACAGTTTAACACCACTTGCTAACAAATCATCAATAAAGGCAAACAGATTAGCACCAAAATGTAAACTGTATAGTGACAACATTATAGAGACAAAAAACCACCTGTTTTACACATGTAAGACAGTGGTCCCTACATTAAACAAATTAAGGAAATTAATAGCCTCAAACTCACAACAAACACTTAATTTATACAGAGCTGTCATGCTGAACACATTACCACAGATGTTGAGACGGACAGAACTTAAACTACTGACTTTACTAGCTAACTTTAGATACCTTACATGGACATGTAGGAATAAGGCTGTGTATGACGGTAGACATTATGACAGTAGAACATTTACGTAAATATATGAACACATGACACAAAACATAATAGAACAGATTTAAAACTTTCTTTGGTCGTTATACAAAGCAAGTAGCTTTGTATGTAAATATCACGCAATGTAAATACCATTTAACACATATGTCTTCATCAATAATCCCATGGTAGGGTGTCATTGCCAATGTACCATAAATAGAATCTTCATAGCCTCATTAACGTTTTGTTTCATCAACTAAATATATATTTTTTTTTGATGTGTAATACTTTTTGCATCCAAATTTTGATGTTTACTTAGGGATAAGTGTGGGGGGGGGGGGGGGGGGGGGGGGGGAGGGGGTTATCTTTCATAGGTTATGTTATTATAGAAATTGTTCGAAATTTTGGTAAATTCTGACATGTTTTGATGTTATAATATTTCTTGTTACAGATATCGACTTGTTGCCATGCCAGTTTGGGATTGGGGGGGGGGGGGGGGGAGGGGGGTTATCCTTTATTCCTTATTCCTTTAGCTTATACCATGTGACATTTTGTAAATAACATTGATATATCAAGACCCAATAAAGGTTTTAAAAAAAAAAAAATAGCTGCCTATTCTAACGTTCTGACGGACGAAGATGAAAAGTGCCCTTGTGAGCCCAAAAATGACCAAACGTCTTCATCCCAATCCACGGAACATTATTGCATGAGATGACAAGAGACGCTTTCATTACATTGTGATGTGTATAAATATTGAAAGACATTAAGTCGAACACAAAAATAAGCTGGTACTTGTTTTGTTCTTGTCATCATTTCCACACTGGTGTGTTGTACCAATATTGAGCTTAAGGTATAGTGTATATTTTCATACATATAGGTGTAGGGTCAGTAACCTTCATGTCGTACTCTAACAAATGTGTACAACGTGGCTTATCTGTGAGCACATGTTCGTGGGTTTCTGACACTTTCTGATCTTGCTTCATCTGCTTAGGAGCCAAACGATCACTAATGTTTACTTGCTCATAACTCTCTGTAGCTTGTACTGAATATTCCATAGAGGTGAGAGGTTCGTCTTTCATCTCTGTTGCTATGGCTAGGGTCATGTGCAACTTCCGAAGATTCCCTGTCTTAATACTTTTTAAGAAGATTGACATGGTACACCTTTTCCTTCCCTTTCTTACCAATCTTGTAATTTGTTCTGGAGAGGTTTTTTTTCCAGAATCACATATGGTCCCTGCCAACGCATTTGCATTTTATTATTGCTGCTTGGCAACAAAAGAAGTACTTTCTCCTCTACAGCATGTTCGCTATCCTCTGCTGTTGTGTTGTAATATCAACATTTTATCTTCTGGTTTTTCTTCCTGGTTTTCTTTGGATGCCTACATCAGCAGCAATGCTTCCCTAGGCCCTGTAACTGGTTTACACTGCGTGTTGAGGGTAACTGGTTACAATCTGAGCAGAATTTCACATACCAATCTATGTCTTCAGTGCTACCTGGCCATTAATATTGCAATAATATTCTTTGACAAGTGTCACCCTTTCCTCTGTGACCACTACCTAGTGTAACATACTTTCGCTCCATAACCTCCTCCCGGTATGATTTTGACACTACAAGCTGTCCATGCCCGAAAGGTCCTGTGCCAGCTTTTCTATATAGTAGGCCATTTTTTCATATATACTGAGCGACTTTAATTACGCATCACTATACGAGTGCCTGGTAAAGTATCTTGTGGTCATGCAATTGTTACCGAAATTAGTACACAGGTTCACAAGGTCACCGCCCAGAGGTCAGCATAGTCATTTTGCGCCAGCAATGCTGGAGACAAGAGTAGCACGTGAAACACGTAAAACATGATTTAGGTGCCTGGTAAAAATTATGCACGGAAAACTTTAATTTCTTTTCACCCAGAGCTCAGCCTAGAGCACTACGGACTGGAAAACAGTCAATATTTTAGTCCACAACCACAAACACGTCGTCAAACCATGCCTAGACTGAGCGCTGCAGAGAGAGAAAGAGTGATAGGAATGATAACAGGCGGGATGTCCACTAGAGAAGCATCCAGACACTTGAATTGCAACCAGTCCACCATCGTCCGACTGCAACAACGCTTAATGGCCACTGGATCCATTGCAGATCGAACCCGTCAAGGTCAACCCAGAGTTACGACACCTCAACAGGACGCGTGTATACGGCAGCTTCATTTGCGGAATCGGTTTTTGGCGGCAGCTGTAACAGCAAGAGATGTTGTTGGGAGACGTGGAACCATATCAGAGCACACCGTGCGACGTCGACAGCAGGCGGCAGGACTCAACGCCAGACGTTCTCGAGTCGGCCCAATCCTCTTCCAGTATCATCCCGAGCTCCAGCTGTACCAGCATGATAACGCACGACCACATACAGCTAGGGCCACCACAGCGTTCCTTCAGGCCAATAACATCGCTGTCATACCATGGCCTTCATTGTCCCCAGATATGGCACCCATTGAACACGTCTGGGACGAGATTGGACGCCAACTCTACCGGCACAGATGACCGCAAACCCTGGATCATTTTCGACGCAATATAACCGAAGTATGGGATCGACTCCCCCAGGATTTTCCACGCACACTGGTTAACTCCATGCTGAGACACTGCCAGGCTTGCCTTGATGCCAACGGTGGCCAAACGAGCTACTGAGCGCGTTACAATGACAACAACAACATTTGTGACTTTTCAATTTGACCCCTACCTTACATTTGTGACTGTAGTTTTTTTAACACTGCATGCACTGCTACACGAATTGCGGGAATCGGTTGGTCAATGGATACTGTTTCCAGTGATATCAAACATGTTACCATTATTTTATTCTCAGACATCTTGGTGAGTGATTCATACAGTGATGCGTAATTAAAGTCGCTCAGTATAGTAGCCTGTTGCGCGATTCCTTCCTTCTTACAGTTTCTGTGGTGTTCGTTCCAAGCGCTAACCCCTATCAGGTTGTCGATACTGCTTGTCCAGTCACACTGTTGGTTAAATAGGTCAGGCCACCGAAGGTTGGGGCCCTGACACGGTGTACTGTTAGATGCGTGTGGCTTGAATGAATGTGTGAGTGTAGACATCAATTAATGAAGACGCGAATGGATGATAGTTCTACGAGTACACAGGACACTCACTCCAATCATATGCATGGTAGTCAATAACGGCTGGAACCACTGTAAGATTTCTCAGACCTTTAATCGGACGCACACACTGACACATAGCTACAGTCATTAGAACACGTTGGCACAACAATCATCATATACTTGAAAAATGGGTGACAATATCAGATGTATAGTTATGTGGTGCATCAATATAAAGGAACGATAGAAGGGAAACACTCAATCTCCTGGTTGTCTATCGTCTCAGGTTCTAACTGACTAATCGCGTCAGTTAAGGTGGATACATACAACATCAACAATAATGGTTCACTGACCGAACCTTCTCCTGGCTAAGATTCTTAAGCCGAAAGTTCATCCAATGGTTATGACGACCATGTTAAACCACAGTAATGGGTTTTTATATTATCTAGCTCCCTGTACCATCATCAGGTAGTAAGACATTTTCTGTTCTCCGATGATAGTCTTACAATGGCGGGAATCAAAAATGGCTCCTCCTCCCTGAGCTTCGCTCACTTGGGATGGAGAAGTATGAAGCAGAATTACTTCGATATATAATCATAAATGTCCTCATTGCTTCTATCTATTTCTGCTATCAATAAGCTGGTTACTGGAGTAATCTGGTGCTGCTAAATTACATGTCATCTTCATCTGTGGTCAGCAACCCGAGATGCACGATAATACGTCTCTCGTTTCGTCTTAGCGACAAAGTTCAACAAAAAAGGGTATGTGTTTTACCTTGGTTTAGAAAACACATACAGGCGAATAACGCACGCCATTCCTAGGCGTTAATAATGAATATAGGAGAATCTCTGATAATGCCATTATACAGAGACACCATCTCCTTCCTAGAATAGATCACAAATCACTCTTTACACTTTCTAAATAACCAGCCATAGACACGACGACATGGCAGCCTTCCTCTTCTCTCTCAAGAACCGCTGCGCATGCCTAACAACGCCTTTCACCCCCAGAGTTCAGCTCACAAAATAGTCCGACATAGAAATACAAAGATACAAAGATATAAGAGCCAATCACCTTAACTAGTCAAGGAATACATATAAATTCAGGTCATAAACATTTTAAACAAGACCAATCTGTTTCTGGCCATACCTGACGCAAAAAATGACATAAACAATATTTATACGCCAGATTGACCCACAAGAAAAGATAACCCATGTAATCGAATCTAACATCGACCGATCCGGGTTCTGTCCCCTTACTCTCAGAATCATAGATTCTCAATTAAATACTTTTCCTCAGACAAATAGCCATAACTTTACATTTGTATGCCTACGTACCGTAATCTGTGCGTCACAGACTAATATGTGCGCAACAGACTACCACACCCCCCGGGAAAAAAAATGAAAATCATTTTTTTTTCATCTGCGAGCAACATACAACAGGCTCACAACGCACCAATAATGCGCAGATGACAAATATCAGCAATTTATAATGCCAAATTAAGGCAAAGTCGAAGTATAGCTCGACAGGTGAGAATATATCTCAACATCTCAGAGAAAGTATTTCTCTAAGTATAAATATTTCCAGGGAGGTGTCACCAACGCATACTACAATACTGGCAATGACATAATGTATACAATAATTTCAATCACAATTTCATATTAAGTACTATAAGTTCATAATTGACAGAAAGAAAAAATCATCAAAAGAGTAGCGGTGAATATACATTAGTGAACCGCTAAGTGTTTATACAATCACTATATCATATATCACAAATGTGTACATATTTAGATATAGAGAAAAGAACTGTTGTATAGTTAGACACATTAAAAAGTCCAAGATTTAACAGTTAGGTGGAATCATGTGGGCATCTAGACAGAATGTCTGCCATCACATTTTCTGACCCACGGATAGCTCGCACCGAGAAATGAAAAGGTTGAAGAGCAATGGCGTATCGAGTTGATCTCGAGCTCTTCAAGTTTTTACTTTGAATAGCCGTAAGAGCTTTCTGGTCAGTTTCCACTATGAAATGCGCGCCAAGAAGGAATCTTTGAAGTTTGAGAATAGACCAAACCATCGCCAAAAGTTCACGGTCTAAAACCGAGTAATTCCTTTCTGCCGCATTAAGTTTTCGTGAGATATACATTACAGGATGCAGAGTTTCAGAGTACTCTTGCATTAGTGCCGCTCCAATCCCAGTGGATGAAGCGTCACTACGAAGAACAAATGTCTTATCTGTAGTAGGTAACACTAAAATAGGTGGTGTTGAAAACAAATTTTTAATCTTATCCAAAGAGGATTGGCATTCCTGAGACCAGTGAACCATATTAGGAGACCCTTTCTTTAGTAACGAAGAAAGCGGTGCCATGATAGAGGATAGATTCTGAATGAATCGTCCATAAAATTGTATAAGACCTAATAGACTTCTCACTTGCTTTTTAGTCTTAGGAATAGAGATGTTAAGTATTTTACTGGTATTATGGTCCTCTGTCTTTAGGAAACCATGACCGACACGGTGACCTAGGAAAGAAATTTCGCTAAAACCAATACATGCTTTAGAGGGTTTCGCTGTCAACTTATGCTCGCGTAAGGTAGACAGTAATTCACCTAATGCCAAATAGTGATCTTCCCAAGTATCACTGAAAAGACAGATGTCGTCTAAGTACGCAATGACATCTGAACGATGAGATAGGATTCGACGCATCATGCGTACGAATGTAGCCGGGGCGTTCATAAGGCCGAAAGGCATGAAATTCCATTGAAACAAACCCCTAGGTGTAGAAAAAGCAGTAAGAGGTTTGGCTCGTTCACTTAATGGGACTTGCCAATATCCCTTTGACAAATCAAGTTTAGTGAAGAAATGAGATTTAGAAAGCCTAGTAAGTAGCTCTTCTAGTAAAGGCATAGGTTCAGCATCGAACTTCGTCACCTGATTCAATTTGCGATAATCAACGCAAAGACGTATGTTATTGTCTTTTTTCCGAACAATAACCATCGGCGAAGAATATGCTGAACTGGATGGTTCGACTATTTTTAATTCTATCATCTCATCCAACTCTTTCTCGACCTGTGTCTGAAAATGTATAGGTATAGGATATGGTCTGACCCTAATAGGATTATGGTCAGTTAGAATAATGTCATGTTCAATGACATTGGTGTGTCCAGGAATGTCAGTAAGGACATCCTGAAATGTTTGTAACATAGAAGAAACTTGTCGCTGTTCCTCTAGAGATAAATTAGGAGAAACAGTAACGTTTTTCCATGATTCACTAGAATGGAGTGGAATCACTGGAAGAGGGAGATTTACATCCGAGAAACTTGTTTCTTCATCCTGTATTACTGACAAGGATGAGTAATGACCATGTGGTACTGGGGAATCGTCCGTTGCCTGAAAAATAGGCAGTAAATACTCAGGACGTTCATGGAATTCCGTAAGCATATTGATGTGGAAGGTTTTATGCTTTCCATCAATATCGACAATGTAGTCAACATCGGAAATTTTCGAGATTATATCGAACGGACCTTTCCATGAGATAAGAAGTCTGTTTTCCCTACAAGGTAGCAAAACATATGCTTTGTCCCCAGGACAAAGTTGTCGTAAGGTTCTTTTCTTATTGGCAAATTGCCTTGCCTTCTGTTTGGCAAATTCAGAAGAAGAAGTTGCTAATCTGCATGCTTCGATAATCTTGTGTCTAAGCGCGATGACATATTCGTAAGAAGATTTTGTGTCATCATCAATATTATCAGCGGTTATAAGATCATGAAGCAAAGACATAGGGCCGCGCGGTCGCGCGCCGAAGACAAGTTCAAAGGGAGAAAATCCTGTATGTTCATTGGGGACCTCTCTATACGCAAAGAGGGCCGCGGGCAAAACCCTATCCCAATCTTGAGGATGATCCTCAGTTATCTTCCCTAGTAAGTTTTTTGAGTGTTCTGTTCAGACGTTCCACCATCCCATTAGACATAGGATGATAGATACTACTCAATGATCTATCTATCTTCAGAGTAGACATCACTTGAGACATGGTATCCGATATCAATTGGGTGCCATGATCTGATAATATTTCTCCGGGGAATCCCAGACGAGAAAATATTAGCCAAAGAGCGTCTGCAATATCGGCAGTGGAAATGCTCTTCAGAGGTATAGCCTCTGGCCAACGTGTGCACATGTCAACACACGTTAAGATAAACTGATGTCCTCTGGCAGATTTGATCTTAAACGGACCAATAATGTCTATTGCCATTTTCTGAAACGGCCTAATAGGAATATCTGCAGCCTGAATAGGTGCAGCATGGCGTGGACCTTTGGATTTGACTTCTTGACATACCTTACAAGATCGACAATAAATCCGTATGTCTTTGTTTACAAAAGGCCAAAAGAAAGCCGCAAGAACTCTAGACTTAGTACGGGAAAAACCCATATGTCCAGCACACTGAGAGTCATGAGCGTGCTGCAAAACTTTAACTCTCAAATTCTTGGGAACAAGAATCTGAGAATGCATTGACGTAGTAGAGTCTTGGACCATACGCACAAGTACGCCATTCTTCATTGTAATCCAAGATTTTCGATTTGTATCTTTATTCGGATCACCTTTTGTTGCAAGAGTGAAGAATTTCTTTAGAGTCGGATCATCTTCTTGCTGTTTTATAAATGAGTCACGAGAAATTACCAAGGGATCATCTTGGTTATGCACTTCAGTATCTTCAGTAGATGAAGTTTGAGGCATATTGAGAGCTTGTGCTCTTGTGACTACTGCATTAGCAGCTTGCATATTTTGTTCTTCCCAAGCAGCAATTTGTTGCGGAGTGCATTCTTTGACTCCGTGAATACGACCAATGATGAGATCAGCGATCGGATTCGGCAGAAGACATGCGTGCACATCTCCCGTAAAGAAAGGAGTAGCGATATTGATGATAGCAGTAGAGTACTTCTCTAAGGTGCCGCCAAATGTTACACATTTGACTACCTTGCCTGTGGCATGGGAAGGATCTACAAGTGACTGTCTAACACCAATGGTGGTGCATCCAGAATCAAATAGAATTGAGACTGGGCTATCATTTACTAGACCTTTATGTAAGACAAGAGATCCTCTTCCATCATGTGCGACTGACGCAGGAAGAGCAGGAAGAGGGTGACCACAACTCAAAGTAGACACCGTAGTTGGTTCGAATAATGTTTTGCATTGGGGGCATTGAGATGCTCTCCCAAAATCAAACGCAGAACATGCCATATTATTATTAGAGTTTTTATTATCACTAGTCTGATCACAGGCTTCATGTGACTCTTGCCGTGCAGAGTTTGCCTGATAATGTGATTTATGTCCCTTATATTGCGATCTACCTCGCTTATCATTGCCTCTCCAATTATTATTTCCTCTATTGTAACCCCTATTTGGGTTTGAGTCATAGTTCTCATGGTTACAATCATTATGTTCATTATAATGAGTATCTCTGTAACTATGGTCTTGTTGTCTCCATGATGGATGACTTGGATAGTTCCTATAATGACTTCCTCTGCGGAAATTCCTATAATTATGGCAACCCCTGTATCGAGGGCTGTCAACTCGTCTCCAGTTCTTCGAAGAAGAACCTTGAAATGATTGATTACCTTGATTTTGATAATTATTCGAGTTACTCTTTTTATCAAACCTGTTTTGTGGTCCTTGAAATTTGTGTGAGTAATTAGGGTTGTATGGTGTTGCTGAAGCAACTGGCATACTTTCCTTAACCTTAGCATTGCTAATAGCTACGTCCGGATGTGCAGTGACGTATTGGGTACAATATTGCTCCATTTCTTTTAGTGTCTTGGGTTTACGCTCATGTAGGAATTCAAGGAATGGTTTATTTACACTTGACATAATCTTATCTCTGAGCAACAAGTCCATAAGAGCTTTATATGTCTTTTCTGTTTTGGACAGCTCAATCCAACGATTAAATGTAAGACGTGTCCTTGCAATGAATTCTGAGAATTCTACACCTGTTTCAGGTACCATTCTCTTAAACAAAAGACGGTAACCTTCCTCTGTTAATTGATATTTTTTTTAATAAGGCTGCTCTGATAACATCATAATTATCCTGGTCAGCCTCTTCTACCAAGCTTAAACTAGTCAGAGTGTCACCTTTCAGTATCTCTGATAACTGACTAGCATATTGTGATCTATCCACATTATGATTTCGACAAGAACGTTCAAACCTATCTAGCCAAACTGTTATATCGTCACTGGATGGATTAAATGCTGGTAGCTTGATCTTATAAATAAAAGGTTTACCACTACCACCAGATGACTGATTAACATTACCCATGTTTGTCAATTTCAATTTCTCTAACTCGAATGCAAAAAGTTTTTCCTCATGTTCCCTTTTTGCTTTTCTCTTCTCGGCTTCAGCTTCTAATCTTTTATTTTCAGATTCAGCTTCTCTTTGTAATCTTTTTTCACGAGCCTCAGCTTCTCTATCTAATCTCTTTTGTTCAGCTTCTCTATCTAATCTCTTTTGTTCAGCTTCTCTATTTTGTTTTTCCATTTCCATTTGGAATCTCTTTTCGTCCACCTGCATCTGCAATTTCTTTTGTTCAAATTCTAATTCCAATCTTCTATCCTCAGCTTTTTGTGCTTTTTCATATTGACTGGTAGCATACTCCTCCAACTTATCACCCGTCTTACCTAGGGATTTCCCTTGCTCAATAAAGTAGTCTAAAGTTGACATAATGTCTAACAATATGTGACTAGTTACCTGAAAAAGTCAATGAAATTTATTCCAAAGTAAATGAGAGCAAGTTTTCATAAACTTGAATAATCAGCTCCCTATATCCCAATCTCTGTGGGAGACAAGCCTTTAATAAGGTCTTGTATACTCACTTGTATAATAATAATAATGATAGTAATAAACTACAAGTTTATTCTATACCACAAGTGTATGATCAAGTATACCTTATAGCATATGTCAACCAACAACATAAACAAAGGACAATCAAGAAAGACAATACGAAAACATTCGCAGAAATCAAATAAGTTAAATAGAAAAACAGAAGAAAATAATCACAGAACCTGTGATGACAACCGCGAAGAAATAAACAACACAAATGACGTCACAGTGTATAAATATCAAGTTGTATAGAACTAAATGACAGGAAAGATGAGACCTACAAATACAAACAAATCAAAACAAAACTAAAGAACAGAAAAATATTACAAAAACAACGATAGGTACAGTCGTCACAGCTAACAAAAAATAGCAACAAATTGTCGCTAGCAAATTTTCAATTAAGAAAATTCGCACCTACTGAACGCTATTACAAGACCTCTATTACGTGGTATCTCTTATAATAGTCACCTTACCCAACCTCCCACAGACATATACACAACACTATAACATGTAAACATTAAACATAAATACATATATGTCATATAATGTAATGTGTGTGTTGAAAAGGAGGTTCAGTTTTACACACAATAGTACTGTCAATTAACTAATGAAGTGCCACTTTAATGAATAATTAATTATGGTATAAACTATTACAATGTTCAATTTTTTGAGCACACCAGAAGATCCACCGTTGAAATCTATGCACTTTTCGCTAACACAGTTACTTCTCCAATAAATCTGCTGTGAAAACTGTCTGCTCTGTTACAAATGTCAACAAGCGCTGACCTAGTTCCAGTGTTATGTTTGACAGGTCAAGCTGACATCGATGTAGTGTTGTATCAGCGTCCGGAAACAATCGGTAGTTGACTTCCTCTCTTCAATCTCTGTGTAGTTTAGACCCCAGGAATCTGGCCTACCAAATAATGTTGCGTGATTCTTTCCTTCTTACAGTTTCTGTGGTGTTCGTTCCAAGCGCTAACCACTATCAGGTTGTTGATACTGCTCGTCCAGTCACACTGTTAGTTAAATAGGTCAGGCCACCGAAGGTTGGGGCCCTGACACGGTGTACTGTTAGATGCGTGTGGCTTGAATGAATGTGTGAGTGTAGACATCAATTAATGAAGACGCGAATGGATGATAGTTCTACGAGTACACAGGACACTCACTCCAATCATATGCATGGTAGTCAATAACTGCTGGAACCACTGTAAGATTTCTCAGACATTTAATCGGACGCACACACTGACACATAGCTACAGTCATTAGAACACGTTGGCACAACAATCATCATATACTTGAAAAATGGGTGACAATATCAGATGTATAGTTATGTGGTACATCAATATAAAGGAACGATAGAAGGGAAACACTCAATCTCCTGGTTGTCTATCGTCTCAGGTTCTAACTGACTAATCGCGTCAGTTAAGGTGGATACATACAACATCAACAATAATGGTTCACTGACCGAACCTTCTCCTGGCTAATATTCTCAAGCCGAAAGTTCATCCAATGTTTATGACGACCAAGTTAAACCACAGTAATGGGTTTTTATATTATCTAGCTCCCTGTACCATCATCAGGTAGTAAGACATTTTCTGTTCTCCGATGATAGTCTTACAATGGCGGGAATCAAAAATGGCTCCTCCTCCCTGAGCTTCGCTCACTTGGGATGGAGAAGTATGAAGCAGAATTACTTCGATATATAATCATAAATGTCCTCATTGCTTCTATCTATTTCTGCTATCAATAAGCTGGTTACTGGAGTAATCTGGTGCTGCTAAATTACATGTCATCTTCATCTGTGGTCAGCAACCCGAGATGCACGATAATACGTCTCTCGTTTCGGCTTAGCGACAAAGTTCAACAAAAAAAGGTTATGTGTTTTACCTTGGTTTAGAAAACACATACAGGCGAATAACGCACGCCATTCCTAGGCGTTAATAATGAATATAGGAGAATCTCTGATAATGCCATTATACAGAGACACCATCTCCTTCCTAGAATAGATCACAAATCACTCTTTACACTTTCTAAATAACCAGCCATAGACACGACGACATGGCAGCCTTCCTCTTCTCTCTCAAGAACCGCTGCGCATGCCTAACAACGCCTTTCACCCCCAGAGTTCAGCTCACAAAATAGTCCGACATAGAAATACAAAGATACAAAGATATAAGAGCCAATCACCTTAACTAGTCAAGGAATACATATAAATTCAGGTCATAAACATTTTAAACAAGACCAATCTGTTTCTGGCCATACCTGACGCAAAAAATGACATAAACAATATTTATACGCCAGATTGTAATACAAGAAAAGATAACCCATGTAATCGAATCTAACATCGACCGATCCGGGTTCTGTCCCCTTACTCTCAGAATCATAGATTCTCAATTAAATACTTTTCCTCAGACAAATAGCCATAACAGAAAGATTTACATTTGTATGCCTACTTACCGTAATCTGTGCGTCACAGACTCAGACCAGACCAAGTGTTTCGAAAGCATCTAACCTAAGGTGTTGTGTCCATTCTATACTGTACCTCGAGATCGTGTTCGCAAAAGTTACTTTGGGGTAAGTGTAAACATTTATTTTACAAATGGGAATTTGACATGTTTTTCCTTGATAAGTGGTTACATATGAGGCTGGCAACTTCAACATATGTAAATAGTATATTAATAAACCACTACAGCAAGCGCTGGTGTTTGTATCGTGCTAGTCGTACAGAAAACCGACAGCAGAGGGGACACCAGACTCCGACTGGAGCAGTGATGAATAATGATTACATCACATGTCCCTCAAGTCTATTGTATCATTTTGTGAGATATATGTACCTCGTTAATGTTAATTCAGGCACCTCATTGCCCTCAAGCTGTCCAAGCACATATTTTCCCAGTTTAATACCCAGAAAAATATTGGTGATTTCTAATAATCTTCCCTGAGTTAGGCTGTGTATACTCAAGAATTTAATTATTCAGAGAGGCTACCATTGCAGGGTGGACAGCGGGACAATGCGCCTGTTAATTTCCAAACCAGTATACTTAGCAGGGACATTTGTTCTTCTTATTTTATCTAAAGATCGTGGAACGAAGCTATCAGACTGTTCGCGAAACGAAGATGCAAGACGAAAATTTTCGACGTCACTAGTTTTGTGTTCAAAGCAGGGAATCAACACTAACCGCCTACATTGGACAAGTTGTGTGAAGGAAGTACCCTCATCACAGAAGGATTGACGAAACCACGGCTGCAGGACTCACGTATACCAAGCTAAGTTCTTGTAAAAGGAACCAGCAATATTTAATTCTCAAACCAAGTCCCAGTGAGGAAAATTTTATTTAAACCTAAAGTTCACCATCATTCCATCGCTATTTTAACTACTTATAAAAGAATTCCGCTGGATTTACACCAGCTGGGGGCTTGAACGAGCTAAAACCATTGCTTAATTCTTCACAAAAGGCTTTGGATCAAATATAAGTTAATAGAGCTCTGCCCTATGCAGTATTGTTCTTGACTTCTGAAAACATCTTGTGAATACTCCATTGAGATAGAAGATTCATTGTCCTTCTACCTACAACTCTTACTTACTTACTTAGTCGTTCCCCTTCTACCGTGAGGTGTAGAGGTTTGGAAGAGAGAGCGCCAGACTATCCTCTTGGCTGTCTTCCTCCTTGCATGAATCCATTCTAGTCCTCTGTCCTTCAAAGATTGCCTAATGTCCTCCCAACGGACTTTGGATTGTCCTGGGGGTCTGGATCTCTGGCTCTTTGTTTCCCATGCTTGTTGTGGTAGCCGATCTTCTCCCATTCTGCAGACATGGCCAAACCATTTTAGTTGTGACTGTTCTACTTGGGTCTACAGGGGATGGGATTTTGGGCCTTGACGTATCGTCTGGTTGCAGATCATGTCTGTTCTACAACCCTACCAAGAGTAATCTTGTGTGAAGGTATACACCTTCAAAGACCCATATTAGATAGTCTTGAGTGTTCGCCACTGGTGGACCACTACTGCAGAGCTAAGGGGAGGCAATGCGTGACAGTACTTGTTTCTCTCAAAGGACAATGACCTCGAGTTCATTATGAGTAATTTTGACCAGCACAAAATGCTGCCAGAATTAATATTGTGTTATACACAGTAATAAAAGTCAAATTAAGTTCCACGATCCTGACTGTAAATCCATGCATTAACTTCCTTCCTTTACAACTAATCTTTTAATGCAGACAGACACGTCCGTTGTTGATACTCAGGTAAAGGTTTATAATCCTTTTCCCAGCCTTATCCCCCTCAAGCACTTTACAACAATAATAATTCATTTGAGTCTGTTATGTTCTTTGAACTGCCAAATATCTCTTCACTCTCCTTTGTCTAACTGCATACCCTACACGCCTGCCTCCACCCGGATTTTGATCCTTCTTTTCTTTAGATGTCCTTGTGACATGAAATGACCTCCTGTAGTGTTGCCAAATAATATAGGTTCCTGTTGATCTTATGGCTTTCTTTATTAATTTATCATGATTTGCTCCTACTTAACACATGCTTTGAAGATATTATAACCGGTTAAACTTGCTATTCTGACCCCCAACCCCCCACCCCCTCCCCCCTCCCCCCACACAATCCAAGCAGTTTAAGTGAAGAGAAAATGTCACATATATAATTATCTCTAGAAGACAAGACTGATAGAGTTGTTTTATTTTTGTTTTAAATGTTTTTCTGTACTCTAACATACTCACATGCTACAGAACCAGGGCAGATACTTTCTTAAAATAAACTAAGGCCAGAAGTGAAACATGTCAGGTATGTTTACAGCAGCTGTTTTTGTAACAATGTTTAGTTGATTATGAGATGGCTAGTACTTTTTACGGCTTCAGCCTTGCTGCCTGTTGTGACTACATGTGGACGTCGTGGTCTTGTATTTGTAACCTTAAAGACGTGAGATTCTACAATGTCTTAAATGAAATACAATTCATTCAAAAATAAGCGCTTAGATAATGTGTTGTGACTTCTTCTTCTTCTTCTTCTTTGATCTTTAGCCGTCGACCGTCAAAACAGTCAGTGGCCATCACGCCTGGTGGCGTCTTGAAGGGCAACAACACATTGATTCCACTTTGCTCGGTCGGTGGCACTTCGTACAGTGCCCCAACTCTGGTTCATTCTTTGCATCTCAGCCTCCACAGTCCTCCGCTAAGTTGGTTTTGGTCGGCATCTCTTTTGTTTTCCTTCAGGGGTCCATAGCATAGCTGTTCTCGTGATGGTATCGGGGTCTCTTCTGAGGACATGGCCAACCCAGCTCCAGCGTCTGCCAGCTATGATGGTGTGCATGTCCTCTTGCTTGCTCTGAGTAAGCAGATCTTGTTTGGTGATGGTATTCGGCCAAAAGATTCGGAGAAATTTTCTTAGGCATGTTGTGTGAAAAGAGGACAATTTCGACATTTCCTTCTCTGTAACTCTCCAGCTCGCCGCGCCATAGAGAAGCACAGAAAGCATACAGCTCTGATATAATCCTAGTACTCAATGGAATGGCATCATATTATGCAGATACACGTGCAGTAAAAAGACACTTGAGACGGCTTTCGTTTTCCCATGTTTCAGAGACCACTATTACGCCAGACTTCCGGCAGGAAAAGTCGCTCGAAGCGTGCAGGTGTTACCTGTTTTTGATGCCTGGGAAATTCGGAGTAACCATTTCAACAAGTCATTCAAAATCTTCTTGAAGTTGCATTCCCAGGAGAATTTTCTGGTCAGATATTATGAGTGGTTGTCTGCTCCTCTATGCAGGTGTCCCACTAACACTTGAACACGTGCTACCTTAGGGGCAATATATATATATTACATAGTTATCCATATATATAGAGGAAGCCGAGTATTCCGTTTAATGAACTATATCAGACATCAAGTCACATAACTATTTGGCTCTTATAACTAGTAGCAGCATACAATCATAATTCCCTTCTCAAAAAAGAAAACTGGCTATAGCTTCAGATTTTGGGTTGAATGATTGCTGTAATTTACCACTTTACTAAAACCCTGTATGAAGGCTTACTGGCTTTTTATAAACCCAAAGCAGAAATTTACACTCATTACCAAGTACTAAACTTGCTTACCAAGACTGTCAGGAGGATCTCGCACTCTATAATAGCAGGCAAGCTGACGCTAAGTCTTCTAACTTCTCACGGCAGGAAGTTTAGGACTGAAGCAATGAGAGACAGACCAGAACACTATATATATATATAGTGTTCTGGTCTGTCTCTCATTGCTTCAGTCCTAAACTTCCTGCCGTGAGAAGTTAGAAGACTTAGCGTCAGCTTGCCTGCTATTATAGAGTGGGAGATCCTGACAATCTTGTTAAGCAAGTTTAGTACTTGGTAATTAGTGTAAATTTGTGCTTCGGATTTGTAAAGAGCCAGTAAGCCTTTATAAAGGGGTTTAGTAATGTGATAAATTACAGCAATCATTCAACCCAAAATCTGAAGCTATAGCCAGTTTTCTTTTTTGAGAAGGGAATTATGATTGTATTCTGCTACTAGTTATAAGAGCCAAATGGTTATGTGACTTGATGTCTGATATAGTTCATTAAACGGAATACTCGGCTTCCTCTATATATATGGATAACTATGTAATTGAGTCTTTCACACACTCAAAGGTTAACCTAAGCAATCGAAATATTTTGGCCTCAAGCCAGGAGTTGCGTAAATATAAATTTTTCCCAACATGTAACTTGAATTTAAGTAAGCACCTGTACATTAGTTGATTATTTTAACTTCATTTATAATGCTTTCCGAAAGCAGACTGAAGGTAATGACATTTGCTTTATGTAATTATTAAATGTGTCGAACGCCAAATCTACTAGTTTAGACTGGTCGGCGAATTGGGTATCTACCGGCGGGTTAGCCGACCTGACTGATATTAAGGTCACTTCTCGCCAAGAAAGAGGGGGGGGGGGGGGGGGCGGGCTTTTATACATGCCTAAAACCCATCCCAGCGTTAGTCGTGGCAAACAGGTCTTCGTATTATTACACAAAAGCTACAATAAGCAGGCCCTGCACTTATTGTTTGATGTCTGCTCATCGGACGGTGAGCAGGGGAGAGTAATAAGAAACTGTGAACCACCAGGTCAAAACTGACCAGCTGAAAGGGGGAGTTGGGATAGTTGTATGTTTATCGGTACCTATTTCGACCCTGTTTATCTGTTTTGCAGTATTGTAAACTTTATGATTTAATTTAGCGAGTTGATCATAGGGTTTGATTATGCTTTCGTTACAGCAAACCCCCGTCCTCTCCGGTGGACCACTGAGCCTCAGCCTGACTTTGCCTTCGTATAACGGCCGGATAGGTCATCAACCTATATACAACTAGCAAAGACCACAAGCTTTTGATCCATAGACTGATATCAAGCTGGTAGCATACACTGTTACCTATAACTTGCACCACAAACTGGTATCTCCAACTCGTACCA
Source organism: Oreohelix idahoensis (assembly GCA_024509875.1). NCBI lineage: Eukaryota > Metazoa > Mollusca > Gastropoda > Stylommatophora > Oreohelicidae > Oreohelix > Oreohelix idahoensis. The sequence goes on from JAMPIV010003854.1 coordinate 85,132, forward strand.
CAAACTTTAGAAGAAACAAATGTGTCTGCTACGTATTGGTTTCCTGATACTAGTCAGGTGTCTTCCCGCTGTTAATTCCACAGAACATTTTCTTTTTTTCTCAGTAATTTTACCTTCCCTGATCATAAAACATAAACCAGTGGATTGGATGAAAAATCCGTGTTATTCTCTGTTAATTTGATTAAACAATGTGACTGGAAGCGGAAACGTCTTTTTCATGGTTTACGCATATTTAAATATACATGTAAACGTATTAAAATGTTCATATAATAAATATGTACACAATTTTGTCATCTATCTTTGCTTTTTGTTCCCTGTGAGAGAACCGGTATGAACCAGTTACCAGTGCTAGCTGTAGTATTTCATGACTATCATTATCATGAGCTGAGGTTGCCAGCCTTTTATGTACATATACAACCACCAGCAAGTTAAACTTGTCACATGCAAAATATAAAATGATAGGATGTTTAAATGATCCAGTATTGGGTGATAGCACGGGATATGATTCCGTCTTACGTTAAGGTATTAGTGTTACTTCTGTGACAGCGCCATTTTCGTCATTTTCTCCTTCGTGCTGCGGCATTTCCCTCAGCGCCATCTTCGTCATGATCTAAAAATAGAACATTAGTCATGTCTGCTGACAGAACAACAGCCAATCAGAGGTATGCTAAACGCCCGGATGTTAAACGCGCAAACGTTAGAATTTCAATCTTCTCTGTCATTTCGATTGCAACACGCCAGGAGAGAAGTCGCCGAACCAGAGTTGAAGTCAAGTTGCCTTGGACACGTGAGTTAATTTAGATATAATATTATTCGTTAACATTTTGAAGTCCTGATAGTGTTAGAGAGAATATAGGACTATAAGTACACTATTAATTTGGCGTCGTGTTTAAATAATTATATGGTCCATTCAAAGTTCTTTATTTCGCGTGCGGTTGGTTTTAGATCTAAATTTATTCGGACATGGCGTGACTGGAGCAGATGGTCCATGTTCAGGAACTATAACACGTGGCCGGTACTGGAACTGACATATTCAGTTATTACATTTTTGTAAATGAAATTAATGGTTAAGTATTTCCATATTGTTTGGGGTTAAGGAAACCTTTAATGATGTGTAAATCCGACACGTAGTCTGTTTGAATAATATTTAATTGTTATATTTATTAAATACGGTACTGATACCGAAATAGTTTATTTTAGTATGGCGAGTGCTGCGATTTATTAATATATTACAGCTTACTTGAATAAATGTATGTGCTTCGTGTCGTGTGGTGAGTCACTGGGGCAACTACTACAGTAGTTTTTGCCAGGAATAGTCTATGAGATATAGATATAAGGTCTCTAGAAATTGGCTCGTTAAGAAAGAATAAAGACCTATTCGAGATAGGGACAAGAAGACAGGAATGCGAATGCTTTCCACTAGACAGTGTTTTCTAATTAATTATGGAAAGAGTTCTGTTTCCCCACGACCTTAGCCTCTGCCCTTAGATCCCGTAAAGAAAAAGCCCCCAACCTCATTTGAGTAGAGAAAGGTTCCTATGGGTGAATATGTAACACCGACAGCACGAGTGATACATTAACAAACTCTTGATAATGATCAACCGATCGTTGGGTTTATTAATGAAATATCCACACATATAGGGTTAGTAATGGTTAGAACGTGATGATTGTGAAAGACGATTCACACAAAACACACAGATGAGATAATAAAATTACAGTTAATTAAGTAATAGTTAATTAAGAATGAACTGGTTGTAAAGTGAAATGATGATGTGATATGATTACGTGTTACCAAAATGGTGAGTACTCAACACAGTCCATGGTCTGTAAATGCTTCTCCTAGATATGAGGATTCACATGTATGCATAAAATGTCCCAAGTTGTTATACGTTATGTCGAGTGGGGTATCTCTAAGCTGAGGACGTTCTGATGAATACTGTTGTCGTACGGATAACGCTGACGAGATATCTATGTATATTCCTTCACTGTTTGAGTATATCTCTGTAGTGTTGATCAACAGTTAATAGCTGTCATATGAACAAAAGGTCTGTTGTCTAATCTCCCGACGTTACTGGTCAGACTGGATATCTTCACGAAATGTTAGTGATATGTAGACTCATAATCTTGCGTATGTAGTCGTGTTTCATATACTTTCGAGTCTGCTTCATAGAATGCGCTTAAGAGGGTGTTGCACGTGGTATAAATATGCGATTCCTCTTTTGAGCTCTTTTGCTTGACTTCAGATAATAATGATCTTTCGAGTGATTTGAATTTATGATGACTCTGTATTGAACTTGTGATAACTCTGTATTGAACTTGTGAGCAAGCAGTATATGGTGACGAAAAATGCTGCGTCCACCTTATGACTTGTGGGTGAGACAATATCCTTTTTAATTGAGGAATGAAAGATGTCCTATGGCGAATTCTGCTAGCCAAATGTCCGTTTTTGATAACTATATTTCTGGTTAGACGTCAGACACGTTGCGTGTAGACTCAGACTTCTGATGAACTGAAGACTCACAAAAAGTCTTCGTAAGTTTTCACATTTAACATCACTGGTTGACTTTCATTTAAACTACTGCTCATTATTCATCTCTCTCTCTCTGAGTTCAATTCTAATGATGTTAAATATCTTGTGCATGAGAGTGTGTGCGCATGGGAGACTGTGATGATGATAAAGGTGAAATATGAACTATTAATTACCTCCTATCATCCTATCATCTTCTAGGAAAATCTTCTGATGTTATTAATCAGTTATGCCAAGAATTATTTGAAACTTTATCTTTCGCACATTTTAGCTGTGAGGTTAAAATAAACAAAAATAAGAAAATGTATTAATAAGTATAAGATCTACTAACCTTCTTTTCCCTTCGCAAAATCCTTTAAGAACACAATTAATCACAGAACTGAATTATCATCCACTCTGAATACACACGTGTATTAGGTTATGCGTTTTTGGGTTTAATCTCTTCCTCACATGGTAAAAAACTGGGACTGCCTCACTCTAGTAGATTATGCGGTATTATATATTTCTGGAAGTCACTGGCCAAGCTGGGCGTCCAATGTGGTAAACCAACGCTTGTCTGAAACCGCGGCCGACTAAAGATAACACCATTACAGCATGAGGCGTTTTCCCCCTGGCCAATCTGGGCGTTCCAATGTGGTGTCCCCACAGAAAATTACAGCATGCCCGATGTTTTGATTAGGTATGACCATATGTGTTTTTACCAGATTTATCACGATGCATTGTGGGCTTCAAACTGTAATGTCAGGGCATGATGACTCAATCAAAGGGTCTTGTATTTTCCCGATTGGAAAGAACAAATGTGGTTTTCTAGTACTGGTCTCGAGTAAT